>CM032059.1:51926999-52526999 GCA_018831715.1 Matsumurasca onukii | reverse complement strand
AGATATTCGTGAATTAATATTCCTAAAAGACCTGTGTAAAATAAGAAATATAATTTTTTATTTTATAGATAACAACTCAAAAGAAGGAAGCCGCTCCATTTGAACTATTAAAGAAAAGGGAATGGCCAGATGGAAATTAGATATAGGTATTAGGCAACACTCTTAAACAAAGCTCATTTTAAACATTAATATTGAAGACTATATTTGTATCTACAGTCTACACAATATTAATTTTTTGTTTTATTTCTTAAATCAAAACTACAGCTTTAAAAATAAGCATTGATGTAACATATGTACAGATTACATACATATTTAACAATAACAAAGCCTTATATAACTGAAAAATAAATAATAAAGTTTTTAAACCCTTCCAGTGTAAAATAGTTAAAACATCAATACTTTTAAATTTGGAATCCGAAAAATTGATTGAATAGATATTTTGACTTGGCGGTGTACAGTTGTCAATGAGATAAATGCTTTTCTTGACCAGGATGACTAGTTGTTTTCTTGAAAGAAAACTTGTTTGATTTCCATCACAGTGAGAAACTGTGTATTTCTATAAATCCTCATATTTTAGTCATAATCAACCCTTTTCATCAAATTTCACATACATTCAGGTTCCTAGCTTTAATTATATAGTTTTAACTTTTAACACTGAAAGGGCCACTTAATACTTTTAAAGTATGGTATCTGAAGTCAGATTGGGTTAACTAGACTGCATTATAAGTTAGTGGCTTTCTTTTTGCGGAATAGAGAAGAAAGAACGTTTGGTCTTTTTTCTTTTCTTGAACCGGTTGTCTGTTGCTCATTTTCACTTGAGCTCTCACTTGGTCTTCGTGAGTCTGTGTGAGTGACGAAAGTTGCAGGTGGAGGAGCAACATATGGAGGCAATGTTGAAGTGCGGTTTATGTTCATTGTGTTCTAAAAAGAATTTGTGGATTAATAAACATACATTTTATTCCATAGTTTGAGAAAAGTATGCACACTACACTAAACTTTCACTTGAAAAGATTAATGTGGCAAAGGGTCATTCTGATTTGAAAATCCCAATGAGCTTATAAGAACTACTTATTTTTTTATAAATCTTGTGTTTGCCTGTTACTTTATTGAAAATAAGTCAGTTTTTAGAGAAAAATCTGTAGAATGTAAAAAAAATTTCTAATTGGGTAAGTTCTTTGCTGTTTGTCTGAGTCTAGAAAGGCACGGGAGAGATACAGACAGGTCCATCTGAAGAAAATTGCCGCCTGCCACAGCTGTGGTGCTGCTCTTTAGCTGCCTTCACAACAAAAAATACCACTAGATATGTCGCTTATAATTGGCCTTAAAGTACTGTACACACTGCAACATATCATACATCGGTACGTTTTAACCTGCTGATTTAAAGTTAGCCAATTCACAATGCACAAGCCACTCCCATCTAGCTATAAGGAGAAGATAAAGATTAATATTCCTTCATTCAGTCAAAAAAGAAATGTCTGCCAAACTAGTGTGAATGATATTAACACTTGTTTTCCGGCCGGGATGTTGGCACACTTTTCATATCAATTCCTCTTCTTAAAACTTGTCTTTGATATTTGTTTCACACTGAAAAACTGTGATTAGTATATTTTACTTTTTGAAGGCAAAACAAAAATATTGTTTTGAATGAGGCTAAGAAAAATAACATAACAGTTTTTATTAACATAACAGTTGTTAGCTCATGGATTGTTTGTCTTTTGTTGTTTGGATTTGTAATGAGGCAGTAATATTTTCTTTTTACCACGCTGCCCACCAAGCTATACCACTAAACTATGAGCAATGTTAAGTACAATGTAAATCGCCTCATGTGATAAAACATGGCGGGATCTTTTTAAAAAGTTTTGCATTGCAACATGAATGTCGCTATGTTGCAGTGTAAAACAGACTTTAATAATTGGTTTTTAATGGAGAAATATATTTTTTTTTAAACTAGGTTTTCAAATGGTTTAGTTTGAGTTGTATCGTTTTGGGAAAGCAGCTGTTAGATTATAGATTGGGGGGAGGGGAGTACAGGTTGATTAGAGAGTTCTACAATATTAAGTTTGCCTAACTAAATTAAAAATTACATAAAATATATCTATATTTAGACTTACCTGGTTGTTATTATTAACTTGTCCAGTGCCAATGTTTCCATAAACTGGAAAATAAAATAACTTTAGTATTAAACATTTTTGGTAACAAAAAATTGATCAAACTAAAGTTACAAAGAAGTAATTATTCATATTAAATGTCAATACACAATCACAACCCCTAAAGCACAGTGCCAAAAAGAAATATTTATAGCAATTTGATTTTAAGTTTTTAACACATCAAAACATATGTATGTTCCTTTACCAATTGAACGGTCAACCATACTTTCTATGCTGTGTAGGGCAATTTACAGATACGAGGGGGTACCCAAAAGTATCGGGAATCGGTCGATGGCGAGATGAGGGGCGCATAGTTCACATTTTGGCCGATAGGGGATGAAAGCCCAACTCTTCCTGAGTTCAGTGCACTCGGTGTGGCCAGTCTGAGAGGCTGTGAAGAGGAGCTGTGTGCGTTTTTCTAAAAGTAGTTTTTGTTCTGCCTCGTTTTGTTTTGACGGTTTAATTAAATGGACAAAGTTCAGCAGTGATTTTTTTTCCTTTTTCTCGGTAAGAACGCGTCAGATACGGTTGCAATTATTAAAAAAGCTTACAAAGACGATGTTTTGAGCAAAACCAGAATGAAACAAGTATTTTCCTAAATTCAAGATGGCGCCATGTCGATTGAAGACAAGCCTCGTCATGGACAACCTTCAAATTCTCAGACTGGTGAAATTGTTAAGAGAAAACCGTCAATATTGTAAGACGACCGTCGGAAGACCATTGGGAATGCTTATTTGCTTTCTGAAGTGTGTTAAAATTCAGTACGACTCCAGATTTCAACACAATCCAGACCTAAATTTTGGCGATATGGAGACTGTTTCTTTCATCGTGACAATGTGCCTGCCCATGTAGCCATTTCAGTGCGCTAGTTTTTGGCCAATACCAGCATGACCATCCTTCTCCACGACCCATACTCGCCAAATCATGTCCCACTTGACTTTTTTATGTCCCCTATAATGAAAAATTACATAAAATATCACCGTTATGACGAAAATGAACGAGTGAAAAGGCAAACGAGGATGGAGCGTGCAGCTATTCAGACTAAGGGGTATGATGGGTGCTTAAAACCATGAGAGCATCAAATGAACAAATGCATTACACTAAATGGGGAGTATACTGAAGGTATACATGTAAATTAGTAAAAACAATAATAAAATATGGTTTTTATAGTGAATTTCCTGTTATTTTTGGGTACCCCCTCGTATACACTAGATTTGCGGGATTATACTTTTAGTTGATTGTGTCTCTAGATCAAATAGTCTTTTGGGGAAGATGTTTAATTGCTTTAGAAGAACAACGATATTAAAGAAAAACTACCATTGTTTTCAGAATTGCAACTAATAGCAGAAGTGATAGCCTGCAGAAATGGACTTATCCACTGGAAAGTGAAGTGCTGATTACTCTCATCTCTTCAGAAGGTAAGGGAAAACTGAAATATAAGTTTTCTTCCTTATTTAGCAAGGAAAGATGTTTCTCTGTTTCTTACCAATCAGCTAATCTATCAAAGATTTAAATAAAATGCATTAGTAATTATTATTTTTATTTGTCTAAAAAATTTATAAAATGCTTAACTAAGCAAAAGTCAACACAAATTAAGAAAGAAAACAAACTCACTTGTTCCATGTCGATATCCAGAGTCTGATGGCCACGGATTTCTCAGTGGCTGAGGGTTCATGGACTGTACAGGCGGGGCGGTTGTAGGTAGAGGAGGGGGTAGTTCTGAAACACAATCACTTACGGTAAGTTGCTAAGTTGGTGACAGAGTTGGGAATAACAAGTAAAAAAATTAACGATTAACTTAACTTTTAACATTAACCCGTTACTTTTAAAAACATTTAACTTTAAGCTGTTAATCGTTAAAATTTCCATTAACGATAAAAAGTAATGGCAGTTACTTTTTCAAGAATCATGCCAGAACCTAATCTTGTCTAGTTTCGTTTCCCTGTCCAGGCCACGTCGAACCCAGAATATCGAAACCAGATTTTTATGCCTCACTCTTTCCCTTATGTCTGAGTGCTACGGATTGTAAAAGTGCCCATTACAAAATGGTGTCGTGGGGGTGAAACAGGTTGACTAACTGGAACACAAAAGGCTTCCGAGCTGATTGGGATTTCCGAAGTAAATGGCCCGCCAGCATGCGAGTTGTCATTTGTTTTGTTTGTATTTTGCACATCACACGCACTAGGCACTGCAATATGCAGAAGAGGTCGCGTATTGGCTCTTGGTTGCAAGTGGCAGTTGTTAGTCAAGAAACTGATAAGTGTGCAGTTAGATTATGATGCATTTAGTTTTTATGATTTTTTGTAGTAAGTATAGTGTTAGTAAATAAGATGGTGACATATGTGCGTACTGTGTAGTGATTGATATAGTTTTGTTCTCGTTTTCTGCAACAATGGAGTTGCAATAGCCTGGGACCAGTCATATGTTCAAACAAGCCTACAATGGCTCTTTAACATTTTCACTGCGATTGACATGTTGAAACCTAAAAATTGCATATGTTTACATGCAAATTGCACGGATCCCATAGGTACCCGTAGCAGTGATAGTGTTAAATTACTCATCCCAGTGTATTAATTGTATGCCAGAGAATAATACCGAACGGTGTTTACAACATCAGTGTCGAATTAAGGATAGGTATGAAGGTATTGAGTACTGGGGCGCAGAGTAATTATTATGATTGCGGCATGTCAACAAATTAGGCCTATCTTTACAATAGTGCCCCATTATTTTTGGTTTCCCTATTAACACTCATAATATGCATATGGGAATACTGTGAAGTACGTGTCAGGTGAAATATTTATACACATTATTTTAGTGTGACCTTGACTGATACGCCTATGATGATATGTACATGCTCAGACTGTTTGATTTTGCATTTTAGTGTTGAGAGTTTACTATAACCTAATGTTACATTTAATAACAAATACTAAAAAACGCTTTGTTGAATTTATGGACTTCAACAATTAATCTGAATATAGAACTATTGAAAGCTATAGAAAAATAATTTAAACATTTCATATTGATAACAACTTAACCAATGATTAGCTAAGCCTATTTGTACAGTAAATATTTAAATTATTATAACGCCTCCTTTTTTTTTAGCTGATGATGTTTATCACAGCATAGACCATTGACTTTAAATGCTTTAAATCAATAACATAGAGGAAACGTTTTGTATTTTCATTGAAAAACCTTTAATTCTAATGGTTAACTTAAAAGTTTCATTTTTGTAGCTTTGTCCATTTTGTTTGACATGTGTTGAACAATTTGAGTTTGCATTACGATCTAGGGATAATCCTTTATGACATTAAAACTCCACTGCTATATTATATTTCAATTTATTTACAGTATTAAAAATTTGTAAGCAGTGAAAACAAAGTTGTTAACAAAATTAGTATTTGTAGGGTTACTCAATTTGATAGAAGTCACCAAAAAGTAACGTTTAACTTTTAATTTATTTTAACTTTAAACAGTTACTTTTTAGTAAGAATAACTTTTAACTCGAATTAGTTATATTTTATGGCTTTTTGGAAACTAACTTCATCAGTTTATTTTGTTGGTTAAGTCTGGTTGTTGATGTATTTAAATTTTAAAGTTATGTATGTTAGGTAGATTTGTTGTACTATTGAAACTATGTGACAACTGAGACGATAAGAAAAAGCCAAGTACTCGTATTCATGACTACATGGAACAAAGGTTACCTTGCTGAGGAGGAGGCTGGTGATGCCACCACTCAGAGTCGCCGTTGTGTTGGTTGTGTGAGTTGCTAACTCGACTAGGAGGATGAAAAGTCTGCGGCCTTGTCAACGGCTCAGCATCTACACAAACATAGCCCCACATTCAGTATCAAGTATCAAACAGATTGTGAGGAAAGAATAGAGCTGTGCGGGATCCCGGATTTTCGGTACCGGGACGGGATTGAGGTCATTTCCCGTTCCCCTCGCCCCAGTACCGAAATTTCGGGACGGGAAGTAAAAACTAGGGATGAGTCGGTTCTCGGTTCCGGTTCTCGGTTCCACCGGTTCTCGGACAGAACCGGAACCGAGAACCGAAAATTGACAAAGTCGGTTCCGAACCGCCCCGATAGCGAAATAACACATTGGGGTTAGGGGTGTGCGAGTACTCGATGTATTGAGTCCGAGTTTGAGTATTTACCGCTACTCGGAACTCGGCTCGACCTGATCGGTAAAGCTCGAAATTTGGTCGAGTAATTTGCCGTGAACGGATTCGAAGTCGTGATTTCACCACGGGCGTTAGCGGGAGTCAAGAGATAGCCGCGAACGGTATCGAAGTCGTGATTTCACTGCGGGCATTAGCGGGAGTCAAGAGATAGCCGCGAACGATATCGAAGTCGTGAATTCACCGCGGGCGTTAGCGGGAGTCAAGAGATAGCCGCGAACGATATCGAAGTCGTGATTTCACTGCGGGCATTAGCGGGAGTCAAGAGATACCCGCGAACGATATCGAAGTCGTGAATTCACCGCAGGCGCGGAGTCGGAGATCGCCGCAAACGATATCAAAGTCGTGAATTCACCGCGGGCGTTAGCGGGAGTCAAGAGATCGCCGCGAATGATATCGAAGTCGTGAATTCACCGTGGGCGTTAGCGGAGTCGGAGATCGCCACGAACGGTATCGAAGTCGCGAATTCACCGCGGCGTTAGGGAGTCAAGAGATCGCCAACGATATCGAAGTCGTGAATTCACCGCGGGCGTTAGCGGAGTCAAGAGATCGCCGCGAACGATATCGAAGTCGTGAATTCACCGCGGGCGTTAGGGAGTCGGAGATCGCCACGAACGGTATCGAAGTCGTGAATTCACCGCGGGCGTTAGCGGGAGTCAAGAGATCGCCGCGAACGATATCGAAGTCGTGAATTCACCGCGGGCGTTAGCGGGAGTCAAGAGATCGCCGCGAACGATATCGAAGTCGTGAATTCACCGCGGGCGTTAGCGGGAGTCGGAGATCGCCGCGAACGGTATCAAAGTCGTGATTTCACCGCGGGCGTTAGCGGAAGTCAAGAGATCGCCGCGAACGGAATCGAAGTCGTTATTTCACCGCGGGCGTTAGCGGGAGTCAATAGATCGCCGCGAACGGAACCGGAACCGACAGAACCGAGAACCGGGAACAGAATTTTTCTCAGAACCGGGAACCGGTAAAATTTTGGAACCGACCCATCTCTAGTAAAAACTACTGGTGTTTTTGTTGTGAGTGTGTACTGTACTTCTGGTGAAGATAAGATAAGGAACTAGAGCCGAGCAGTTCTAAGTAAACAACCCCTCTCCCCCCTACTTCCATGCTGAGTGCATTTTCAATGGAGGCCGGCAGCCATTGTCAGGATGGCTGATAACGATCTCAGACAGAACCAAACATCCATTTTGTACTTGTACTAGATCCAATTCTAGCTTGCAATATCTATTTTTATTGTACTAAAACCTTTGCATTTGACTGTAATTCAAACCTAGTATAAAACATTATTTGGGAAATGAAATTAATCATTGAGTAAATGGAGATGAGAAAAGGAAATAACAAACAAACACTACCCTCTCCTCATAGGTTGTTCTCACTATATCACAAGCATACAGAGAAAATGCTCTGATTGGCTATGTAACGCCGCCCCTATGTGGTTGCCTAGCAACAGCTAATGACATAGTAGACAAGTGACAACTGATAAGGGCACAACAGGCCTTCACAGCTGTCTGGCACAAAAAACCGGGCACCGGCCCCTTCCCACTCCTGCTCACACACTGCAGCTGTTGTCTTCCCCTCTCTGATATCCTTCTCTTCCCTTGTCCTTTCCACCTGTCATCTCTTTCTTTGCCTTCACCCCTCATCTCTGTGCACTGGTAGCTGCACAGTCTGATTCCTTCTCTCACTCCTTAGCGACTCTCTCCAACTGTTTTTGCAATGTTTGGGCTGTGAGTCAGTGTTATTCATTGTAAATGGGTGAGGATGAGTGGGTTCTGTGATAGTTATGATGTACTTTGGATTTTTGATTTTAAAACTGCATGTTGGTGTATGAAGCCATGTATCATAAACAAAATAGTTTGATTGAAAAAACTCGATTTTATTTAATATTTCTTTAATACGTCTATTTTGCAACTTTTCCCGTTCCCGTTCCCGAATCCCGGATTTTTTGCGAAATCCCTTCCCGTTCTCGTCCCGTTCCCAAAATTCTGCTCCCGCACAGCTCTAGGAAAGAATGAATGAAGTGACACTTTAAGAGAATAATAATAATAAGCAGTTACCAGTAATAACTAAATGTCCAGGTCTTGTAATAACCAATAAAAACCCACACATTCATGTTGTCTTGAAGTAATTTTTTAAATCATTGATATTGTTCTACCACAACAGCAACTAAAATAAAGCATACATTTTTAAAAAGTGGCCTGTACACCTCTAGATGAATTCACTAAAACTTGTTGATGATGTTAATTAAGAAATAGAGTTTTACCTGGTCTAGGTCTCATGACTGGTGGGGGTTGAGAGGGCATCGACTCAGTAGATGATGAGCGCATCGGGATGGGTGGGGGTGCGGTGCGAGGAGGCACCACAGGGACAGATGTGCGAGGTCGACGTGTCACCTCCGGCGTAGAGCCTCGGCTGGAGTCTGAGCTCACATCTGCTGGTGATGTCAGGGGCATCTCTGGACCCGGTGAACCCTGTGAGCAAACACATAACTGAACTTTCAAATGGGTTGTCTTATTAGCTTACAGGCAAGCTGCAAAGATCTGAGCACAAAATCTGCTTACTCTAAACGTTCAATATTTGAAGAAAAATACTTATATGTAGAACAAAATATTTTCAGCTATGTTGATTTCAAGTTTAATTACCTTCAACGAATGTTTGACTAGAAACCAATAAAAGTTTTTTTAAAGTATATATGTGTTAAGCAAACTTTAACACTTGGGGAAGTATGGGTAACTGACAAAAATAATAGTGTTGCACCAAAAGCCAGAAATACATGTCATTAGTATTGGTTAGTAAAATGTTTTACTTACATGTGTTTAGGGTGTGCGAGTACTCGATTATCCAGGGATCAAGTCGAGTATTTACCGATATTCGAACTCGGTTTGACCTGATCGGTAAAGCTCGAAATTTGGTAGAGTAATTTGGCTTAGGGGAAATGGTGTTTTTATCAAAGTCGTGATTTTGTCGCGGGCGCTAGCAGGAGTCAAGTGATTGGCGCGAACGGTATCGAGATCGTTATTTCAAAGCAGGCGCTAGCGGTAGTCAAGAGATCATCGTGAACAGTATCGAAGTCGTGATTTCAACACGGATGTTAGCGGGAGTCAAGAGATCACCGCGAACGTTATCGAGGTTCTTAACTCTTAAGCTTTTGCGGCTGGTGTCATTACTAAGATCTAAAGCTTTCGGTTTACACCACGTCACAGTTGAAATATAATTACTGCTAAACGTTTCGACCTCGCTGTAGAGAGTCATCCTCAGAAGCTTGTTGACTGGCTGAGCTTGTTGTAAACCGGAAGCCTTAGATCTTAGTTATCGAAGTTGTTATTTTGACGCAGGTGCTAGCGGGAGTCAAGAGATCGTCGTGAACGGTATCGAAGTCGTGATTTCAATGCGGGAGCCAAGAGATCGCCGCAAACAGTATCATAGTTGTGATTTCAAAATAAAAAGGTTTTGTCTTAGAAACAAATACTGCCCCAGAGATAAAACTGGAGAAAACATAGCTGAAAGTTGAGATATTAAGTCAATTTTTGTGAATTTAATTTATTTAATGTTTCACTTTTGTTTTGTTTAGATTGATACTGTTTGAACATAAGCAAAGCCTCTCTTTTGTTTTATTTCGTGTGGATTTTATGTGATATATAAATGGTCATGTTTAATTAATTTAAACTCAATAATATAATTTGTCAAGAAAACTCCAAAATGAGCGTGTTTTTTATTGTGATATAATAATACTCAACTCTACTCAAAACTCAAGCTTCTTTTAAAAAAACTTGACTCGACTTTAACTCAAAAAATGTTACTCGCACACCTCTAAATGTGGTATAAAGTAAAGAATAAATATATACCACTTTGCAATGTTTCTGAACTTATTAACTACTAAAAAAATAAAACTCCAAAACATAATTTAATCAAAAGACTGAATTTGTCTTACATGTTGTCTTGTCAGATAACAAAGGTTATTAAAGTACAGACTTATTAGACCAAACAGTTGTTTTTGGAAACACAATTAGGTACCTTTTGGGATTCATCATAGCTCAACAGCTGTAAGCTTGGAGGTAGTTTGGCATGAAAACTGATTTTGTTTATCCAATCCTCCATCTCAGCTTCACTTGCTGCTAAGAATAAGAACTCCGACCCATCAGTACAGCATAACCTGTAGGATAAAATGAGAAATAAGAGAAGGCTTACCAATTTTAAGACAAGTTAAATATGTATCACGTTACAAGCTGGTACTCTTGATCAAGGCTTTGACTTAGTGGTTTGACCGCCCATTTAGAAATTCTCAGCCACCAACCGGGCCCTGTATTTTCATGAGACAAGCCTCAAATTGGACATAATTGGACAATGTAATCCTAGATTTATGTGTCTTTTTGTCAATGACTGGTTGAAAATATAATTACTAAGCCGATTATAATTCATTCTCTTAAACGTCAAACATATTTATTTGATTTTTTTTCTTTTCATCATAAAGTAGACTTTACCTACCAGGCTTAATGTAGCATTAAGGACATCCAAATAACTAAAATATTAATAATCACTCACATCTTCTCTGCTCAGATAAATTGAAAATCATTTTACCACTTCAACCATGTTGCGCAGTGTCTTGGCAAGATGATGTTGAATCTAACTTATTTATACATCATACTGCATTTAAAATAATATCTCCTTTAAACAATGAAGTGACGTACTTGCCTCAATCATATAGTATATGTTCAGTAATCATAAATTAAATTTTCAATCATCACAATTCATAACCTTTTATTGCTGGGTGGTCCAGATATGCTTCAAGCCAAATAATAGTGACCAGATAGAAGAAACTCTTCTGCATTTTGTAATTAAAAGCTTTGATACCCTTTTGTCGTTAAATTTAGTGAAAATCAACAAGAAATATGATCAGTGAATTATATTCAGACCTAAAGACATGTTTCCTCTTGATGTAGTCGTCCGCTTTCTCACACTTGGCTTTGAATATGATGATTGGAGAGGTGGCTGCCTTACTTGCCACAAAGTCATCCTTATCTTTGAAGAAGCACAGAAGCTGTCCACACAGTACTAAAACAAAACAACATACATTTATTTATTATTTATCACACTTTTGAAAACTAAAAGAAAGCAACTTCTTTACTTTGTGGTTTTATCTAAAATCAAAATATAATAAATCTCTTTTTATATTGTATTTAAATAATTGTGTTAAGGTAGTGGTTTTGTTTAACATACTATTAATTGTAAACTGTGGTACCTGTGTAGAGTGTTTTCCAAGAGCGGACAGCTGCTTTCTTGCCTCCACTCTGCAGCTCGTGTTTGCGGTCCAACACACCCTGTATTTCTACTGGAGGCAGTTGGTCCAGCTGCTCAAGCTTCTGCAGCTTGCGGAAACTCTGAGTTCGTCTGCGGGTTGTAAAGCTTGGTGTCCTCTTTGGCTTTTTCAGGTCAGTTTTCATACTTTCTGCCCTCTTCACATCACCTAGTAATGAACCATAGATCAAGATAAAAAATTTAACTGAAAAATTTAATTTAAATCAAAATAAACTTACTTGAAGCTACCTATGGTTAAGATTTTGATATGTATTGCTAACTACAAACAAGCATACAAGACACTAAATTAAGTCTTAGGCTTAAGCGGCCGGCGTCACAACTAACTAAAGCTTCAAGTAGAAGTGGCGCAGTAGAAGTTAGAAATAGCCAATTGACGCGGTCTACACCGGAAGCTTTAGTTAGTTATACAAGACACTAAAAAAATGTATCAGAAATTATTTTTTTGTAACTTGTCTTTGTTGCTTTGATTGTTATACCTCTTTTATTAATCATTAACAATTAACAATAAAACATATGTGTGTTTTATTAAGAACAAACACTTACCTTTTCTACCAAGACGATCTCCGAAAATTGAAGAAATGCTACTGGACTTCTGAATATTATTAGGATCATCGGGCTGCTGAGGGTACCTTTAATACAAATAATATCATAACTTTGATTGCCAGTATAATCAGTGCTTTTAGTAAATTCTCATCAAAACAACTTTTGTACTTAACCTCACAAACTTTGTTCTTTTATTTTAAAAATGTTAAGTTTTATTGCAATTTTTAACTTTTATAGTCTTAATTACTGATCCATACATGTGTTAATTTTATGGAATATGTTGTTACTGCCAGAATAACAAATCACTAATACAATATAATGGAAATTATTTATTCAATAGCAAGCTAATTTTACGGAAATGATACTAACGTTCTCAATTTAGGGAAAAGGGACAAATCAATACAATTGTTTTCTTTTGTTGATCTTGCTAATATTAAACAGATTTTAGACCCAAAAATATGTTAATAAACTCAAACAAAACCAAATTTATTTATCTTTCTAGCCAACAATCAAAGGGAAAAAATCATTTAATCATCAAAATTCATGAAGAGGAACTAGAGCAAACCCGATGTATTAAGTTTTTGGGTTAATACCAGTGGCGGCTCGTCAGGTGAAGGGAGTGAAGGGTCACTTCACCCATGTTTTAGAGGGGAAAAATTAAAACTTTAACATTTAATTCATCCGTTTCCAAAGTCCGTGGATCACATATCAACGACAACATTGAGTAAGATACAACCTCAACAGCAATAATCGATGGTTGCCTCGATAGTCGCTACAGAGAGTTAGTATGCCTCTATGGTTGCCACTGGTTGCTTTGTGTAAGACCGGAATCCTTTGTTGTAGGTTAAGAAATTTGCTCGGGCCTTCACTTGACGCTTACCTACGTGGTAGGGATAGACGCTTAGGGGCGAGGAAAGGGGCTCCGTTGCTATAGCAACGAGTGACGCTAGAAGTGTATATTCCTAGCCCGTCACTTGCGTAGCCCGCCAGACAGCAGACCAGTTGTCCAGCTATCATTAGACCCGAGCGGCGCAACTGCTGTATTCTGTTTTAAGCCTACTTTTGCAATCACACGACCTGATTATGTACATTGTTAAAGAACAAAAACTAATTTAAATAGTTGTATATTATTTTTTTACTGATCCAATACTACAAAACAATGTTATGCAACAATTTCTATGCTTTATTATTGCTCCACTTAGTACGGTAGTAGTTCAATGTTTCAATTCAACATATAACTTTTTGCAATATTACAAACATTAACTTTTAATTCCCTGCTAGAACTTGCAAGCTGTAATGACTACGTTCACACTTATTTACGTAGTTTCCTAGAGAAATACTCATATTATCGGTAAACAATGTATCTTGAATTTTCTGTCCACGTTTTAAGAATAAATATTTAAACATATTTTTCCTGTTAAATAGTGGAGTACAGCTGATTTGCCCTTCACCTTCCTCTAGGCTCACGAGCCGCCACTGGTTAATACTGTTACATATTAACACTGTTCTGAAAAGATTTTCATCCGGCCTTTATGCTTTAAGAATAATGTCCTAAATTTGTAGTACAGATACTTTAAAAGTAATTTACTACACCCTAATCCACTCACACAGATCCTTTGGTATTATTATATATGGGGCAACTACAAAAGAAAATCTGAAAACATATTAGTTTTACAAAAAGAAGCATTGCAAAAAATAACTGGTTTGAAATCAAAATAATCAGTCAAGAGTCTTTGTTCCACCTCAACCTTTTTCTCTTTTTCCTTCAGAAATTATTACACAAAGTATTATCTGTTATTTATTTAATCTATTGTTGCTCTTTAAGTTTATTCATTCTCAAGTTTAAAGTATTAGCTGTTTTTTATTGTTGTCATTATTACATATTTGTTCATTATATTATCGTTATCTACCTAGTTTAATGTCTATTGTTACTCTTTAAGTTAATCAATCTCATAGTTTATTCTTGTTTTTACATTCATAGTTTGTTGTCAGTGAGACAGTCATATATATTTATAGTCATTGTACACTCCAAAAACTTCATTGTAAAGCAACTACATTGTTAAGTTGTCAGCAATATCAAGCAAATCAACTGTGAATCAAGCATTCTTCCTATTGTATTTAATTGAAAATCATTATTGTGTAATTTCCGTAACCTCATTGTAAATGGTGTAAACCGCCAATAAAGTGAATTGAAGAGATAATTCAGTATGTAGGAATCTTTAAGACATTTAATAACATCCAACTCACTAAACCTTTTCCAAAATTTTGTCAAGATTTAAAAAATTATCAACTAAACAGACCTTTATATTCAATTGAAAATTTGAATCCTTAACAAGACCTAGATTAAGCCTAACAATAACATGTAACCTTTCTCTTACTGTATATCACGACTTTTTTATGTGTAACATTTCTGTAAATGAACAAATAAAGAAGTTTTGATTGATTGAATAATGTTATCATGGTTTCTAAGCCAAGATAGAAACTATAAGATAATTTTGTAAAACAACTCTTGTTATACGTAATTAAAATGTCCATAGCTTCTTGGGTTAGAAATATGTCTTTGTTAAGGTTTCAACTAAAATACTGCTACTTCTTAAACATTAAAAGTTCTATAATTTTTTCAAACAGGAGTTTATTAATAAATTTAAGTTTGAAACATAAACAATCCGATAAATTTTTATTTGTTGGGTGAGGCCTTTCAGAGATGTTTCCATCCTTGGGCCAAAACCAATAATCACAGGAGTTTATTATTTCTAAAACTAATGATAGTTTGTCAGTTTTCCTAGAAATATTGTAATTATATTGAAATAATTTAAGTACTTTCTAATAATTTAAGTAAACAATATTTGGAGTTGTATAATCTATTTTACTTTATTTTAAGATTGTATTGAGGTCATGCACTTGCACTTAAAGAAAATGCTTTAACTTTCAATAAAGGAACCATGATAAAACAAGTAGTTGTACTGACAAATAGACAATGGAAAAACAAGCTTATTAAAATAATGACTCTAGTTGGTGGCCTGCAAGTTACCTGAGAAGCTGCATATCAGCGACAGCAGAGTGGGAGCGAGCCAGGCTGTAGTTGGTGTCGGGCACAGTGGGCAAGGGCATGTCCATAGGGACTGGAGGTTCTATCAGCACAGTCGGGATAGGGACATGCTCATGCTCTTGTACTTGGCTACACTCATGCAAATGCCATGCAAATACTTCATTAAATCAAGCAAAATATAAACTACCATACACTAGCTATTTATAAGTCGAATAGTTTATACTTGAACATGCAGCTCACTACTTGTACTTGACTGTATTCTGATAAAATTTATAAACTTTTACATGCAATTGCAAACAAAAGCTAGTTTCCATAAACCTGACATTATAGACTTAATTTGTACCAGCTGACATACCTAAGCTTAACTATGAATTAAAATTGTGTTTGGTATAAAAAGTTTAAAGCTGTAAAATTATTTTAGTACAAAAAAAATTAAATTTTCATCAAACATTGGGACAACGGACCAGTATTAACAATCAACAATGCCTTTTTATAAAGACTGCCCATGCTGTAAAGTTCAACCAGTCTGATCATTGTTATTCATGACATTTTAAGAAAAGTATTTAATTCTAGTGGGAAAATTTGAATTAACTACTTCACGACCAAAACTATTTTGTATTCCCAATCTTGTGACACAACATCTTATTTTAAATATAATTCTACATTTTAAATGGAAGCAAAGTTTAACTCCTTCCTTATCTCCATCATTTTAAAAATATTGTAGTGTACATATGTGTCTAAAAAAAAAAATCAAAATTATTTTTAAAACCAAAATTTTTTTTCGATAATATAAAACCAGATATTATTGCACAACTTCAACATAAGTGGAAGCTTTATACTTAAGTTTTATAGTTACGTTTAGTGTTTTGGGTCAAGCCTCCTTTGTCAGTATCACTAGCCTTCTTCTTACTGAAATGTTTGATTTCCGAAATGATATTCAGTGTCTTTACTTTTGTTTTAAGTGTGTTTTTAACACGCTAAAATATCCAATTTTCATATTTTTAATGCACATTCTTCAAAAAAAAAAAAAACAAAAAAACTAAGATATAAATCAGCTACTAAGCTGATAAAGACTATATTTATCTTTCCACTAAAAGTTTTAAAGTTACCAACTATTAATAACACTAATTTTTTGTCTGTAAACCTCTGCATTTACCTTCCTTACGCCCATTCTACACATCCTCAATTACAAAAAATAAAATACTACTTTCTACAGTACGGAGCCTACATTGTGTAGCTACTGTAACGTACTTAGGTATCAGTTTAGGATACTTGTCAGCTAAGCAATTTTCACAATCAAAGCTTTAGAATTTTTAACTTGAAAATCATTACGTTTGCACTTACTAGCCTCACAACTGAAAGGAAGGCCATGAAGTCTGTACTAAAAATCTGTATTAAAATTTTTAAAATATTGGATATTTAAATACTTTTTTAATGGCCAGACTAAAAACTGCACTAGTTCTATACTATTTGCTGTGCCTTTATACATTGTATTTAAATTGTTTATTTAAGTGATCTATTGAAAGGGACAGGAACACTTTGACAACTTTGCTGCGAGAGCATCTCTCCTTAACAACATTGTGTTATTTACCGATCTGAACCTTGAACATATGTTCAGTGTAATTAGAACATGCAACAGATACAGTAGAACTCCAAATATATGAATTAATTGAAACTGGATTTTAACCAAATCAATAGATATCGTGATAGTGGGGTATACTATATACTATATAAGCCATTAACACAAATAGGAAAATCTCTTTTTCATAGGTATGACTTTATAAGAAATTAAGAATAAAAATGCTTACTACAATATTATTTTTCACCAAATTTAACAATGTAATACCTAAATGTTAAATAGACTCATGTTTACAACAAGAACTTAAACAACATACTTAATAAAAAAGTTTTCCACATAATTATTCACGGTACGTGAGCAATTGATACCTTATCCACCACTACAGCTAGGATTTTATCTTTGCAGAAAAATTAACCGTAAAGGGAAAGTTATATATATGATTAATTGTTTGCAATTTGAGAATTTAACTGATTTTATTGTTGAGCTTAGAGTAAAAGTTGTTTTTTCTAAATATTATTGGATTCAAACATGCTTAAGTTGTAATGTGTTTGGTTTAAAAGCAAGTAGCACTTTTATACCATAGTAGCTTAGTTATGAATATAAAGCCCAACCACCAAACAATTTTACCAAAGCAGTAGTCTACAAAAATCCATCAAATACTCAACCAAATTCAATGTCATAGCTTTTCAATACAGTAATAGAATGTATGTACCACAAGCTGATAAATACTAGTTTTGTTTTGCCAATACAAGGAAAACAGTTAAGAGTTAGACTACAGTCAAAGTAGCTACAAGGCACTTTTGAAGGAGAAATTAAATTGTATTAATTACTTATACTCACAAATCTGTATTCATTCCTTTATTTGATAATCTCATTGTCAAATTCAGTCACCTGCTAACTCAGTCTGTTCTGAATTTATTTTTAAAGGGTTTTCCAACTATTCTCAGGATTAATAAGAATTTTGGACAAATAAAGCAGAAAATGTAACACAATGTGTCTCACCTCGTGGACTCAACCTCCGTTCCATTTTGCTCTGGCAAAGGTCTCGGATCTCGCCCCTGCCTTCTTTCTCCCTCTCTTCTTCTTTCCTGCAACAATTTGTGATATTTTTACTGGAAATTTAATCTATAATATTACAAAACTACTTTTAATTAATATACAAAACAAATTGAAATCACAATCTGCTGAACTAATATTTTACTAAATAATTTCAATGGGAAACTAATAATGTAAATCAAAGTTTTTATTTATATCGTGACAAATAAAGTACTATGTCACAAACTATTCTTAACACAACCACTGCCTCCAGCTAAGCAGCTCAATGTGAACCAAATGTGATTTTCATGGTTAACACGATTATCGCAATGATTGTGTTTAGAGGCAAACACTTCTTCCAAAACAATAAGTCGACATAGCTCCACAGTGTTTCTGTAATATTTTTATCTTGTTTTCCCTTTGTTTCTATAACTTTTAATTTTATTTATTTACTTTAGAGTTTTTAAATGTGTGTTTCTTATATGAAAACCTATATGAATCAAACTTACATCCGTTATCCTTTGCACTTCTTTCCGCTTACGAGCTTCCAGTCTTTCTCTTTCGATCCTCTCTTTTTCAGCCAGTCTTGCAGCCAATTCTTCTTCTTGTTGTTTTTGGAAAGCTTTCTCTAACTGTAATGCAAATTCATATAACCTCAGCTCCAGAAAGGGTTTAAACTTATAGCATTTAAGACAATATTGTGATTTTCCTTGAAGAGTATCACAAGTAAAGCCTTGTGGTAGTAGTAATAGTGTTTAGAAATACATAGTGAAAAAGCACTCATTGAATTCAATTCAAGAAAGAAAGTTTGAGTACATGAATACATACCAAAGTAATTCTACGTAACGCTTGGAACTTTTCTTCTTGCGCTTGAATTGTTTTCTCAAAGTCTTCATGTTTTCGAATGAAGTCCTCTACTTGAGGAATTGAATCACCCAGTTTTCCTTCATGTAAAGTTGGTTCTCTTGACATGATCCAATTCTCAAGAAGATCAGCTTCTCTTTTAAACATCTGTAAGCAAATATATTGGTAAAATTAAACTTTTTTTAATATACAGGTACTTTTTTGAGGCATAAAACCAAATTTGGATAAAATTTTGTCACGATCTCAATGCTTGAAACAAATTATAAAACACTCTATTTCAAACAAAACTAGATATTTTGTTAATTTTCAAACAAAACTGACCTGCGTATCAAGATTCTGTTCATATATAATTTTACGTCTTTCCCAGGTGTCTTCCAGCAGGTGTTTTCTTTGTTCCAAGACTCTGATCTTCTCTTTTATTTCGTTGCTCAAGAAGTGGTCCTACATGAAACAAGTACAACCTTTATGAGATGATAATGGATGAAATGTTGTTTGGAATTTTAAGAACTGGTGCTTATTTTAGGGGTGTGTGAATACTGAGTACTCGATTAATTATCAAATCGAGTTTGAGTATTAACCAATAATTAAAGCTCAAAATTTGGTCGCGAAAGGTATCGAAGTCGTTATTTCAATGCAGGCGTTAGCGGGAGTCAAGATATCGTCGTGGTCGTGAATGGTATCGAAGTCGTGATTTCAAGGCGGGCATCAACGAGAGTCAATAGATCGCCGCAAACGGTATCGAAGTCGTGATTTTGTCGCAGGCGCTAGAAGGAGTCAAGAGATCGCCACGAATGGTATCAAAGTTGAGATTTCATCGCTGGGGCTAGCGGGAGTCAGATATCGCCGCAAACGGTATTAAAGTCGTGATTTGAAAATAAAAAGGTTTTGCCTTGGAAACAAATAATGCTCTGGGGATAAAACTGCAGAAAATGTAACAGAAAGTTATAAGGTTAAGTGAATTTTTGTGGATTTACTTTATGTAATATTTTACTTTTGTTTTGTTTGGATTTATATGGTTTGTTTAGAGGTTAATAAAGTCTTTCTTTCATTTTGTTTCGTGTAGATTTTATGTGATGTATAATGAATCATATTCAATCATATTTCATTAATTTAAACTGAATGATAAAACTTTTCAAGAAAACTCCGCTAATACTCAACAGTCAACACAACTCCAAACTCAAGCTTCTTTTAACAAACTCAATTTGACTCGACTTGAACTAAAAAAATGTTACTCGCACACCCCTAGCTTATTTCATTGGAATTATAAAGACAAATTCAAAACTGTACCAAATGTCCTAAATTAGTAAAATAATATTAAAACCGTTTTCACTGTTTTCTTCTTTTATTTTTCCTTCTTATTCGAATAGAAAATTAATCCTTGAATAGTAAATTAATACGTACCTCGTCTATATCATAAATAAGGGGAAGGACCTGATGTTATCCGTGAGTGAGACATGTAAATGAGTTAATAGATTAAATAAATTTACAATTAATTAACATGCTTCAAGTTAAACTCAGGGAAAGTAGGCATCTTACGTAAATTTAAATTTAAAACTTATTTAAATAAAATATTAAATTTGAAAAATATGGACCAATGTCAAATTAAAATATTATTTCCCGTCAGAACTGATTAATTTTTTAAACTATTTTAATTTACATTAGTACAACTCTTTGAATTTTCATTACAAGATTACACAAAGCTGAATTTTGAATTTTCAATAATTTTCTTTATCTGCAATACTGGGTTTTTTAACATGGTTATGAGCAACAAAATGATCAGTTTGGAAACATTTTGTCAACAACACAATTTTAAAGTATATTTTCCAAACATTGATGAGATGTTTGTTAGTAAAGTAACATTCTTGCAGTTCTTAGTAACTTTGTTTGTCTACAAATATAAAGAAATAGTAGTATGGTAAAGACCTGGTTGATGAGTTGTTTGCCAGTTGCGTAGAAGGTGGCGAAGGCATCAACTCGACTGTCGATCTCAGCATGGTACTCCTGGTGACGAGATATCAGAGCTTCCGCTCCTGCGACATCTTGCGCTAGATCCGGGGCTGTCACCTTCGCTATCATCTCATTTATCCATGCACTGAAAAGAAAACGATTTTCATGTTGAATTAACAATTGAACTTGATGATTAATTTGAAATATAATAAATATTCTCGTTCATTTTGTTAGGGCAAAACACATAAGTGAGGAGTGAAACAGTTAAACTGGCAAGTCTCTCAAATAGTCAGCCTACAAGACTTGACTAACACTTACATGAGCTCTCTGTACTGATCGAAGTATGTCTGAAGCTGCTCTGCTTGCTGCAGTTTGTCTCTGCGTTGCTCCGCCTTCTCCAGCAGTTGAGTCCAAGCGTCCAGAGTTTCCTCGTGCTTCACCT
Source organism: Matsumurasca onukii (assembly GCA_018831715.1). Lineage (NCBI taxonomy): Eukaryota > Metazoa > Arthropoda > Insecta > Hemiptera > Cicadellidae > Matsumurasca > Matsumurasca onukii. Next base: position 52,505,892 of record CM032059.1, on the reverse strand, counting down.
CAATGTGATCTCTTGCGTCTGGGAACAGACCTGCCAACCGTCCGGCCTCCTCTACCACTGACTCTACCTGCAAACCATTCAATCTTTAGCGAAGAAATTAAGTAGAAGAAGATGTGGTAGAAGTTTAAATCGTGGTTTAAAAATTAATAAAGGTTAGCAATCACTCTATGTAAAAATAAAAGCATAAGTCAAAAGTGAAATGATATGAGAAACAACCCAATCAGAAAATGTTTACTTTCTAAAGGGCACTACATTGTTTTCGTAATTGAGGTTTGGATAAATGATCAAACATAATGTATCAACTAAAAAACAACAACACATTTTTAAAAGCGTTCATAAAAATTTAATCAAACAGTCCACACAATTACATTTATATAAAAAATACAAAGAATTAACAATATTTTAACTTTAACTACAATTTTAAAAGATAGCTTGTTGGATGTACAACAAGCACATGATCTAATTTTACATAAAAAAATATTAAGAAGACATATTAAAAATCCTATTATCTGATCTAGCAATTGTCCTATCTTCATAAGGAAACATATGTATTTGCCTTTAACAAACTTACCTGTTCTTTAACAGCAGCAAGGTCAGTTTCAAACCCATCATGTTTTCTAACTAGGGCTTGTATTGTTTCCAAGTCCTGACCATAGCCCTCAGATGATATTGAAGAATCCTTTTCTTGGATCCAGGCTATCGTTTCATCGGCAGTTCTATCAAAAACATGAACTTGTTTGGCTCCAGCTAAAGCCTGTGAACAAATTAAATGTATCACTCACTTTAATCTGCTCCATAAAATTAATATGACATAATGAAAAGACTGGATGAAGCAATACAAGTTTGAAAATATATTTACAATTACTAGAAGAAATTCCCCTCAAGCTATGTCAAGTTTTTGGTTTAACCAGAAAAAACATATCATTAAAGCATGATATAAAGTAACTAGAGTGTGACATAGACATTATAGCTTATTTACCAAGATAAAAATTTACATAGCAAGAAAAATAGTATACCTCTTGCCTGGCGTTGGCTAATTCCTTCAAGTCGTCCCATAGTTGTTTGGTCTCTGCTAGTTTCAGCTGTATCCTCTGCGACTGAGGGTTGCCCTCAGCGACTAATGTCTGGCCTGCTTGTAGACACAAAGCCACTCTGCCTTCGTTCCCACTCAGGCTACTCAGGAACGTGTCAAACGCCTGCAACAGGCACACGATTGATCAACCTAGGTTTCAGTAAGATTCATTCTGAGGCATTGTGTAATTTTTTTGCAATGCCATTCTGAAGTTAAAGCTTTGAATTAGTAATCCTAGCTCATTTTAAAATTCACGTACACAGATCAACTAAATAAAAGTAAACTAAAGTATACACTGTTTGTAAATTTCAAGTTTGACATATAATGATAAATAATAAATAAATAAATATTTTATTGCAAGAACATTGTTTACATGAAATTCATGGCAATCGTCGTTTTTATTATATGAAATCTTTCTTTCATACTTCCATCAACATACAAAATGTACATCCACTCTCTCCCATTCATTTGAATAGAACACCTCTAGACTCTATTTAGTCAGCCAATTTATACGGTCTCCCAATTATACGCCATGAACAGTGTTTGTGTTATAGAACGCTTCAGGGATGAGAACTATTTTCAGACGAGTTTTAAATGCCTTGGGTCTACGACATTTTTTAGTGAATTCTTTGCTAGGATGGGTTGTAATTTGATGGAAAGTGTTGTCCACACAACTCTAAACAATCTTCCCATCGCTCATACCTTTAAATGTTCTCAAAGTGTTGGTATAGATTATTAAAACACACTAATTTTATTTAATTAGTAAATTCAGGGCTGAGAGTTCAAATTTTATCCGGCTCAATACTGGCTCCACATACATGGTACTGCTTAATGAATTTGGTATGAAGGAGTTTGCTGTTTGCAGTCCAAATTCCTTACATGAAACAAGACAATCAAACTTTGGTGTTTTAATTTATACTACCACAACATGCAACTCACACTCTCCTTCCTTCAAAATTGATATCTCATGTCTAGATCTCTGTTCAATTTAGGTTAGGTTAGCTGTTTTATTGAGGAAAATTATTGAGGATTACCTGTATAAGGAGCTCAACGTGTTCCACATCTCTGCCATAATCCTCGGATGCGGCCACTGCCGTCTGATCTCCAATCCATTCGGCAACCTCTTCTGTCTCCCGCAGGAACCTGAACACTTTCAGAGACTCCTTCAAACGCGCCTCTCGAATCTTCGCTAGTCCTTGCAGTTCATTCAACTCTGCTTCTATCTGAGTCTGGTAAAACAAAGGTTTGAAGTGAAGATCTTAAAAATAAATCAACATTTTCTGAGGTACAACAGCTATGAGTGCAAAGTTTTTATGCAAAAGCCTATTAACTTCTAAGACTTTTTGTACTTGTTTTTTTTTCTGGAAAACAGATGTAAGAAATCAATTACTAAAAGTGGCTCAAACAGGACTCTACCAACAATATTAGAAACTAAACTAAGAAACATAATTTGATGTTCAAGTAACATCCTCTTGAACTGATAATGGATACCAAGAATGAAAGACAGTACTAATCAGATTAAGATAAAAACTGATGGAGGTAATGGGCCTATATGCTTCACTTCATAGTTTTGATCTTATTACTTTTGTTTAATGAAAAGTTAAAAATTAATTTACAGAAACTTGATAGTTCAAAATAATTATTTGTGAGCCGAAGAGGTGTCAAACTATTGAAGTGTTAAACTAACTAGTTTATGTATAGCAATTTTATTAAAGTGCGGTATTAAAATACCGATAAATATTGCTTATTCGGTGTTGAGAAGTAAGACAAAATAATTTCACAATATAGCATAACTTCCATACGAGGGGGTACCTGAAATGACACCATCAAAACAAAACAAAGCAGAAATGAATTTAAAACAGTATGGCCAGTATAATTAATTTTTATTTTGCACAAGCGCTTTTGTAACAGCCTGAAGATGATAGCTTTGCTATTGAAAGCGCTTGTGCAAAATAAAAATTAATTATATTGGCCATACTGTTTTAAATTCATTTCTATCAATTGCCAATATCTCCAGAGGAAGATCATAAAACAAAGCAGAACAAAAACTGTTTTTAGAAAAACGCACACTTAAGTGTGCTGAACTCAGGAAGAGTTGCGCTTTCATCCCTTATTGGCCGTAACAAGATCTAGAGCTCTCCACCTCTCCACCAACCAATTCCGGTTACTTTTGAATACCCCCTCGTACATCATTTCTACAGTACAACATATTTTTAAATCTGACTTTGTCTGAATTTTTGCTATCATTGCGATTATTGAGTAAAAAATTTATCTTCTTGGGGTTCTTAATTATTTCAACCACTCTGCAAAGTTTATTTAAACATTTTTCTAATACAAATTGTCAGGTCTCCTGCTTGCAGAACTACTAGTTAGTAAATATAAAACTTTAGTTTTAACAAAGTACATAAACAAATCAACTAAACTTTAATATTTCTAAATAATTTGAACAATTTAGAAAAATTAACAAGGAAAATTTGTACCTGTTTTTCTTTAATCCTTAAGCTGTCAAAATGATTTCTGTCGACAAGCCCATGGCTGAGTTTTGCAAGACGACCAACATTGTTTTGAAATGTGTTCAGTTCTCTTTCAACACTTTCCAGTTTTTTCAGCAATGACTGAACTGAGTCCTCATCTTTACCAAAATCATTTGATGTCAACAGTGGCTTCTTCTCTTTCAGCCATGTCTCTGCTTCACTGGCCTCGGCGTAAAACTGTAGAAAGTGACATTCGTAATTACAAATTGCTAAAGATGGAAATTTAAGATTTTAATGTAATCTAAGATTTTAATGTGCTATTTGATTTAATGTATTACAGGGGTTTCTCAGTAATCCTTTCATTCAAACAAAACTGATGGCATGTAGTTGATGATTAGTTACTAATAGCTTACATTAACATTAACCAAACAAAAGTTTTATTTGTTAAAGAAGGATTTATGATTTATTTATTTATAAAATCACAATAGCCATTATTAAATGTTATAATATACAGTTTTAAAAGTATATTTTAATTGTAGATGCTTTTGATAAATACGGGAGAGCTGTTCAGTAATATACTTGAAATTAGGAATCTATAAACAATCTTAAAAGTTTAGAAAATTTTTGGAAAATTTTAAAAATAGAAAAATGAGCAGGGATTAGTTTTGATTAAAGTAACTTTTGTAAATAGCTCTTAATCTTATCACTTAAGCTTAATAGAAATATTTTATGCAACTTAAGTCAGATTATAAATATAATCTTCTTCTTAAGGTGTTTTCCTAAACAATTCTTCTCTAACCAGAAAAGTATTGTTTGACAAAACATGGTTTAGCCTACCATCTGTGATTCCACTGCATCTAGCAGCCGGAGCCTGCGTATACTGGCCAAATCTCGGATGTGGACGAGGAGTTGTTGAAGTTCGTTGATGCTGGCCTCGATACGCGGAGTCGCAAAGTGACCGCTTCGAACCATCTGCTGAGCCCTACTTGACAGCGCAGCAACTACTGGCTCTCGGGACGCTATCTCTCCTTCTAGCGCCTGTAAGTGCCATATGAGTTATACACATTGTTACTAACACATATATAACTCTGTTGAATAAACCATTTTAAAATAATTTTGTTGCCTTCGGATTACATTAAAAACTGTTAATGAGTTGTAATGTTTGACAAAATGACCTTATTAAGCATCTAAACAATTACACACTTACATATTATAGATTTTAAAAATATTTTACCTTACAATTCCAGTCAACATAACCTTTATAAGAAATCAAATTACTTTTTTACAATACTCAACAATATTTACCTGGTGTTTTTTCTGCAAACTCTGTACAGCATTAAGGCTGTTTCCAAGGTCAGTGCTGGCTGCCAGTGGTTCTTTTTCATTGAGCCAAGCAAGTTCATCATCCACATCTCGCAGGAACTGGTATAAGAGAAGTGCATCTTCCAAATTGTCTCTCCTTATTTGCATGGGCTCTTGCAATGATTGATATCTGTGGAAATGCATTTTTAATTAATAAAAATGGTAGGTAATTACTAATAAGATAAATTTTAACTGTATTTGAGATTTGAAATAACTTTAAGGTTATCTTAATTAAAATAATTAAAAAAAGGTCATCTTTTGAAAGGATCTGGGAAAGTCATCTAGTTCATATGAAAGGATTTTGGTTGAGTGCACCAGTGAAAAAGTGCAGAAAAAAAGTCCGCCTGAATAAACGAGTGGCTCAAACCAGAGTTGAGGTCAATTTCTTGGCAGTATACTAGAGGTTACCGTACTTTTCAAATATATTACTCAAGCATTGTACATTGCTCGTAGAATAGCTTGTATTATCGAAAACATGTACTTTACCAGTGAAAATTTTGAAACAAATAGTTTTAAAAAAAGGGGTTTTCTACTGTATTTGCTATTCAAATTTAGACAAAATTTATAGCAGGAAATTGTTTACTGAGCACAGCTTGGATCTCTTCATGAGACTATAACAAGGTCTGGTATGTGGTAGATTACCTCTTGATAACAGACTGGGCTCGCTCCTGTATCTCGTCTTTCATGAAGTGGTTAGAGCGGTGGAAGGCAGCTGCCGTGTCTTTGAGTTGGGAGCACTGCTCGCCGTGGTTGGTAACATCGTTCTCCAGCAATGTGTGTCGCTTGAGCAGATTGCTGGTGCTCGCCAAGTCCTTGCCGTGATCCTCCGACTGCAGCTGACTCTCCACCTCATCTGTCCAGCTCTCTAGCTCTTCCAGTGTGCGAGTGAACAGTTGGGCCTGGAATTAAAAAACTTCTGTTTATTTATCTCTAAATAATTTTGCTCCTCTCTGGCTGAATCCAAAAGCAGAACCGTCAAGAAAATTAATGTGTTTTGTTTAACACTCTAAAAAGGTATTATTAGTTTCATTTATATTAAACACTACCATCAAATTTTACACATTTTTTTCTGTAAATTTTTACTATTTGTTCTACTGGTTCAAGTACTATTTAACTATTTATATACTAATTATGAGCAAAATATTTAACAAACTGAAATTCTTAATCAAATCCAAACTCTATGTCTATGAGAAAAGAAGGGACAAATTTTACCTGGTAAGCGTCATTCAATCTTTCTCTCTTCAGTAGGCTAGCCTCATGCAAGGATCTCCACTCTCCCTCCAGTTCGTCTAGCCGTGCCTGTATCTCCATACCAGCAAAGTGTCCACCTCCAATCAACGCTTCTCCCTCGCTTGTCACAGCCCCCACTCGACCCCGGTTAGCTGCTAGCTCTGATTCAAACGCAGCGTGCTTCTGCATTTTACTCTGCAGATTAGTTGGGTCTCTGTAGTTCTCATCATTTGCTATCTGTTGTTTTTGTAGCAGCCAAGCTTCCACCTGAAAATTGTTTGTATTAGTACGTCTACGTTATAGTTAAGTTTATGAAATGAAAAATGATATTGAACTTGGATAATTTTAAGATCACTTTGGCTTCTTTTCAGTTGTAACTACAATAACACTATCAACTCACTACCAATGAAATGTGACTTATGCTTGCATTCCTGACTAACCTCGTACATGTTGCGCAGGAACTGATGCAGCTGCCGGGACTGGTGTAGCTTGAGGCGCCGCGCGGCAGCTGAGTCCTTGAGTCTGTCTCGCCTCGTTGTCACAGCTGAGAGCCTGTGAGTGATTCCTGCACTGTCGTAGTGCTGCGTACTCAGGAGTTCCCCACCAAACTTCTCCAACTCCTCGATCTTACCCATTTGAGCTTGTACAGTCTTTTCAAACGCTTCATGTTTCCTCAATAATACTTCCACTCCAGACAATGATTCCTGAAGTCATTAATAACAATGTAGATGAGTTAAAGTATAAAATTAAACTCCTTTCAATAATTAAAGTTTTTAAACACTTCTATTTCATAATGAAAAAGGTTTGAGAACTGTGCTAATTGCTAAATATATTAAATGTAATAAGTCTTTTGAAGTAGATTTTTTGCATTAGATTTAATTTTATTATAATTTTATTGATAGTGTATTTAAAAAAAATATAATCCTACTATACTAATTGTGTTCAATAAATGTTGTAATAGATATATCCTTAGAGTAGGTAGGTTACATATACTGTATATATTGTCTTTTGTTTTGAAGAAGGCTTAGAATTCTACTCACCCCAATGTCATCATTGTTGAGGAAAGCCTCTTTAGCTGCCAACCAGTTGTCCGCCTGGTCTGCTTGTTCTCGAAACTGTTGCAGCTGATGAGCTTGACTCAGACGGAGACGACGCTCGTCCCAAGCTGCTCCTAGCCGCCGTCGCAACTCTTCCAACTTTGCCATCTCCTCTTCCTTCGGTGGGTTCAACTTCAGCCCAAACTCCTTTAGTGCCTTGAAAGTGTCTTGTCTTCCATCTATTTCAGCCTGTACAAATAATTATCCTTTTATGAGGAAACATGTCATATTGACTAACACACAAACAAATGTTGCTGACTTTTCATAACCAATTTCGGCCACAGCATCAAAAATTCAGTTGTCTGTTGGTGTTTTAGTGTGGAGTTAAGCAGCTCTTTTCTTAATGAAAAGTAACTGAGAGCACCAAATTTAATTATTCTACAAATATTTATCCAAGATACTAAATAAATAAAATTCAACATTTAAAATACCTTTCTTTCGTTGTGAAGCTCAAGCAGTGCCTCATCGGTTACATTATTAGGCAGCTCTGAGGAACTCATCTTCTTGATGGTATCGGCTACCCAGAGGTCAAGCTCGTGTAGGTCAGCAAGGAACTTGTGAGTTGTGTACGCTGTCGTGAGTGAGTCCCGTCTGTGCTTACACAGTGTTTGCAACTGGCGCCAGTTGTCCTGCAGTTCTGTTAACTTGCTGCGTATTGGAGTTGACATGTCTGGGTACTTCTGTACCAGTCTTCTACACTCTACCTCATGCTCCTGCAACAAATAGTTAACATGTTATTGTCCGATCTTTAATGACTGTCCTACATGAAAGTTGAAATATGGACTACTTCTTACTTGATGTCTTCGTCTTTGACCCAACAAGTGGGATTGACAGCGTCATATGTTTTCTTCTATTTACTTCTTCCCAGAGAACAGGGGGATTTATTGTGCCTCTTTAAGCGAGTATACTGGCCATCTCAATAGGTTATACTTAGTTAGTATCAAAATATAACTAATGATATAAAATATGAAATTTACATTTTGAAACCTTTGTCAGTTCAAAATGTTAAATGTATTTTTAGGACAGTTTCCTTCACTGCTTCAATGATGTTAATTGTGTATTTATGCATAATATAAATGTAATAGAAAAATGTGTATTTACCTCCATGATGTTAATATTGTTTTGTTATTGTTTTGCAGTTGCATGCAATGGCTTGGTGCACTCAAACACCACTACGACCTTATGACTCAAGACAGTCATATCTTAACTCAAAATCAATCGGTAAATAAACAGTAAAATATTATTTGTTTAACCATGAAGTTAAAACTTTTAAGTAAAACCAATATTATATCACAGAGGGTTCGGCTTTTACTGTATAATTTATCCATAAGTTTCCAGCAGTAGATACCTTGATCTTGCCCTCAATAGCCGTCATGTCTCGCTCCGTGCCATCTTGTTTACGCAACAGGTGCTGCACAGCTTGCAGGTCTCTGCCCGTGTCTTCTGTCGCAAGTGCCACCGCTTTCTCCGCCACTCTCTGCGACGTGTCGTCTACATCTCGGTTGAACAAGTGGATCTCCAGCGCTCCAGCCAAGTGTTCTCTGTACTCTCCCAGTGCTCCTTGCAAACTTCTCCACCTAAAATGCATTCACATTTGCTTTTTTAAGTCCTCAACTTTCTAATTTTTTGGGGTTTGTTTTGTAAATTAATTTTAAACTGTGAAATATTTAATGGGACTGCATGAAATGTAAGCTAAGATAATAGGACTTCAAATTTAAAAGCAATACTACTCGAAACTGGTCCGGGAAGGGATGACCTCAGAAAAATGGACAATGTAAAATTAGCAATTTAAAAATACAATTTGTAATTTCTAATTTATAAGTGACTTTGTCTACCGCATTGTTATACAAGCATAATGACAATCAAGCGTTCAATATCTGATTTCTACATGAAAGCTGGCCGCAATGTTCAGGTCGAGTCAGGCCAATTAAGAAGCCCGTTATCGGACCGAGCCGATAATATAACGGGCTTTACTTCGGGTTGGGTCAATGTTTTAAGTTGATTATCAACTTTTGGCTGTTATTTTGATTAAGTTTTTTTAACTTCATTCTTTTCACAAAATATTAGCTGTGTAATACTTAATGAACTAATAATATGATCAAATTTCAAAATAGCGCTGGCAATCAGGCACTCACTGTTCAGCCGTATTCGTTTCATTGTGCACCTTGCACATCAGCTCTTGAGTCGAGCACAACAGTTGCAGTCTTGAAAGTAGTCCGTGGAAAAACAAGTATCTAGTACAAGTCGCACCCCATTTTATGAACCTTCAACAATGAGGTAGGCCGTGATTTGCTAAGCAAGCTCAGCGTCTTGTAAGTGGTTGTTCATTGTGGTTATCAGAGGCCCCATTCATGGTCAAAATCGAGCAAGAGAATGTAAACACATCTGCCATTCCTTCCCTCTACTCCAGTCCCTCCTTTACGTCTTTTTTGCTTTCCTTATCTACCCTTTCTAAACATCAAGCTGAAGCGCTGAGAATGAATGTAATGCCAGCTTTCTTTCGTCGTCTTTTCCTATCACACTACGATCATTAGATGCTACAATGTTTGTTTACGGTTTTCATTAATAAATTTGTTATTTTTGTTTGGTAAAATCGTACTTTTCAAATTATTTGACGCTCCAAAATGCGTATTAATAATACTTCATGACATAGTACACGCTCGTGGCTGTGCATCAGAATGGCCAATGGGCTTGTCGATGTTGTCATAATTTCTCTCTTCTCTCTGCCGTTCTGATTGGCTCAGCGCTGTCTCTAGAGAATGGGTGCGCACACATAGATAGATGGTCACGCAACCGTCGTCATAGTAATGGAACTGTTCCTTGCGCTGGAACGGGAACTGAACATAGTCGCATAGTTCATAAATCGTTTGCTTGTTCGGGAATTGGTTTTCACCAAAGATTCGAGTAATGAGAATTGAACTCATAGACTATGACTAATACGAGGCGTGTTGTTTAAGTAAGTACCGTTTTTAAATCAAACAATAACGAGCAGAGATTTCATACAAATTTTTATTTTACATGAAAGCCTGTACTTTAAACTATTTTTCTACATAATTGCCACCAACATAGAGGCACTTATCATATTGTCCAACTAGCTTTTGAATTCCGATGTCATAGAACTCTGCCGCCTGACTTTTGGACGGTAAGGAGGGTGTTCAAATTGTTCCCAACCAAATTTTCCCATCAAATCTTGGGTTCTATTTGCAACATGTGGGCGGGCATTGTCGTGTAGCAAAATGACACTTTTAGTCAGCGTGCTTCGCCTTTTGTTCTGGATTGCACAGCGGAGTTTGCTCAAAGTGTCACAGTAGATCTCTGAATTGATCGTGTCCCCACGAGGCAAAAACTCCACCAACAACATCCCCTTCCTCTCCCAAAACACTGTGCACATGATCTTTCGGGCAGCAATTGTTTGTTTGATCTTGACTTTCCTGGACGAGGTCGAATGTCGCTAGTCCATAGACTGATTCTGGTGTATTGTAGGCGACCCATGTTTCATCGCCTGTCACTATTTGGCTTTAAAAAATCATCACCTTCTTCATCATATCGAGAAAGGAAAGTCAAAGCACTGCCTAAACGTTTTGTTTTGAACACTTCAGTCAGCACTTTTGGAACCCAGCGTGAACACAACTTCCGATAGTGCAACCGTTCCGTCACAATGTCGTAAATGACACTTCGAGAAACTTGAAGAAACTGTCAAGTTTGAAGAAACCCCTAGATAATGATGAGATCTTGAAACGTCTGTTCTCTTGAATAAATGAGTAGCCTTGACACCAGTTTTTCAATTATTAGTTAGTACTTAGTACTTGACCGGTTTCGAGTCAATCACTAGTCACTACCCATCTTCTGGTGCCTTTTCTTCTTATCTTCTATATACCATATTGGTCATCACAATTTTTGATAAATAATTTAGTTCTCATCTTCATGTGGTCGTCATGTTTAAATTAAAATAAATAAATAACCCAGTCACTACACGAAAAGTTACTACACACAAAAGTTGACAAACTATATACAGACAGAAGCGACCACTCACAACACAAGTTTTAGGCCTACTGGAGTACTGGCTGGTTGAATTGTTTCAGCTGATGGATGGTACTTTGGACTCTCCTTCTCTGTATGTCCCTCTCACTCTAACTTTGCGAACAGTTTGCTTACTTGCCCTGGTCCAGTTTACTGTACATTTGATATGTGATTTTGTCTTGAAAATCAGCTTTTCTGTTTAGCATGTTGTTTTTGCCTACTTGTAGGGAGTTTTTGTAAATAAAATATTCTTCATATACCTTTGCTTTTACGAGCTTGACCTCTGCTTTTATAAACTCTACTGACTTTCCTTCTTTTCTTCTTTATTCACTCTCCTTGAGAGCTCACACAACCAAGTTTTTATCGTACACCTATCTCTCCTGAACAGGATTTTGTATTGTTTTTCTGCTGTTTAAACTTAGCGTTTTTACTTTTCATTGTAAATCTGCAAATCTGAGTCTAAGCCGTCCTCCTGTTTAAGAGCTTGAAATAAGGTACAAAAAAGTTTGGCTACAATGTGTGGTATTATAGGCCTACAAGGAAATTAAAAAGCATCATTACCTTGTCGTAAACTGTTTTACAAAATCAAAATAAAGTAATAAATTTTAAGGTTTTTACATCGACTAAACCCAAAAAAAGCCCAAAAACCAAGCGCCAAAAAAAAGCCTGACTCGAGTTTTAAAATGCTGGCACGTGCACCCCTAATGAAAGCAGCAGAAAGTGACTAGCTACTTAAGGTTGATTTTTTTCTATATTCCTAATTGGCCAATGATACCTCAAGTACATTTGTCTCTGGACAAACATTACCCAATACGTACTTGCTGTTGAAGTGATCCCGACGCTGCTGTACAGATCGAGTGTCACTGCGTCCTTGTCTGATCAGTTTATCTGCCAGAGAGTTGATAGCTTTTATCCTGGAGTCATCCACTCTCATGTCACTGTCCACATCGTCCAGCTTACGTTGTAGAGCCAAGCAGTGCTCATAGTCCCGACCCATGTCTCCAGCTTGCACCATCATTTCCTGGTTGTAAAACGAGTAAAGTTAATTTTGTACAATACTTTCAAATTATAAAATTGTGTTGAGTTTTTTTATTTTTAGTTGAAGAGTTCTGTGAAATAAAATAGAATTTACTAGGTATTATTTTGCTTCAAACTTGACAATTAATTGATTATTCTTTTAACATAAATTAATACATTATAAAACTGAAAAGCCACATGCTTTGGAAACATGGCATACACAATTACACATTAATGAATGAAATACCTTGTCTCTGATCCAGGCTTCGATTTTGTCTACTTGGTTATTGAACTCAAGGATGTCTTGTGCTTCCTCAAGTCCCCGACCTCGGTTGTTGCTTTCTGTTAGAAGACTCTGCCAAGCATTCATCAAGTGCTCCAGCTGATTGTGAATCTCTCTAGACACTTTGTGTTTCTTTCGCAGAAGCATCTCTCCTGTAGAGGAAACTTGTGTTCAAAATCAATGGCTTTGTGACACAACAAAAACCTTAAATTATTAAAAATGTCTTTTTGTAACCTATGCACTTTCCTGTATTATTTCCTTCTACTTAAGCAGTAAATCTTCTTTTATTATGATTTGAACTTATTAGCGGAGATTTTAAGCAATGTATTCAAACTGCCAATTTGTATTTTAGTTTATTCCATAAACTAAGATCATGACTACTCAAAAGTACAATATTGAAACTTTACTAACCATTATCTTTGATGGTGGTGATTCGTGGATGGTTTGCCGCAAGCTCAGCCTGGAACGCTTGGTGTTTCTGAAGCTTCTTGATCTTGTCCTCAAGGCTGCTCACTTCTCCTTTGTTTACTTCAACCTCCAGCTTCTTCTGTTTCTCTCCAATCCACGATTCAGCCTGTCAACAGCACAGTGCACAAATAAAATTAGCTTATATTTATTCTGAAGATGGGAAGTAAGGTAATAGGTAATCATTTTGTATTAATGAAACCATGTTCATTGAAGTTAAACAAATCAAACAATTAATTTTACTTTTTTACATGTTATAAATATATAATTATATGTTTGTTATATGAACACCACAGAACAGGCTTTCACCCGATTATAACAAATACAACAGTAAATAATTTGAGAGTTCATGCAGTCTTGTATTAAAAGAATAAATATTCAAATGAGAATGTTTGAGTCTAATTAGTAAAATAAATTCTAGCTGTAATCTTACCTCGCCAACATCACGCACAAACTGGGCATAGAGTAAGGCGTCGTCCAGTCTCTGTTTGCGCAGAGTGCAGAGCTCCTTAACCTTGGCTCGGCGCTGCACTACTTCAGCCAGTCTTTGCGTTATCAACTCACTCTCAAAGTGACTCTGAGCCAGCAGCTTGTCTCCGTGCTCTTTCAGTGCAATGATCTTTTCTTCTTGAGTAGCCAACAGTTTCTCAAAAGCATCATGCTTCTTCACATAGGCGCTGACTCCATCAACAGTTTCACCTTAAATTTTGAAATGAAGCAATATTATTAAACCAAACAAGATGAGTAGACAAAATTAGACATATTTTAATATTTATTTGGATTATAAGGGACAAAACTATGAATCTTATAAGGTCGTGAAGTCATAATAATGATCATACCAAAATCAACACCAGACAGTGCTGCTTCCTGAGTACCGCATAACGTGTCAATTTGTTTGGCATCTCTCAAGAAGAAGTGAAGGTCAATCAGTTGGTCCAAGTGAACTTTCTTGTGTTGCCACGAACTGTGCAGCTTCTGCCTTTCTTCTAACAGTTGATTAAACTTTTCTTGTATTTCCTGTAACATTCAATATGAGTAACTATTTTTTATTTCTTAAACACTCAGATTTGTTACACAAACACTATTACAGTTGAGGAATAAAATCGAAAATTGCATAAAGAATGATCAAGAATGATGGTAAAAGTTTTATGTGACAAGTGCCTGACAAAATATTTGTTTCAAACTTCCTTCAGAATAATAAAAACATTAACTAGGAATCCTACTTTGTGTGTAAAAAGAGATGCATAAAACTTGCAAAACATACCTGAGAAGCGTAATGATCGCCTTGAACCATGGTCTCTCCCAGCTCCATGACAAGTCGAAAGTTTTCTTCTCTCGCTTCTATCTCTGCCTTGACAGCCTCGTGTTCTGCTTTTAGAGTCTGGGCACTCGCCGCATCACGCACTTTCTCCTCTGTCGACATTGCCGTCCTCAATCCACTCGCCCAGTTCATCAAGTCTCGCACCTGCAAAATGCATGCAAACAACTTTCTGTTTAAAAAGTAAACATTAAAATAAAATAATAATAATACTCAAAACAACAAAGCCTATCACATAAAAATAATGTTTATACTAACCTGAGCGAGGAAGCGATGGAGGTCACAGCTGGCTTGGAGCATTTCTCGGCGGTTAGCCGAGCGCTCTTGCAAAGCTGTCCAACTTGAGACGACGACAGCCTGTTGTTGGGCAATATGAGCCGCATTGGTCCCAGGGTACTGAGCTTGCAGTCTCACGGCATCTTCCACTAGTACCTGTGTGTGTAGCAAACATGAAACCAAAGTGAGAAAAGAAATCATTTATGATTTAACGTATATGAGGTTCATATAATCTAAAACAATTTTTAGTGTATTTACAATTTTGAAGTTTAAATAGAAAATTTTTATTTTTAAGTGTGAAATTGTATATTTTGATTTTTTTGCATAAATTTATCCATACACAATTTTGTTTACAAACAATTTCAATAAAAAACTAGTTTAGAGGCGGCCGGATAGTCAGGCCGCAGGACCCACTCTAGGCACGACTTATAACACGAGTAAAAACTGCAGACAATGTTTAAAACTGGTAAACATACTTTAATAAAAATCTGTTTCAATAGAATCATAACGCTATTGAGACTGCTGCATATTAACTCTAAAGCTTCTACTTTCGTCAAACAATACATAATTAGTTATATGTTCATTAAAACTTGATTTTTCCATAAGAAATTAGAACTTGAATACTCGTAATAAATATTTTGGTTAGCAAGGAAGTTATAGGTTTAAGCTTTTATTTGCTGCAGCAGTAGAGGATGTATGCTTCTATTAAAACAACTTTTCCATTTTGGTACTTTAATCTACAGTAGAGTCCCGCTAATCCGAACTAATTGGGACCGAACCCTGTTCGGATTAGTGAAAATTCGGATTAAGCAGATTTTAGGCATATATTGATGCATTTATTTTTATCATATATTGACCTTATAAGGTAAAATATTGAGTTTGAGCAAATCTAAGACGCACCCATAATTTTCCCCTGAATATACAGTAAAAAACTCTACACCCTCGTATAAGAAGACAAACCCATAATTTTCCCCTGAATATACGGTAAAAAACTTTACACCCTCGTATAAGAGCACCCCCGGTTTTTATAATGTCAACAGCCGATTTTTTATGATTTGTTAGGCCCCTGACCACTCCCTAGCAACTAGTGACGTAATTGCCAGCTGCAGCTGTCAAGACAAGGGTCAGCAGTGGGTAAGGAAGGCAGGTAGAGAGATAAAGGACCGGCTGGGGTTTGGCCAGGGACTATTTTTTATAGTCAGTTCATGTTTTTGCCACTGGTGATTGTCCCATATTTCCAAGCGCTAGTGTTTGCTTTGAATTAGATGCATATTTCCTTCTTGTATGCTACTGCTTCCCTTCTCTTTCTTCTTTTCGCCCACCAACCTACAGACAAGGAGGGAGGGGAAGAAGGATGGAGAACAAGACCAATGCAGTAAGAAGCAATTCTGAGTCCCCTCTAGTCACAAAAAATTCTTTCATTCCACTCTTCAAAACAGGTGATGCAATAGCAACCCTGTTGTGTTTCCTAACTCTCGTGGCCTATCTGAATGTTTTTGTCGATGTTTTGAGAGTTTTTAACTCTTCAAATTAACTCAATATTTTTATCGTATTGTGCGAGTCTAAGACGCAACCACATATAAGAGCACCCTTATTTTAGAGCCTAAAATATGGTAAATAATATTTTATATTTAAATGTAAGAAACTGTGTATTTGAATGCTGTAGTACACTGGAATACAAAACAGTGCGGAAGTAAGTACGTACAAAGATGATGTGGCGGCAGGGCCTACGTGCGTACCTTTCCTTCCCCAACCCCACGCCCACGCCTACAGAGTACCGACTGTGTTGTGTTATTAAACACATAAAGTAAGATACCGGTATATGTATAACTGCCCGGCAAGTGGGAGACCCGGGTTCAAATCCCGGTTCGGCCCAAATATTTTTGTCTTCAAATTCAAATCTATTTAGTAATAAATTAGCTGTTTAGCGTTTATACAAATTAAGATCTATAAACAACATTAATAAAGAAAATTTTTAAAATCAACCTCAAAAATTTACTTTTGAGGATATCTGTCGAAGACAGCTTTTCTGATCAAAAGGCCTCATGCATTAAAATTTTAAATATTGCTTTATTTTATTTAAAATTTCTCTCTATAACTATCCAATATTCGAGCTTATACCTCAAGATAACATTAATGTTTAGTTTACTGCTAATTATGATGAAAGAGATATTTATTATGTTTAACAGTGGTCATATTAACAAGTTAACAAGTCATATTGGTGTAAAACTAGTAATCCACAGTTTCAAATAAGTAAGCTAATTAGTTGGTTCATGTCAATTTACACTTGAATGTTTTTGCCTTGTATATACGAGGCGTGTTTTTAAAGTAAGTACCGTTTTGGAATTACGCCGCTGCAACGCTACGGTCAGTGTTCCGCGCATGTTCGTTGTGTACCTGCATCTCTTGGTCACACCCAGACACCAATACGGCCATTTTAGCTGATGCGTACGCTTGCCTGTGACCGTTTAAAATTCCTCCGTCTATCAAAAGTCCCGCCGACTGTGAAGTTCGATCTGTGATTAATTTTCTCAGTGCCAAAGGCCTGAAAGCAGTCGATGTTTATCCTGAGATCACGGCAGTGTACGGAGAAAACATTATGAGAGAAGAAATGGTAAGAAAATGGGTTAAGGCGTTTAAAGATGGCCACTCCAATGTTCATGACAAGGAAAGTCGCCTAGGAAAGTCAAGTTCAAACAAACGATGTCTGCCCAAAAAATCATGTGCACAGTGTTTTGGGACAGGAAGGTTGTTGGTGGAGTTTATGCCTCGTGGGGCACAATCAATTCAGAGACCTATACTGTGACACTTGAGCGGAGTTCCGCCGTGCTATCCAGAACAAAAGGCGACGCATAATGACTAAAGGTGTAATTTTGCTTCACGACAATGCCCGCCCACATGTCACAAAGAAAACTCTGGATTGTATGCGAAAATTTGGTTGGGAACTATTTGAACAACCTCCCTACTGTCCAGATCTTGCGCCGAGCGACTTCCACATGTTCCTTCATTTGAAGAAGCACCTGGGCGGCGTGCGCCACGACGACGACGACAAAGTCAAAATGGCTGTGCTGAATTTTTTGTCAAGTCAGGCGGCAAAGTTCTACGACATCGGAATTCAAAAGCTAGCTGTACGATATGATAAGTGCCCCAATATTAATGGCAATTATGTAGAAACATAGTTTAAAGTACAGGCTTTCATGTAAAATAAAAATTATTATGAAATCTCTGTTCGTTATTGTTTTATTTAAAAACGGTACTTACTTAAAAAACACGCCTCGTATTTTTACAGACAGTCAAAGTTTTACACATGTTTATTATTTGAAGGACATACTTGAAGCTGAGCTTCCAGAGCTACAAGGTCGTTCTCGAAGCCTTCGTGGCGGCGGATGAGAGCTAGCACAGAGTTGAGGTCGCGTCCGAGGTCGTCACTGATGGCTGCGTCCTTATCATGTATGCGACTCAGTGCCTCAGCCACATCTCGGTGGAAGCGGTGGATCTCTCCTGCAGCTGCCAGCCTCTGCTCCCGGTTGTCTAGCACTACCAGCAACTGCTGCCACGACTCTCTGCACACATTATACACAACTCAGACATGCACACTAAGTCAGTGTTAAAATTAAAAACAATCAAAACAAACTCGTTGATCCATCTTATATCCATGTCACAAAAAGATCATTAACACTTATACCGAAACATCGGTCTCACAGACCACCGGACACTTCAGCGGAAGTATAATTCCTATACTCTCATACTTGTATTGTCCATCATTATAGTACCTACGTCCAAACTCTTTCACTAGCTAGAGATAATGTTTTTGTTTAATTTCATTAAAATTTTTGACCTGACTGAACGATCTCATGAAGCTATGCTCGTAGCGCGCCTAGAGCTCTCCGGTCAACGCTTATGGAGGTCTCTCAGTCGAAGGTTTCGGTTAGTGCTTCTACTGAAAAACTCAATACGATTTATATGAGGCCTATCAGACCGAGTGTTTCGCTTAGTGTTACAAGACTACGGTTTTGGTATAACTGTTCAAATAATCTTTTTCTCCCTAAAAAAAAACATCATCAAAATGACTTTATTTACCTGGGTTAAAAAGTGACACTTTAGCACGTCAATACATATCGAAAGTAGCTGTTTTACAGCAAAATGACAAAACATTTTTAATTTGACTCCAAAAGGTCAAAATTATAATTTTAGTTCTCTTTTTTAATGTTACATTTGTAACGAAATACGCTAACATGAAAACTACTCTCTGCCACATGCATTCATCGATGAGGGAGAAATTTCCATATAACTAAATTTGAACAATGTAATTAGGCCTTATTAATAAGATTATTTTGAACTATATTGTAAATATTGGGAGTGCACAAGCCAGCATTTTAAAATTCGGCTTGGGTCAGGCTTTTTTTTGGCGCTCGGGCTTCGACTCTTTTCGGGCTGGGTCAATGTAAAAAAAACAGTATTAAATTACATAAATTAAATAGTATTAAATCATTTTTTTTGGTGGAAATTACCAAGACAGTATAAAAGTATTTTGACGCTAGTATTAGATATATTAACTAAAATTGACTTTCTTCAATCAAATTATTTTGTTTATAACCCATCACTTGTTTGTAGTTCTATTGTCTTGTGTTGATCCACACAACACAATGTACTTTTAAAATAAAAAATCTCAAAGTAAATCACGACTATTACATAACCCACTCACCCTCATTTATTTACAATGAATGACACTGACTCACTTAGCCCCAAACATTGCAAAAAAAGTTGGGGAGAGTCGGGAGTATGAATCACAAAAGAATTGTAAATCACAATGAGGTTGCTAATGTAAAAACTAAAAAGTGAGAGAGAAGGAATGAGACTGATGAGCCACCAGCACAGAGGTAAGGGGTGAAGGCAAGAAAGAGAAGACATATGGAAAGGACATGGAAAGAGAAAGACAAGGTGGAGGGGTTTGTGGTGTCAGATAAGGGAAGACAGCAGCTGCAGTGTGTGGGCAGGAGGGGAAAACAGGTGTGGGATAGCTGCACCCTTATCAGCTGTCTACTACGTCATTAGCTGTTGCTAGACAACCACATATGGGTGGGTTTACATAACCACTCACAGCATTTTCTCTGTGTGATATAGTGGGATCGGGCTTTGAGGAGAGTGAAGTGTGTGCTAGTTATTTCCTTATCTCATCTCCATTTACTCAATGATGAATTTCAGTTGACAAATAATGTTTTTGGAGTTTTATACTAGTCTTAAATTATAGTAAATTAAAAAGGTTTTAGAAAATAAAAATACAATATTGCAAGATAGAAGGATCTAGTACAAGTACAAAATGGATGTTTGATTCTGTCTGAGATCGTTATCAGCCAACCTGACAATGGCTGCCAGCCTTTATTGAAAAATGCTTTCAGCACGGAAGTAGAGGGGAGAAGGGTTGTTTACTTAGAACTGCTCTGCCACTAATTCCTTATCTTGTTTCCACCAGAAGTACACACTCACGACAACAATACTTGGAAGTACAGAACACAAATTTTGGTGGAAAAATTAATGTTTTTCAGTGTTTTAGAACACAATATTGACCCGGCCCGAAATGAAGCCCTAAATTATCATCCGGTCCGATAATGGGCTTTGTAACCGGCCCCACCTGACCTGGGCCCCGTGTACACCTAGTAAATATCTGTTAGTAAACATCTGCTAATGAATATCTGTAAGTATAAACATATTTTGTAAATTATTAATTAGAAAATTGCTGTAATGAAAACGAATACATTTTGAATTCTTAAGGAACTTGACACAACTGTTCTTTTTGATACATTTTGTTCAATAGTCAGACTCTCCTTTTATAATATCAATTTAATTGGAAATAATTTGTAAATATCTAACATGATTATTATTATTTGTTGACACAGATACTTTATAACATAGCTCAACAAATAATTTTTGTTTGTTTTATTCTTTCTCTATCAGTTAATAGCACACTGTAAACAAATGGTATCAGTAAGAAGACAAGTAAAATAAAATATTATAATGCATTGAAAAGTAAATTTATTGGTCTATCTTCTGTAATTTGGTGAAATTATTAGAATGGTTCAAAGTATTCAAAGAAAATTTGCTAACTAGACAACAACTGTACAGTGAAAAGAATAATAGAAATCAATAAATTTATTACAATATTGTTCTGCAAGATATATCATTATTTTCAAATCAGAACTAGAAAGGAAAATGCTAATTTAGAATTAAAATTTAAACCCATTTTAACTGAGCAATACTTGTTCCTTAATTTTGATTTTATGAAAAGCGGCTATGTTCATTGTTCAGAGTAGTAAGGTTGAATAGAAATTAGAATTAGTTATATCTGTATTTGTGTCTAACTTCAATCAAGATACCAAATCAAAAACACATTGGAATAGATTAAAAATATATTTAATAACAAAAACATAGATTCGTTGATTGGAAAACACAGTAAAGGAAATGAGTAATGACACATCTTGCCCTTCAATAGCAAGTGACTAAAATAAACTGAAGCAAAGGCAATGGCAATACAAATTATATAAAAAACATTTTCCATATGGTATTTATAAAACTATGATGTTGAGCCAACACCAACTGCAGATACCTTAATCTATTGTTCTAATTATTCAACTGAAAAGAAACGCAAAAATTTACTTTTAAACTTTTAAGTTTTAAAATTAATTTTAACTGTTGATGGAAAAGTGTGTTATACCTCTCTCAAATAAGTGCGTACCTGATTGCCTGATGCCGCAGTCGAACCTCCTCCACGGCTTCGTTGTCTCCTGGCTCTCTACTACACCACAACCACAAACCATAAGCACAAGCAGTCACACCCTTCAACTCTCACTTGACCAACTCTAACTCTCGCAATCTTACTTTTTGTATTTCAAATATTTGTTTTCTGGTTATAGTTATTCTTTACCTTCAGAGAATTTTAAATTGTTATTTCTCAAAGTACCTTGTTAATGGATGTTAAAAACTGCATATGGGTAACTACAGCAAATTAAATAAAAAAAAATACTAAAACAAGTAATTTTTCAAATAAAAAGAGGTACTGTACTGAAAATGATACAGAGAATCACAGACAAATTACATTTAATAAACTAGTTTATAATTTAAATTACTTAATATTTTTTATACAATTTCTGTTTTTTTTTTACAGCTTTGGCTTTATTAACTGTATTTTAATTTGAAAACTTTGATTGTCTGGATTATTATTTAACTGATATGCCAAAAAATAATAGTAATATTATGAATTTCTGATCAAAACTTCATAGATTAACAGATTGTAAAAACGTAACACCGACTCAAACCCATTTGAGAAGTTGAAAAGTGTCAACTTGCAAGAACATGCCAAATCATGCACAAAATAATAATAATAGAATAGTAGTAGATATTATAATGTACATTTTTGACTCCATCACACAGGCTGTTACAGCAAAGCACTCAAGTTCAATTTATAACAACAGACCATGAACCAAAACCAAAGCTACACTGAAAAGCTTGTATTTTCAACTTGTTAAGTAAAAAAAATAGTATTGTAAGTACGGTAGTGTTTTATTTTGGTCAAAAAACTATAAGTTGTGTTGCATAAAGTGATTTATTTCTCCAACTATCTAATTCTCTTAAAGTAAAGTAAAAATAAAATTTAAGTAAAGTTTCAAGTAAAATTTAAATTGTCTATGATTTATAAAAGTGTCTACAATATTTCTCTTGCATCCATGCATTAAAACAACTAAATTATACCAAACAATAAAACATGAGAAGTCTCCAGATACTACTGAAATCCTATGTGAAGTCCAATTTATATTGTAAACAAAATAAAATTGTACATACATTACCTTGTAAGTTTTACAAAAAATCTTCAACACTTCAGGCTAGACTTATATTTTGTATTTAGGAAAAACTGTAAAAATATTTGAAAAAAATAATTGTATGATTCTATGCATTTTGTTTGCTGAGAAGGGATACGTTTAGTAAAACTATTAAATAAATTAGTAACTGAAATAAAATGTTTACTGGTTATTGTTCAATATTTTGCTTGAACTAATATTAATTTATAAAACAAATAAAATAAAGCCAAATATTTATTTATTACTTGTATTTATTTATTTCAGAGAGTCCAGGGGAGTAGAAAGGCCGATATGTGGCAGTATGTTTCCGTTGTGCCCTCCCCATGGGCTCTCTATTTTTAAAAGTAGCTTTACATTTTTTTTAATGTTTATAAATACTATGTTTACAGTATGTTAATTATAAGGGTTTTTTTCATAATGCTTCACATAAACAGTAATGTATATATATATATTCTATACAAATTATTTATTATTTTAAATAATTGTAAGTAAAAATTTAAGTTGTAAAATTTGTAAATATAACGTGAAATGCACTGTAGTGGCAATGTGAAAGTGATTAAACAGATCGCCAGAGCTGCAGTACCGTCCGTTATCAGTGTAGATAATAACTCTGACTGGCATCTGATTTTTAAGCATTGTTTAGTTTGATATTTATAATGACCACAGTTTGCAAAAGTAATAATACTAATTTTAAATAAGAACTTCAAAAACTGCAAACAAAAATAGTGTATTAGCCACATGTTTCGATAAAATTAATGTCATTGTTGAAGGGAAAGAGGTTTTAGTTGGTCTCTTTCCACTCGACAATGACATTAATTTTGTCGAAACATGTTCTGGTTAATATACAATGTTTGTTTGCAATTTTTGAGGTTCTCATTTAAAATTAGTATGGTTTAGTTTGCGTTAGGCATCATTACTAGACACAATGGCTAGTATTTCCAACAAAAATATTGTACATGTAACTGTCATACTATTGGGAAATATATATTCTTATTAATATCATGAGCAAACCTACTCAGAACAAAGCGGCGGCCGCATACCTGCCCTGAACAAAGAGGCGCAATCACCCTCGCCGGATCTCGGCCGAACACCGGCGCAACTAGTCCCTTTAGTTTCCTTATTCCCAGACCACCGGCGCAATTCAACCATACCCAAGCCAACTATAAGACAGGTTACACACCAATGCTGCGCGTGATGCAGAGAATGAAAGAGGCAAGTTGACGCAAGAAGCATACAGCTGACTCGAGGTTCCAAAGGAAAAATTTTGGTTATAGTTTCTGGATGCAATCTACAAGATACATTGCATCCAGTACTTCTCTTATCCCCTGAATGTGTAACCAGCCTTTTTAGTTTAAAAGCAATAGGTCACAGTGTTCTTCAGAAACTGTAGGTTAACATCACATATATTGTCTGACCAAAGCTTGCATAACGGTAGCGTAAACATGTGTGCTTATAATGTGTAAGACTATTAAAATGTTTGGAAATTGATAAAAAAGTAACTAGTATTATTATATTATGTGTAACACTAAAATAATATGTCTACAATTTGTATGATTATAAAAGTTTGGAAAGTTAACTGGTATATTTTAATAAAATTTCAAAAAATAGGTATAGAAAGCATTTTGTGGTACCAAGTTGTGTAGAAAACCCACAAAGAAAATTCAAGCCACCAGGTAATAACACAACCGTTCCCCTAAAACAGCGTTTAGACTATGTTTATTGTCAGAATTTTAAAAATGTATAACTCGGCAAGTTACCTCAGCTGTTCTTGTCGCTTTTCAATATCTGCTATGTAAGGACTCTCATTTGCAATCAGCTTTTTGGCAAGTTCTTCGCACTGGTTGAACCTTTCAGCTCCAGCTTCCACACGGTGCTTCAGGTCATCAAACTTATTTTGTAAAATCTACAAAAAGAAAGTTTCGTCATATATAAGTAATTCTATACACCTTCTTCCCAATTAAAAATGTTAAATATGAAAAAGAAAACTAAAAATTATTGAATTAATAATAATTTATAGTTTTTAATACCTAACTACAAAAATTTGAAAAAGATAAAGGTCAATATAATGTTATATTTTTTTCACTAATGCTATTTTTAGTTTTAAAACTTTGTCTACAATTTCCAATTAACTCCTCTTTAAGAACTGATCAAGCCTCAACTTTTTTACTGAGTTACGGATATAAAAAGTTCTATTTCTGTTTGCTTTGACTTCAACTATAAAACTCAAGCATTTCTTTTAGTTAAATAACAGTTGCATTGCTTATTATTCATAAACTTACCAGCAAGTGCTCATAGTCCTGGCCGTAGTCTTCCGATGCGGCTGCAGACATCTGCTCTCGTATCCAGGTCTCCAGCTCGGCTGACTCGCTGAGGTACTCGTGCCGACACATGCTCTCCACCAGCCGCTGCTGACGCGCACTTGCTAGCTTCTGCAACTGCCGCATCTGCTGACTGATGGCTTGTTGCTTGCTAGCGATAGCCTTGGAGTCTGGATGTTTGGCGTTAATCATGGTGTTTGCAGTGTTGCCCATTTCCGTCACGATGCCGGAGTAAGTATCCAGTTCTAGTTCAAGTGCCTGTGATCATAAGTAAAAGAATTTGCTTTACAGGGATTTAAGAGCAAGAGCTTGCTTTAAAATATAACATAAATTAAATGGAAGATACTTAAATTGTAAATAATGAAACCCTTTAAGTGACACAATCAAGTTTAATGACGGATTCTATTATTTATAATCAATAACTGTTGTATATGCAGTTTAGAGAAATGAAACTGTTTTCTCCAGTTATGGAAACATATTTTTTGATCGACACCTGAATTCCCAATAGTGACGTTATCGGCTGAAAGAGACATCCTTACAACTTGAACTTGCTGAACTGTAATTTATTCTCAATTCATCATTAATTTTGTATTCTATTTAACATAAAAAATGTCTTAACTTTCTAAAAAACACACAAAATTGCTTTTTTCTTAAATTAAATTAGATTTTGTTTAGGATAATCAAAATAAGTTGTATGCTTGAAAGTTGAAACGACAAGTCAGGCTCATGTTTCTGAAACTGACAATGTTCAGGAACTGACCTTGTGCTTCGTAAGAAGCTTGGAAGCTGCATCTCGGTCCCGTCCATAGTCACTGGACGAGAGCACGTCATTGCGCTCTGTCAGCCAACTCTCCACCTCGCTTGCCTCAAAGTAAAACTGCTGGGCTTTCAGTGCCAAGTCCAGCTTCTTGCCTCTCTCATAGGCTTTCATCTTCAGATCCTGCCAGGCATCTTGCAGACCCACACACAGCGACTCAACCTGGAATTTTATTGATATTGATCATTCAATACACTAGTCAAAGCTAGCAAGATATTATTTTATTAAATGTATCAAATCTAATTGATGAAGATTAATTTTGATACGTATCCGTTCATTTTAAGGCTAAGCATGGCTGTATTACTACTGGTAGTTACCTCATTTGTCACACCGTAGTAGCCGCAAATTAAGCTGAAAGTATTCCCCTGTTTACTAGCTTGTTTGGTAAAGTGTAAGAAAACGTGATAACCAAAAACCGATGGATTCATTTTAATGTTCAGACAAACGGAAACCAAATAAGTGTTTATCGGTATTTGGCTACCTTGTGAGAGTCTTAGAAATTCTGCCGTTCCAGCGTTTTCAGAGCCCAGTCCCTCACCATTTATTTTGTGGATGCTGTATAGATACAAAATATAGCTACAGACACACAGCGTAGTGGGTTAAAGCCTTAATCAAAGATTCACTACCATAGCTTAAATCGATTTTCGGCCGCCTTGAACATCAGCGGTCCAATATGCCTTAAAAAGGTGTTTAGTACCCACTTGGGTCCTTCATCATTTATTTAGTAGATGTTGTATGGGTATAAAGTATAGCTAAAGACACACTCCGTAAAAAGCTAAACCCTTAAACGAAGTCTCACCGCCATACCTTCAGCTGATTTTGAGTTATAAGGGGTCCAAGATGCCTTAAAAACGTTACAGACAGACAGGAATTTGTTTGACGCCAGTTTCGGTCTTTGCAAAGTATATAAACACCAAATAACCAAAAACCGATGGATTCATTGCAATATACAGACAAAAGGATTGTTTTATTTACATAGATTTGCTAGTTTATCACTTTTTATATGTTAAGTGTATCTATAGATTTCTTGATATGGCTCTGGAATTTTGTTTTAAAATATCAGTAGACATTGTAATTAATGTAATTTTTTATTAAAACCAACATTTTTAAAACCAGGTAGTCATTTGAAAGTGCATACTTTGACCGTTACTGTTTGCAGATTATTTTTATTGGATATTGCAGATATTGTTTTGGATTGTTATCTATTGTAAACCAATGACAAAGTCAACAGTCAAAGACATTGAAAGATGAAATATGTATTTATTACTTGTTTGGTCTCTGGATGGCTTTGGTGGACAAGTGCTTCCCCTGAAGCCAGAGTCTTGTCAATCATAGGCTGATGACCAATGATTTCAGCCTCCAACTTCTTGTGTTTCTTATGTAATGATTGTGCTTGGTGCAAGTTTTGCCCCAGTGTCTCTGAAGAGGCGAGTGGCAGATGTTCACGAATCCAACCAAGCTCTGCTTCCAACTCAAACCCAAACTTGTGAAACCTCAGGGATTCTTCCAGTGCTTCTCTTCGCTTCCTTGCTGGACTTTGTAAAGAGCCGAATCTGTGAAATACAAAGGCATATATATTTGAGTTGAGAATTAATAAGTGCTTGTATATAATTATCAATTTATAGTTACAGATTTTTTGGAAATATTCATTATGAATTGATTTTTTACTTGAACAAACAAACAAAGTTGGTGTATAGTACATCTAGAAGTCAAAACTGGAGCGCTAATTCAATTATTAATTTAAATTGGTTTCTTTGATTGGATAGATTGTTGTTGATTCTACTCTGTAAAATTAATGGATGATGGCAAAGTTTGGTATTGGTTGAGCTTTCATTCTCAGTTGATAAATACAAACCTACAGCCTTGTACAATTGTGTTTTATTTGCAATGACACTATTACACTTAAGCCAATGACATAAAAACTTACTTTTCTTGACATTCCTTGCTGGCTTTCAGAATGTTGTCTGCATCAAAATGGCCTTCCTGTGCCATTTCTTGACCCAAAGCAACCAAGTCCCCAATTCGTTGTTCCCACTGAATTATTTCTGTCTCAATGACCTAAAAATAATAATCATAGAAGTTTAGTAGCCTATAGCATTGGTACTAACCGATTACTTTCAGAGTTAAAAAAATTAAACTTAACTTAAATAGAACTACATCCTAAAGATTTTTTCAAATAAGGAGAAAAGGTGTACATTTTTATACACCCACAGGTAATAACAAGTAAAAACTCAATTATTAATAAAAGTGGACACATGGATTAAGTAAATGAAAAGTACCTGGTGTTTCTTGAGGAGTTGTTTGCAGTTGCGGAGGTCAGACCCAACTTTCTGAGACTGAAGGTTATTTTGCAGCTCTCCCAGTTTGTTGTTAGCATCATCCATGGTGCGGTTATAACCGTGCTGGGCTGCCGCCTGGCGCAGACGTTTCCCCTTATCCATGGATAGGCTGACCAACTGCTCCCATTGTCGGTTCAAGTGGTCTAACATGGCTGCCACCTCGGGGGCTCTGTAGTTACCATCACTCACCAGCGCCTGCCCTGTCTGGCATACACAACAACAACTGTCAAATTTCTTTATTTTATGTGTTTGCTAGGTAAAACATAATTTGATTTGTCACTTATTATTTGTATGATTTTTAAGTGTTAAAAAAAGTTAGTCTTACTTAGGTTGTATAAAATAATAAAATTCTGTTGTGATGAATCTTCAAGACTGTAGAAGCAAAATTTCAAATAATACAACAGTAAAAATCATACCATCCTTTTTGTCCTTTACCTTGTTTACAGCTCGGAGCTGTCCCTCATTGGCTCTGAGTTCTCTTTCGAACGCTTCATGTTTTTGAAGTTTGCGCTCAATATTAGTCAAGTCTCTGTAGGATTCGTCGCCAGCTGTTTTCATCTTGTCGTGGAGCCATGTGTTGAGGTCATCTACATCCGCAGCAAACTCCTGGAAAGTCTTGGCTGCAGTAAGAGCAGCTCGTCGCTTGTTCGCTGATGCTTTCAGAGCCTGCCTCCTCGCCAAGACTTGCTGCCTTCGCTCGTCAATACTGCCACACAAACCACATTTCAATGCTCAAAGTTTTAAATTTCACTGCAGATATTTTTTATGGTTTTTGTGAGCAAGAGGTTTTGGCTTACATGTTAGTAACATATATCAAAAAGACGATAAAAATTAAGAATAGGGGCTTGTTAGTGCTTCCAAAGAAAGTAGAGCTGATAAATTTAAATCAAGATCACAATATTTTTACGTACTATTGCTTGTCATAATGATCTGCTGCAATGAGTTTGTTTCCCATCTCGTTGAAGGATTTTATTCGTTCATCTTGAGCGTAGAGGGTATTCTCAAAATCTTCATGTCGTTTCAGAAGAGCTTCAACGTCATCTAGTGTTCCCTGTAAATGAGTGTTTTTATGAGGACTTTAATAGTATATTATTCTTAATAAATTCTAAACAATAAAATGTACATACAATCTTAAAACTCAACTGACACCTAAGAGTTAACTACCCATTCAAGAAATAGAACTACCCATATAATACAAGAAATAGAAAAAAGCTATCCTATATCATAAATAAAATGCCTACAAAACAGATAAGATTCAAGTAATTCATTTAAAATATTAATTTAAAACCGATAGGTTTGAGTGTAAATACATTTTATACACACCCCAAGGTCGGTGAACTCAAGGAAGGCCTCGTGGCTGGAGGTTGTGGTGTCAATGTGATCAGCCTCCTTGTTGAACTGCTGCAGGTCTAGGCACTGACGCAGCCAATGTCCCTTCTCGTCATAGCCACGGCGCACAGCATTATTCTCTGAGTCAAGCCTCACTAGCCGCTCCGACACTTCACTCAGGTGAGGGTTGCGTGACATCAGTTGGCGGCCCAGATCTGAGACCTCTTGCAATCTTACAATCAAAAAGGAATTTATTATTCAGATTTTGGAGTAGCAATCACAGTTTTGTTGAAACAATAACTTGTGCAAAAAATTATTACTATGGGACTGTGCTTCATTTCAAGAGTTTATGCTATTGTAAATTGAATTTTTGGAAAGGTGGAAAGTAGATTTTATGAATTGTAAAAACGGATTTTTCTTTGTGGTTTAATTTTGTTGTAAACAATGAATTAAATGCAGCTCTTAGGTAGAACTTTAGTAATACGTAGTGGGTCTAAAAAAATAACACAACTTGTTATATATACACAAAACTAATCTAATGAAACAAAATATGGTTTAAAAGCTTGGTATTTTATCTAACAAATAAGACTACATTTGACATTTGTACAACCCGGCTGACAAATGATATAGTTATGGCGGTAAAACTGTCTGCGGTTTTTTTTACTCATCACAGAAACAAAATGGAAGAAAGACCTAATGTTATTAGGTTTTTCAAACTTGGCAGAAC
This sequence comes from Matsumurasca onukii, assembly GCA_018831715.1. NCBI lineage: Eukaryota > Metazoa > Arthropoda > Insecta > Hemiptera > Cicadellidae > Matsumurasca > Matsumurasca onukii. Next base: position 52,475,895 of record CM032059.1, on the reverse strand, counting down.
TTTCATGAAAATATTTGCATTGATGAAAAAGGTCTATGGTGTAGATTTTGTATAGAACACATGTGTTTTTGAGTGGTATAAACATTTGAAAGATGACCGTAGAAACTTAGAACACGACCCCATGCAAGGTCGGTCCAAAATGAAAATCATTTCTACCAACTGTTAATGGTTTTCATTTTTTGGCCGACCTTGCATTGTCTTCTAAATGTTTAGGGCTATCATTGAAACATTTTACACCACTCAAAACAAGTTTTCCATACAAATTCTACACCATAAACCTTTTTCATCAACGCAAATATTTTTGTGACAGTTCTGCTAAGTTTTAAAACCCTAACGTTAGCTCTTTCCTTCATTTTGTTTTTGTGACGAGTAAACCACAGATGATTGGACCGAAATAACTCAATTATTTGTGGGCCGATTTTAACAAATTTAGTCTTGTTTGCTAGAGGAAATACTGAGCTTTTAAACCATATTTTGTTTTATTATATTACATGATTTATTAATTTTGTGTAAATATACAAAATTCTGTTACTTTTCAGATAGGCTGTGCATGTTACTGTTCCTCTTTACTACATTTCAAAGATATTTTGGGAACTCACTCGTCCTCGTGAGCTCTGATATCGTCTCCAAGCTCCTGGTGGTTCTTGAGAAGGTTTTCTGCGGTAACTACGTCTCTTGCATTCTCGTCTGCATTCAGCGCTTCCTTTACGGTTGCTATCCAGTTCAGCTGTAAAAAAGATTACATATTACGTTAGTTTGTGTGTAGTAAGAGTGGTATTTATTGTATTATTATTATGGGCAATTATAGCAAACGAGGTCTGTCCACTAAGTTCGCTAACTGGTTCAATATCAGAGGCGACGTACAGCTCTGCCCACTACATCACGTGAATACTAGACATCTAAGGAAGCTTTCAGTACTAGTTTAAAAGTTGAGCAGTGCCTATCAAGCTGCCAGTGCCAGTTTATATTTTATTTGTTTTTGCTGTTCGTCGAAAAATGGTGATTGATGAAATCATTGAACAACGAATCAACATCAAGTGATCCAGTGATGCCCTCTCGTCTCCATTTTGCTCAAAAAAACATGATTAATCTCCAGTGATGACTCTCTGTAAGAACTCACCTTCGCTTTCCGTCCAGCCTTCCAATCATTCCAATTCTTCCAATCATTCACACATTCAATCTTTTTCAACTTTTGTTCTGACGTCAGCGGTTTCGACACATTTTTTGCACAGAATTTTCTTAAGCCCAAATGCGCCACTAAAACTGTATGAACTTGCATAAATTAAGATCGTCTGCAATCATTCTAACAGTTTTCCGACGGTCATCAGACACCAGAGCTCGCACACGAACAATGTTTTCATCCACACATGAGGTTGAAGGTCGTCCCTGCATTGCATCACCTTTAGCTTCTTCGCGGCCATCTTTGAAACGTTTGATCCACTTGAAAATGGACATTTTCTTCAAGGCATTATCTCCGTAAACAGCCCTCAACATGTCTGTAATTTCTTGAGAACTTTTCCCGAGTTTCACTAAAAACTTGATGTTGATTTTTTGCTTTGTGATTTCATCGATCTCCATTTTTCGACAAACAGCAAAAACAAATAAAATATAATCTGAATCTGGCAGCTTGATAGGCACTGCTCGACTTTCAAACAAGTACTGAACGCTTCCTTAGATGTCTAGTATTCACGTGATATAGTGAGCAGAGCTTTACGTCATTTCAAGGCCGCCATATTGAACCAGTTCGCGAACTTATTGGACAGACCTCGTATACTGGGTGACACAAAAAAGGATGGTTGGATTTGAACTGCATGGTACTATTAAGGGTTGAGGAACAAGAACTGCTAGCAGGCTATCTTGCAGGTTGCCATAGTAGCCAGTTTTCCATGAAATGGATAGACGATACAGCACCCAATTTGCTGCAAAACAGTTCTTTTTCAGAAAATTATTAGTTTTTTTATACAATTTCTCATTAAAATAATTGTTAAAACAACTAATTCTGTGGATTTATATATTTAATATATATTATTAAAATAGTTATGTTACAGTACTCTAAATTATATTCTCATTACCAGATTTTTAGAACTGTTCATGAAAATTTGTTGACCGACAGCATTTTCCAGTCTTGACCTCCTCTCCACAGCTTTTCCCTAAAATCAAACAATTATTTATAATTAAAAAATAGTAAGCTTTCTCAGGCACTAATAGCTTAAACAACTAATTTTTTGTCTTAGAAATTAATTTGACGTTGGTTGCACAACCAACTAACTAGTTACTATGACCAAAATGAACCTATATATATATATATTAAATGATCAATATTATGGGCCAAAATACTTACTTTAACTTTCTCCCACATTTCTTGAACTTCTTTTTGTCGAGAATTGACGTTGGCTTTTTCATTTGGGTAAGATGACTTCACCCTATAAAAGTAACACCAAACAATCATTCAACTCTTGTCAAAAATACTAGGTACTTTGTTTCATATTAGTTATTAATTATTATAAATAGAAGAGGTACTCAGGCTAAATTATTAAGGCTAAATTGTGTAAAAGATTAGTTCGGTGGCAGACAACGGCTCTACAAGAAGATGTGACATTTTTGTGATTGACAAAATTAAAAGTAATGGAATTATCTTGGACCCTACAGTTAGATTCAAAATTAGTAATAGACAACCAAAAGATGTGGACATTGAAAAAATACAAATTTACAATCAAACATCAATTACTACAAATCAAAATACCAAATTCGACAGTTTAAAGTACAATAGGTTTATTTATCGGATCTCGCGGGACAACTCCAAAATTGTTCAGTGATTTCTGGCATAAGTTTAATTTCAATAAGAAAACATTAATCCAAATTCAATTAGTTTCGATAAAGTCATCAATAGCAATATTAAGGACTCATTTATACAACAATTAAATTTTGGACAGTATTATTTGCTATAGCAAATTGTATTGACAATAAGATGAAATTTTTGTAATAAATTTTCTTTATATTAAGTTTACTTATAGAACAAAACTATTTTCATTGTAAATTATTTAATAATTAATTGGTTTTACATATTGGTTAAGTGTAAAAGACAATATGACATTTGGTGTTTTTTTTGTGCTATTTGACAAGGTACAACTGCTTAATCAAATTTGTATTAAGCATAATATTATAGAGTCTGCAATTCAAAGATTTTCACACTTAAAGTTACAAAAATAATTAACTATATAACACGCTTGTCGCTTACTATAACTATATAGCTAACTACTAACTATATAAATTATTCTTGGTGAATTTAAGGTTAGGCTAAAAAGTAACAGAACAATACTAGCTTAGCTTATTAAATATGATTGGTAAAACTCTAATACTTGGATGTGTTAAAATCATTTTTGAGATGAGAATTCCATTAAATTATCATATTTTGAAAGGAAGAAAATTTACTAGTATACTATTAAGAAAGTTAAATTGGTATTTAACAAAAGTCAGTTTAAAAAAACATAAATCTAAGAACTGTACCAACAATATTTGTAAACTCTTGGTCGTTTGTACATTTTATTAAGACTTACGAGTTGGCAAGCAGGTTAACTCTCTTGACCTTCTCCTCCACAGGTGCGAGTTCTCGCTCCAGGTTCTGGTGTCTGCGCTGGAGCGCCTGCACAGTCTTGAGGTCAGGCCCGAGCTCTGCCGTGTCCAGCTGCGTCATCTTCTCCATCATCCAGTCCCGCGCCTCGTCACATGTCCGGTGAAACAGCTCCACACTACACACACAGTTGTCACTACAAAGTACTTTCAAGTTTCAAATATATTTCACTATACAGAGCTATCTAACTTTAAAACCCCACAGATCTCTTGTTAAAGTTAGCGGACCAGTGGCGGGGTGGTAACACTTTCTACTCTGGAGCATAACATCAGTGGGACGGGATCAATCCCCGCAATCTTACTCAAGAATTCAGAACATACCTAGAAGCTCCTTCTAAGCTCTTCTCTTTCTGTGCCTTGAGCCAATTGAGGTGGTTCCACATCTGGTGGATCTGCTTCTGTCTAGCGCGCACCTTATCCAGCTGACTGTGACCTTGGCGCACGAACTCCTCGACGGCTGCATCAATAGCTTCCACACGCTTCCCACTTGCAGATAGGTCAGTGAGGAACTTCTACACATCCCAATCAGAAATTTTCCATCAGAATAAGAATGGCTTATATTCATTATTCTAGTACATTTCAAGAAATAGGACACCTCAATATTCATATGGATAAAATTACATCAAAAATGTGGATTTATATGGGTTTTTAAGCATTGACATTCAACTCAGTACATTATGTTAGATAAAATAAATTCTCCTATACTATTCAAAGGGTTATTATTTAGCCCTTTGATTGGTCACATGATTGGACATTTGTTAGGGTTTTTACATTTAAACCTTATACACTATGCTCGTGACTATATTAAGAGAGAATACGTTTAATTTAGGTTTAGAAATTAAACCATTTCTTGCTATTTGTTTCACCATTTAATACAAATAATTAAATATAAATTAGCTTTAAAACAAATTAGAAGATGAAACATTTACAGACTTATTACAGTTTAAAATTTAAGTCTGACAAAAAGAGGCCTACAAGGCCAGATAAGTTACCTATGGATTAATCCACGTATGGATTTTTTGTAGAATAAGCTAGTTCAATACTAGCGAAGAGTGATTCCAAGCTAGCAATATAAGACTTATACAATATGTGACTGAAAGAGACCATAATAAGCTCAAATACACTTAACTGAACAAAGTTTAAAGTTGCCAAAACAAATAGTTTACTCTTGAAATTGTTCTTTAAACAACATTTATGTGATTAGACCGAGAAATTTGGAATCAATATGAATACCGAGTAGTTAACAAGTTCCGATTAATAAGTTCCTGAGGCCGGAAATTAACTTTGTAATATATTGTGTTACTTTAGGGTTGCATGCTATTTATTTGATGAAAACTAGTACTTATGCTTACAAATTACATTTTTTTTATTCACAGAAACTTCTTCACTTCTACTCAAAGATATTTTGCAACGTAGTTGAAAAGAAACAATGAAAAATATATTAAAAGGTAAAGTTTGTCTTGTTTAACGAGGCAAAGTTAGAACTACAAAGTCCTCTCTACCACTCAACCTCGACCTTTACCTAGCGTCACCGTATTAGTCACATTACAAATGTAAGTGGTGACTGCGGGGATCGAACCCGCGCCACCGGAGTGATAAGCTCCGGAGTCGCGTGCGATACCAATCCGCCACGGATCCGCTATTAGATGTTGAACACATCTTACGAAATTTATTGTTCAAGTCTCATTTTAAGGTTGCCAGTATAGATATAAAACTTTGCTATGGCTTCAAAAATTTTAAAACAAAACATTGAAATTTATAATGTTGACAATGTTATACTCACTAATGTAATAAGTTTACCAATAAAGGCTTCAGTATAAAAATAATAATAATCTAACCTCATATTTCCTCTTTGCAGTCTCGACACTGTCAGCCCTCTCTTCTGTTCTTAACATCTTCTCTTTGTCTTTGATCCACCGCTCGAAATCATCACACTCTCGGTAGAATCCAAACAACCTAATTGAATCTTCTAAAAGAGCGTGTCTTTTCTAAAATAAAGATAAATAATATTTTATTGTGACAAACTACTTTTTTGTATACTTACATGTTCTAGATTTTGATAAATCCGTTCAGACCTTATTTATATTTTCAGAATAACGATTTAGTACACTTTATCTACATGTTGTGTATAAAAGTATTTACTTATTAATACAACATTAATTTTTAAACTAAAACAAAATGTTTAAAAGTTAAAACTGTTTATAGAAGATCATTAAATGGGCATTTAAAGAAGGATTTAATCATATCAGACTTGCGATCTGAAAGGGTTAATACCAACTATCATTAAAATATATATACTGTACCTAAACTGAAAAAAGTGTTCAACATACCTGAGCTAAGTCCAACAGATGATCGTACGTGCTGTTAATTTTCTTTTGGCGTTTTTGTACATTTTGATTGTCATCGTCATTAATTTTATTTTTATTGGATCTCCCTGCAAAAAACATACACCAGTTTGATAACTGTGTTTGTACTGCTCTTACTTTTAGAGTTGACTGAAGGGTTGATATAAATATTCTAGGCACCAACACTCAAATCTATTACAATTTGTTTTTCTAGTTCGGGCACTGTACTATTTGTGTGTTTATTTATTATTTATTAATATGTTAATCTATTTTTAAGTGTTATTGGGCTGAGATATTAAGAGATTTATTTCTGATATGTCATATAAATTTACTACTAAAGTAATTTAGAAATAACAACTATACTGTACCTATACTTCCTCCATTAAAATTAACTTATTTCAATTACTGTTCTTCGAACAGTTGAAACTTAAAACTAACCTCAATAAATCAAAAATGATATACTTTAACGTCAAGATTTAAAATAACGTTGAAACACCTTTAGTCCTGGTGAATGATAATCTTATTGAAGAAGTAAATTATTTCAACTTTTTAGGAATCAATGTGGATAAAAAAAGTACAAGGGATGTTCACATTAACCATGTCTGTTTCAGGTGGTATTTTCTTGCTGAGAAATCTAGCAAACCATTGTCCTAAACTCTAAAGATATTTTAAAAATGGCCTATTATGGTATCAACCATCCCCATTAACAGTATGGAACATGCTTATGGAGAGGCTATGCCAATAGAGTTTTTATTTTACAAAATTACGCCATTGGAATCTTGGGAAACCTAAAACAAAGAGACTCTTGTCGAAATTTATTTCAAGAATTAGAAATTCTCATATTTTTATAGCTTTATATAATTTATGAAACTGTACTTTTCACGTTGAATAAATATAATTTGGTCCAAGGCAATGAAATTCATAGCTAAGATCGGCTATCATAGACTTGAGATATTCAAGAAATTACCCTCACAGGCTGAAGTATTATTGTTTAATAAACTACCAGATCAAACTGTTTTTAAACTGTCCTAGCAATTTTTTTTTAATTCTAATTTGAATTCTTATATTTGATTTAATTTCATGTAAGACTTAATTCATTTAAGAAAAAATTATTTGAATGTTACTAAAAATATATGTACATTTGAGTTCCTATTTCAACATTAAAGAGTTTCAGTTTGACACTCACAGTGTACAGTGAACTTATACAGAGGCATAAACAACAAAATCTATTTATGTGACACACTTCTACGACACTAGGAAAGCAGGCTGAAACTTTTCCCTTGTAAAAGAAAAACAAGGAAAAAGGATGTTATCTCTATAGTCAGGAAGGCTGCTTACAACTGGGTATGGGACTCACCTCAAATAACCTACCAAACCATCAGACAGCAATAAAACTGAGGCCAGACGAAGGCTACTGTATTTCTAACAGGTAAAAAAAATACATATTAGCAAATATTTCAAAATTTAAATTTTAAATTATTACTGAAAAATGTTTCTTACCGACAGTTTTTGTTTGAATTATCTTCTTAACTGGAACAATTTGTTTGACCATTTTTGTCTTTTTAACCCGTTGCACACCTTGAACCTTTTCAGCTTTTCTTACAGGGATCTGCATTATTTTAGGGTCAATTTCACGAACATAGTTGGCAGGAACAAAACCGTCTTGACCATTAACTTTCCTCACACTCCACCAGTCAGGATTGGTCTTGCTTAATAAAAACATAACCTGTGAAGAGAAACAACAAATTGATTTGACAGTATAACAAAGTTTAATATTTAGATCTTAATTGTATAAACGCTAAATAGCTAATTTATGATTAAATAAATTTGAAGACAAAAATTTTTTTACTTTATCTCGGTTTGGTCCAAATATATTTTTGTCTTCAAATTTATTTAGTAATAAAGTTTAATATTTATTTATTGTTAAAGTCAGCAATGGTCAATTTTTTTGTTAACTTCATTTGATTTAATTGATTTTGTCATTTTGCTTTAAAAACAGCTGCTTTAAAAAAAAGTTATGACAAGCTAAAGTTACACTTTTATTTCCAGGAAAATTAAGGTTTGTTTTAATAATATTTATGTGACAAGGACATCAGCTCTTCCGATGGTTTTGTGTGATCAGAATGATTAATCTGTTGTAAAGAAGTTGACTGGTGTCAAAATTACCCCCTTGGCATTACATTAACACCAAGTGATGAAATATACTATTTCAACTATTTTCAACTATAAGTTAACGTAATAAATAAAGAGGGAACAGATACTCGAATGTGGGTGGGGCGTTTTAGACTTAGAAAATAATTTAAGCTAGGTTATCTTAGAAACCTGCCTATATTTAGGCAAAAGTCGAATGAGAACCTCGTTTTTGGTGTCCTGCAGCTAAAATAAAATATTGAACTTTTTTATGCAGGTAAAATAAGACATCTTTGTATTATGCTACTGTTCAAACTGTTACTTAAAATAAAGCAGTTGCATTTTTTGTATATTTACATTCTTTTTTACAAAACAGAAGAATATACCTAAATAATATTATTGCCGAAATTACCTTTAAGGTAATTTGAGTTGTATTAACAAAATATAAAATTGTGTTAGGAAAACGTATGTATACAAACATGTGGCATTGTTACAAGAATATCAAGAAACTCACCTCTCCCTTGGCCATGACCATGCCTTGGCCACTGAAGGGGTACAGACTCTTGACTTGAGGCACAGCTTTCTCCTCAGTGACAGTCTTGTACTCTATCCGCTCCACAGGCTCCTCCTCCCACACCTCCTGTGGCACTAGGCGCGCCTCCTTCACCCACTCCTCTTGCGTTTCGTATTCCTCCACCACCTCAGGCTCTTGAGTCAACTGCAACAGTCATTATATAATCATTAATCAGCAATGCTTTTTGTCTGAGAGCATGCTTTGAACTAGGGGTGCACGGGCCAGCACTTTAATAAAATTTGGGTCTGGCTTTTTTTTGGGGCTTGGGCTTCAAGCTTTTTTTGGGCCGAGTCAACTTAAAAAAAATTATATTTATTATTTTATTTTGATGATGTAAAACAGTTTACGACAGAGTGTTTCAAAAGTTGCTATCCATACAAGATGATCTAAATTATTTGAATGGGTAATGATGTTATTTAATCACCTTGTGCGCCTATAATACAGCACCTTTTTTACATATTTTAGGCTCTAAAACAGGAGGACATAGTTTCAGTTTTAGCTTGGTACTTTTTGAAAGTAGTGAACTCAACACTGCAATTTTGTTAGTATTTTACCTGTAGGGAAGATATTCCGGCAGCTATTAGGCGCTCCGCCTGGGTGTTGAGGCTCTGAATGTCTCCACTGTATGCCTTCAACTCGCCTTGAAGATCCCGATGTCGCTGTAGCAGGGATTGAGCACTGGGCTCATCCTCCCCGTAGTCGTTGGACCCCACCAGAGTCTGTCTCTCATGCAGCCATGATTCTGCTTCATTCGCATCCGTGTAAAACTGTAAAAGGTAAACATTTCATCAGAGATACAATAGAATTAGACCTTTATTAGTTATAATTTTACTTTGTACCATTGTACTTAGAATATTAGATGTTGTAAATTGAAACTTGTTCTAAACTTTTTGATGAGCGTGCAAGCCTCATGTGCGGGAGCGTGTGGTACGTACTCTAGTGTTGGATGAACACTGCCACAATGTCTGAATTCAATGTCATTACAAGACGCTACACTACATAACATAAATAAATAAGTAGGGAAAAATCTGTTGGGCATTTTCTTTTTCAACTATTGTAGTAGAAAACATACGGGTAAGAGGACTTATTGCTTCCTCTGACCACTCATTAGGTGAACTTTCAACTTTCACTTGAATTTGGAAAAAAAAGTTGATTTCTTTTCACGAGTCCAGTGTACTAGAAAAAAACACCAAAGTAGTACATCATCCTACTGGTGCTCTGCCTCAGTACTCTTAGTGAGTCCTTTTTCAATAAATGGAATTTGGGGCTCTAAAAATGCCCGGAACGGCAGAAGTAACTATGACTCTTACAAGGTAGCCAACACTTACAAGGAGAAGATGGTGAACTCACAGGCAAACTATATGGTTTTTCTAAGGATCTAAAGGAAACCTTTTTTAAGGAAAATATACACACAGCTATGTCAAGAAAGCCCCAAGGGGAAGTGCAGCCAGGACAAAAAACTCAGCCAGTTTTTAATATATTTTGAACCTATATATAAATTGAAGACTTTCATTTTGTATGTATTTAACAGCTAGCTTTATCAGCTGTGATCTAACTTTTATATGATTTGTGTTGTTAAATTAACTCACCTGGTAAGCTACAGCAGCATCATCTAATTGCTTCTTCCGAGTGGCTACTAGTTCGTTCAACACTCGCCAATGCTCCTGAAGACTGGTGATACGATCTTTGATGTCATCAGACTTAGGGTGTCTATCTGATAACAACTGATTTCCTGATTCACATAGTTTATCACACTTTGGTTTTCGCACCTTCATTTCATCTGCTAAACTCTGTAAACACAGAAAAACAAAACTATTACATATTAATTTGATCTTTTTAAAGGTAACAGGTTTAAGGACAAGAACTGTTTTGTGGTTTGCATTGTACCAACACAATATTATAACTGTTTAAGAATCATTTCTTTACAAAGAGAGAGAAGTTGCTAGATCGGATATTAGTATTTTGACAAGGAAGCAGGTTCATGTTTAAAAAAATCTTTCTTGATGGAAACACAAATAGGTCATTGAAAATATAATATTTTGCTGTCACTAATTGCAAGTCGAATATAAAATTTAACTAACCGATGCCTACCAGAAATATTAAGGTTATGACAAATATTATATATATATTCAGGTTAATTAATATTCCCTATTTTACCCTATGACTTAAGTTTCAGTTACACCGGACTACTAATACCCTAACTTGTACTGACAACCACAAGGTTCTAATTTGGGTTTGTTAGGCTGTAAACGACAATAAAATATTGAGATAAACTTGATAGTGCAGTAAAATATGCGTTATGTCTATTTTAGGTGGATGAAACACAACTTGTATAACTAAAAATGGATAAATCAATAGGGTGCATGAGCTTACAATTTTTCCTAAACTATATCTTGAGGATAGGTTCTGAATATAACTACAAATGAACGTTCTCCTGTTTTTGTGATGGAAAGTTGGATCGGTTAGTATTTAAAACTTGTTTAATAACCATTTTCTTATTGCATTTCTAAATTCTCAATAAATTACAATTACTCAATGATTTTTTTAGCATGACAAGTGACGAAACAAAGTGCTGTTGATCTGACAGACGAGACGACGTAATACGAATGACATTTTGTGATCAGATAGTACTTTGCGAGTTACTGTAGTTGTGTTTGCGATAGATCGAAAGTTGAAACTCTCAAACTTAACCATTGTTCCGATTACTACAATATAGTACTAGGTATGATATTGCACTTAACCTTATGTTTCTGCTGAAGACTGACGACGGCTCGCAGGTCCTTGGCAGACACTCCGGCCTTGCAGATCCTCTGCTTCTCCACGAGCCATCCTTCCTCATCCTCATGGTCCTGCACAAACTGGAAGTACTTGCGAGCCTCTTCCAGTCTTGTCCTTCGCTCCTTACTGTTCTCTACCAATCTAAACACAGTTCATTTTTGGAGAATACAGTATAAGAATGTGTATTTTAGTGAACAAAAGTTTTTAGATATATCTAGATCTTAGATCTAGTAGTACCTCAAACTTTTAAATGACCCTGCATCACAATTTCCCATTGAACTTTTCATTAATAAAGGACTGAGACCCACAGCTACTTTCCTATTATATTTGAGACTGTAAAAGATCTTGGATTACTTTATGGATTGTCTTATAAACTCTTTTAAGCTTTTATTCCTTGTGGTGAATGTCTTAAGTATACAGTCAACTCCCGATTAACCGTGATAAAGTCGGGTTGAGGCTTCCCGGATAAGCAAAATCGCGGTTAATCCGCAAAACCGAAAATTAATGTATAATAAGGTATATAGAGACCTAAACAACTAAACATGAGGATAAGCCGTTTTCAAACGTTACGACTTTTCGCCGTGTGCCGGCGCGAGTGGGTTTGATTACAAAGGAAAGCGGCCGTGTCCGGCGCAGCGCCATGGCCGGCACGTCAGAACAGCTCCATATGATTGTATTGTAATTAGAGATGGGTCGGTTCCAAAATTTTACCGGTTCTCGGTTCTGAGAAAAAAATCGGTTCTCGGTTCTGTCGGTTCCGGTTCCGTTCGCGGCGATCTCTTGACTCCCGCTAACGCCCGCGGTGAATTCACGACTTTGATATCGTTTGTGGCGATCTCCGACTCCCGCTAACACCTGCGGTGAATTCACGACTTCGTTATCATTCGCGGCGATCTCTTGTCTCCCGCCAACGCCCGCGGTGAAATCACGACTTCGATACCGTTCGCGGCTATCTCTTGACTCCCGCTAACGCCCGTGGTGAAATCACGACTTCGATACCGTTCACGGCAAATTACTCGACCAAAGTTCGAGCTTTACCGATCAGGTCGAGTCGAGTTCGAGTAGCGGTAAATACTCAAACTCGGACTCGAGAATACATCGAGAACTCGCACACCCCTAACCCCAATGTGTTATTTCGCTATCAGGGCCGATTCCGGAAAATTTTGAAAATTTTCGGTTCTCGGTTCCGGTTCTGTCCGAGAACCGGTGGAACCGAGAACCAGAACCGACTCATCTCTAATTGTAATAAAACTCACTCGCGCCGTGCCGCATCTGGCACACGGCGAAAAGTCGTAAGGTCTGAAAACGGTCTTATTCTCATTTTTAGTTGTTTAGTTCTTAAATACCTTATTATACATTGATTTTCGGGCTTCATTCTTTGTCGCGGTTAATCCGCAACGCGGTTAACCCGATCACGGTTAATCGGGAGTTGACTGTAGCTGTAATATAGACTGTCTAGACCTAAGCTCTCCAAGTTTTTTTTTTCTGTAGGTAAGTTGCTATTTGGCAACATATTTTTTCTTACATCAATAAAACTAATAATTAAGCTTTGCCATTTGCATGTAAAACACAGTATATCAGAGGGTAATTTACTATGAGAAAGAACAATTTCTTAACAATACAACAGCTCTCCGACCCCTAGTATTGGTTAATACTACAACGTACTTGGTGTAAGCAGTATTGAGTTGGTCTAGCCTGGTCTGCAGCAGGGGTGCCTCCCGGTGTCCTTGAGACACGTACTGTTGTCCTTGGCGCGAGAGACGACGCACCGTCTCTCCCATGGCCACGGTCACCTGCAGCTCCACCAGCGAGTGCTTCTGTAGCAAGTCCTCTACACCCAGCAAGTGTCCTCCCGTGTCCCCAGACTGGAAACTCACCTGTAGGGCACAAACTTTCATTATAACCAAGCACATATTGCATATTTAATTTTAATAATAATCAAGCAAAGAAAGTAAAAAAATTGAGTGACTGCCATACATATCTGTATGGTCTTAACAACTTTTCCTGAAACAAGTAGATATTTTTTAGACTTTTCCTGCATAGTAGAAACCATGATAATACAACTAGAAATATCTAACAGCGCAGGTTACTGTACTGACCTCGAGTTCTGTAATGGTTGACATGACGGTGTCGATCTCACGCAGCAGTGACATGAGTGTGCACAACATGCCAAGGTTGACTCTGTGTTTATCCAGCAGTTGTAGCAGGTCACGCCACCTCTGCATCACCTCCTTCTCTTTCCCCTGCACTCGCTCACAGCCATGGTACTTCTCCCTCACTAGCTCCTCACACATGTTTGTCAAGTCGTTAAACCGCTCTTCCTGCATATTTCATATAGTATATTTAGCTTTTCAGCAGATGGAAATTGGTTCATTGGTAAAATTTAGATTTTATAAGGAAACAGATAAATTTAAGTCACACTTTTGAGACTCACATGCATCAAGTGCTAGCCAATCTTAAAATTTAACTGCATTTAGAATGAGTTCATATTTTTGGCCCGTTTGGTCTGTAAATCCAAAGAGCCATGAAATAGAAATAACAGTTTTATGTAATACAAAACAAAAAAGTAATTTGTTAGTAGTTTTTGGTTTATATCATAGTAAAATATAAACTGGCCAGATTTAAATATTTTTACAAAAGGATAAAGTAAACTACTATTAAATCAACCTAATAGTGGCATTAAGGTTAATTTAACCATATAACACAACAATAAATTAGATTTAGTTAAATATATTCAATATATTGCAGCTTTCAGTTCTACAGCTTGATTGATTGATTTAAGTTTAAAAAGAGCTAAAATATTTCTTAAGGGCAAAATGTTAATTCAGTTGTATTTATTTTATAAATAAATTAAATTTATCAATGCAAACAGTTGACCTAAATAATTGTATGATTACCCTGGCTAGGATGTCAGCACTGATTGCTTCATGCTTCTTGACAGTGGCGTCAACCTGTGCTAAACTGCTGCCATACCTCGGGTCTGAAAGAACCTGAATCATTTCCTTCAAGTAACCCTCCCGCAACACGCTCTGAAAACATTTTACAACATCAATAATACGTCATCCATTTACTTATCAAACACGGAACATGTAAAAACCTTTTGGAAATACAGTAGATACTTACGTAAATATATGTCTTTTATTTGAGCGTTTCTCAGTACAACTGGTTTTCAGAACAACTTATACTTAATTTAATACAACTACATGAAAAACTATAGTTACAGTCAACACATTAAATTTTAAAATGACAAGAAACAGCAAATTTAGACTTCAAATTCTTTTTTCAAAACTATAAGCGAATTTACAGAAAGACCATCAAAGGGGCAAAAGCCTAAGATGTGTCTAGAGCATTGCTCACATCTAAAAACATTTCAAAACCCGCATGGGCCATTATAAACAATAAAAATCCGCGTACCCAAAAGGGAATCAAACTGAAAATTGATGCAAACACGTTAGCAAACCAAACAGAGTAGCTGACGAGTTTAACAAATTCTTTTCCCTATGTCGGAACAGATCAAGGCCTTAGTCAAGCTGAGAATCTGCCCGCTAAACCATCAATACCGAGTCCTACAGCCTCCATGTCTCTGACTCCAGTCATAGAGAGGAAATTTCCAGAGTGATAACAGATTTGCCTTCCAAAAAAATCAATGATTCAGATCACGTTTCAATGTGGCTCATCAAACAATGCGCTAATCATTTGCTGAAGCCACTTAAAATCTGATCAATCTCTCTTTTCACTCAGGAACTGTTCCTTCTTGTCTCAAAAATGCCAGTCTTACCAATTTTTAAAAAGGGAAACCCCTCCTCAACTCAAAATTATCACTTGATTTCAATCCTTCTAGCATTAAGCAAAATTTTCGAGAAGGCTTTCCTTATTCGAATTGCAAACTTTTTAGAAAGGCACAATCTACTATCAAAAAGCGTGTTCGGATTCTGAAATGGTAAATCGACAATAGATACAGTGATGTGTCTAGTTGACATGATAGTAGACCCGATTGAAAGTCACCAGTCGGGAACCTACACTCAGTGTATTTCTCGACTTATCAAAACCTTTCGATTGTGTTGATCATGCTATTTTAACCCACTAACTAGAATATTACGGGATACGAGGAGTGCGACTCGAATGGATCAAATTGTATCTCGGTAATATAACACAGTTTGTTCAAATTTCTGACGCGCGATCAATGGAGAAGTGGCTAAGTTACGGGGTTCCCCAAGCCTCCATTCTAAGTCCACTGCTCTTTTTGGTCTACGCCAACGATGTTAGCTCATCGGTAAAAAAAGGACAACTTATCCAGTCCGCAGATAACACGACTCTCTGTTTCAAAGCTCAACAGATCAATTCAACATTTCAATTAGCTCAACCTTAAAACAAATCCATCAAAATCAATATTCATTCAGTTTTGCTTGCGACCAACAACCTCAGAAATCCCTACATTAATGTTGGACGATACTGAGATCGAAGAAGTCTACTCTAATAAATTCCTTGGAATACACCTTGATCAAGGGTTGACTTGAGATTGTCACATAGACAGTGTCTGTTCAAAATTAGCCTCACCATTTATGTTTTGAGGCAACTATCTGAGTACTGCCCAATTCAGGTACTGATGATGGCGTATTATGGAGTAATCTACCCACACCTGAATTACGGATTAGAGTTGTGGGGTGGTTGTTCAAGAACGCAATTTTTCAAAGCTTTCATTCTTCAAAAAAAAGCCGTTCGGACAATCGTAAAACTTCAAAGAAGAGAGTTGTGCAGGCCAGCCTTTCAAAATTAGAAATTGTTGACTTTACCTTGCCTCTACATTTTTCAAACTTGTCTTCTTTTCAAATCAAAATGTGACCCACTAAGAGGAAGTGACATTCACTCTTACAAAACAAGTGGGAAGGGAGAACTATCAAACTGGCAACACAGAATGATTGTTCATGAACGTTTGCCTTCTCAAGCAGGAGATCCACTAGTCAACCAGTTGCCAAATTCAATTAGAAGTGTGCAAACACCAAAGGCGTTCAAAGCTTGTCTAAAACAAATCTACGTCACAAAGGGGGTTTACAGTACAGACTAGTTTATGGCACATAACTGGGAGACTGCAGAACCTACCGACAATAGATGCTAGAGGTGGAACCATCTCGCATGAATGAGAGAGAGCAAATGAACAAAATGTACCTTTGAATGGGACCCCAAAATCAGAATGCATGGAAAACTTTAGCTCAATCTATCAATGACGATTGCATGACATGTATTTGTTTCCATAACAAAATATTTAAAAAGCTCTCCTAAATAAGATAAAAAATTATAAGCAGAGCCGCAGCATAGATGGTTAGACGACAATAATTAGTATAGGTACTCTTCGGCAAGTAAGATGGGATATTAAGTTCTTGTCATGTTACTTAAGTTTTAGCTAAAAGTAATTTTCCTGTAGTTGCAATAAAGTTACACTAAGTCAAGTTTAAGGTTAACTGGTAGAGAAGACTTGTTTTAAATTCACCATAGTCAGACTGATTTTACAGCTTTTTCCTTTAAAATTGGAAAATTCATATTTCACTAACACTAAAATTTTAACCTTACCTTTCTTTCAAACTTGTAGTTGAGCTGTTCTAACCGCTCTTGCCTAAGCAGCTCTTGACGCAATGCGACTTCTCGTTTATGCTCAGAACGCTCAAGCTCTTGCCAGTTGCGTTCGAGATCATGTATCAGTTGACCATCTGATGGCTGGAATGCTGGCTGGTTCAGGGATTTTAGTTGAGTATTTATGTGAAAGTACAGGGCTTCAATCTCACTTCTTTCTTTATACCTGTGAATAAATAATATTTTGCTATAAATAGTTTGTTTTTATAATTTTTATATTACATTTACTAATAGTACAAGGTTTTACAAGTTAGTATCTAAACACAAAACAGGAATGTTTTGAAAAAGAGTAAAATTGGAGAGTAGTTTTCTTAAATATTGTTTTCATGCTCTTGAAAGTTCAAATCACAACATCAAACAAAACTAACTGAGAAATCAAGGTCTGAGTGATGAATAATGGTTTTAAATAATCACACAGTAAGTAAAATTTTAATTTTAAAGTATTTTTAATTTGTTTTAAGTTATTAGGCTATGTATCCTAAGATAATTGTACATGTACTTTACAAACAACAATATCGTAATGCAAATCAAATTTGTATTCATTCAAACTTCAGTAAAGATAACTTTTGATTAAACTAAAACGAGTTTGAGGTTAGCACACCATAAAGAGTGGTCAGTGTCTCAAAGCAAAGCATGTTTATACAGTCTCCGGCTAACTTTTTAAGTTCCTTCAATATATATCTCAATAGCGAATGAACTTGGTTGTGTTGCCAATTTTCAGAGTTTCAATAAAAAGTAAAAACAAAACTAAACCAACAGAGCTTGCTGATTGATTGTATATTTAAGTCACA
Organism: Matsumurasca onukii; assembly: GCA_018831715.1. NCBI lineage: Eukaryota > Metazoa > Arthropoda > Insecta > Hemiptera > Cicadellidae > Matsumurasca > Matsumurasca onukii. The sequence continues at coordinate 52,458,019 of CM032059.1, read as the reverse complement.
TCTGATAGCTGCACACCATTGGGAAATTTTCATTGATATCGTTTACAAGATCATCACTGGCGAGCAGGAGTCAACTCCACTCACTATTGGGATATACTATAATAAAATAGAACAATAAACATTAACTTTATGTACTAAAAGGAGAATCATAAACAGCTAAATGTTGTGCAGTGTAATCAAAAGCTTAGTTTAAAGTTAGCTACATAAGCATTCCTCAGGGTACATTCATGTTGGCCACTGGACATGGAAATCAGTGACACAGAGATCTTTAGCAACTGGACACACAAATCTAGTCTTTCATAGTCAAAATGTTGTCTCATTTAGGCAGGTATCTGTTTAAATCCGATTAAAGTTGGTTTTCCATTACCAGCAGTGGCAGTGGAGTATAGCCACACATGGCGTCCAAGAGGGTAGAGTATCGTACCCTCTAAAGAGGAGTGTCCTCTATCCAGAATAGAAAGTTTAACATGAGCAAATTTGCAAACAAAATTTTAAATATATTAACAAATAAATTGGGAACAGTGTTTCTATACAAGCATAGAGCAAAAACGTAAACTTCCTTGTCAAACAAAATATTTATTACGATGATTTGAGTACTATTTTGTTTATGGAAAAATTAAGTTTTAATCAATTTAATTAAAAATGTATTGTTTGACAAAAGTGCAGGTTTCAAAGTTTAAATGCAGCATCCTCAACAGCTTCATGCTTCCATTTTCCATTAAGAAACAGATTTTTTATTTGCGTAAGTACGTTAACAAGTTTAAAACATTGTTTGCAGTGTTACTCCATGTTATAAGCAGTGCCCAGAGTGTCTCCTGCAGCCGTTCTATCCGACCGCGTCTTAAAGTTAAAACTATGTTACATTACAACATGTGTCTCAAAACTTGTACTAACTTTGGTGGTTTTTCTACAGTACGATACTGTTTGAATTTGAGCAGTTCTTTTTGAATGCCTTCTAGAGAGTTTGGAAAGTTCCTATCTTGTAGTTCAATGATTTTTGCTCTTATCCAGTCGAGAAGTCTAGTTGTTAGTTTGTCGTAGTGTACTTTCATTTTGTCAGCATCCATCATTTGGCCTACAATCTATAACACAATAATTAAAAAAATCAAAATATATTCAAATTTGGTTGTTTCAATAACCTAACTTAATTAAATGCCAGACATCAATAATAATATTTATAACTTTTCTTCTTTTCAGAACCTCCAATGTTGGTAGACCTATCTATTACTTAATTGTACAGTCTAAGAGTCTCATTTATCTGCACTTCTCTAGTCTAAAATTTGAATGAAAATTACATGTTGCAATAGCAGGAATTTATTTTTTAAGCTGTAGACCTTTTTATTGTGTCCAGCAGTAAAACACTGTTATGTAGTACAAAGTTAGGCTGTGGTTTCCTAGACGCGTATTTAGTGCGCTGCGCTCTACGATGGACACCGGAAACTCACTTCCTGCGCTATGGCTCCGGCGTGTTTCAGAAAATCTTGATGTGGTTTCCTAGACGCGTAACAAATGTACTGCGTCAGTACGCTTTCACACGTTCTATTGAAAACACTGACCTACACGAGTCGTTTGTTTTTATAATTTGCAAGTTTTTTCAATGTTTAAGTGATGTTTGCTCGAAATAGATTGTTTGTAGTGGCCGCCTAGTTACAGTATCAGCAAATTGACAATGATACCGACGTTCTTACGGATGAAGTGTGCAAAAGAAGAAAGAAGATCACAGAAATATACAAAAAAAGAGTCAGAGGGTGCATTCAATTTACTATTTAAATATATATATTCCCATGATCATATATTCCCACATCTCAGATATGGAATATTTGTTTAAGGAAAAGAAAGTTCGTATATTAAAAAGTTGTTCGCAAAACAAAAACAAACTATAAGAAGCATATTTAATACTAAAAAGGGACCTAGTTGTAAGTAAATTTTTATTGAACACAATATTACCCCAGGACCTAATATACAGGTCTGGACCTAATACACTGTATATTAGGTCCTGTATTACCCTGTATATACATTTACCCCACTTTACCCTGCATATACATTGTTGAGTGTCTAATCCATTTAAAAACCAACTTTTGGATATTTCATCTAACATCAAATTTACTAATAATTATTATTTAAGAAAAAAACAATTTTAAATACCAACTCACAATTCAATTTTTTATACTGAAATACAATGTATGCGTCGTATAAATTGTATAATAAACTTCCAGATAACTTGAAGCAAGAAGTATCGTCCATTTTCCGGATCAACATTTAAAAGTATAGCGTTGTTTTACTGGGTCTTTTGGTTGTTTTTTGTTGATTTGTTCTTTGTTATATGTTTTTGTTTGTATTCCTATGCATCTTGTATGCCATGGATTAAATCTTGTTTTCTTACAAAAACCACCTTAAAGGACTGTGAACTGAAATTCAAAGAGTATTAATTTTCAGGTCATCCTTTTTCAGGTTGTTTTTGAAGTCCGGGGGTCTAATTTTCCACAACACATCAGAACCGGAAACTAATTCATTAAGTTCTTCATCTTCACTGTTGGAAAACTTGCCTTTTCCTTTCTATCCACCACTACATACACTAGCACTAAGTTTGGAGCCTTGGAGGTCATGTCTAAAACCGGGGTAGCTTACGTGGGCCCCGCTAAAACGCGCGCTCTAGGCTGACTGACTGCTCTCGAAGCAGTGGCTGTAATACGGAGGTTCTAGAACGCCGCTCGATCGTGCACTTTCGTAATGCGTGGCTAGGAAACCATCTCTACACAATCTCATAAGACAAGTCACTGCGTTTTACATGATCAGCGCATCATAGAGCGTAGCGCACTAAATACGCGTCTAGGAAACCACGGCCTTATGCGTAATTTTAACAGCAGTTTCTAAAAATCCTTCATATTATTTGTTATTTTTGATAATCTGGCCTTCTAACGGCCCGATTATCCGAAATAAACAAGACTCTACTGTATAAGATTATTCTGATTCATCAGACAATGATATTGCAAGACACAATTAAACTGGCTTGGAGATTTAAGCTGCTACTTTTGAAGTTTGGTTCTTTACAATTAGTTTATATGTTAATTGTTTTTTTATTGTATTTGATTTGTTCACCCAAATGTTGTTAACATGGTTGTTTTAATTTTGATTATCATATTTATCTTATCTTTTATCTTAAATGAACTGGACTTCATGCTGGATGGCCACATTGTTTCCAGTTTCAATCTTTTTAATTTTTACCAAAAAGAATGCCTTAATAGAACTGAAAGTTGTCTTTTCTTGGGTTTTTGCTGTATTCAGGTGAGCCCGTATTTACAAGCAAGCGTTCTCATATAAAACAAATATTTAAACTTAATTTAATTTTTTTTCCAGTAAAGTATACAGCAAGGTTTAATGTTTAATACTTTTTTATCTAATGCTTAGTATGAAGTTAGTAAAAAATCATAAATATTAATATTATAACCAAAAGAATATAGATCATATATTGCGAAAAACCTAATAAGCTTTAACCGTGTGTATTGGTTATGGAGTTTAAAAATTGTTTAATTTATTATTATCAAACATTCTTTGCTTGTCAAAATTATTTTGCAAAATATTTTACTTGAGAGTATAATACAAGATACAACATAATGTTTACTTATTATATTTAAAGCATGCCTACATTTGCAATTCGGCGCCCACTTTTCATTTCATTTTTCATCCTTGCGAACGTGTGATAGTAGGAGGCGACATATGTGATGATAGATTTCTCGTCAGGTCTGCTTGTATCAACGTCTGCAAACAAAACAGCGCATTAATTCTGAGTGTCACTCATTAGCAATGGCCTTGTTAGTTACATATGAGCTCAACTTTACACTTGCCTAAATGTTGCCTGACTCCTTTCCTCAGTGAACACTAAACTTAGCTGAAGTTGTTAGTAGTTCTAACAACTCTCAAATACTCCAAAATCTGTTCAGTATTTTACTTGTGTTTTATGAAATAAGTTCATACAAAACATAGCCAACACTACACAAGCGCTACAGCCTACAGTGAATATTTGCAAATTACCCATAAAGAATTTTTCATTTATCTTTTTCTAGTTAGATTAAACTCTGTTATACATACATTATAGACATTTTTAAAACAATTAATTTTTTTAAGTTTGGTCCTATTTTACTCTGTGGATTGGTTTCAATCGGTATCAATTTATTTTCTAATGTTTATATTTCAAAATAAACAAACACCAGCTGATATAGTTTTATTTGTTTTGACATAAGAAACCTGTTTACTTTTGGTATCAGAGAAACCTAGGTTAGTAAGTGATATAACAGCTGTTGATTTAAGTAAATGGTTTTCTATTAAATACACACTGATTTTGACCGTTATTCATAAAATTAAATTTCTGCTCAGTCAAATAAAGGAAATTGTGACTTAATAATTAATAATCATCTTTGTTGCAGATTAACAATAATTAATGTATGACTAGTTGTAGCTACAATGTTATTTTGAATTAAATTATTTATTGTGTTTTGATTTGAGGTTCTTGCTTCAAATGTAATAACTTTGGTTTTTTCATTGTTTAAAAAAGCTCTATTTTAAATCCCAAGATTTTGATTTTTTTAAGTGGATTGTGGTTGACACAGACTAACATTAATAATATGATTAATAATAATATTAATTATCATACTTTTTTTATGCCAATGACTTTTTTTATGAAATCGGTCCAAACCCTTTTGTTCAATTAAGGAGATAAAAATCTATTATACAGGTTGAACTGTGTATTTATTATATCGTGAAACTACAATTTTATAGGCAAAACAAAATTTGAATGGCCTTCATTTTAAAACGGCTGATCCGATCCGCGATATAGCTGGTTAAAAAACTTAACCTAAATATTTACAAAAGGAACATTTCTACCAAATTTCATGAAAAATGCAACCTGTAGAGTGGTCACACAAATATATATTATATCACATATATATCACTCGCGAAACCGCGTGTGGTATTAAATTTATTTTAAAGGATACTCAATTATTTATTTCATCTTCCACATATACAGTATTTCTTATTAGTGGATCCGTCCTTTTTCACATATATGTATATATATATTTTTTTTTTATTTATTTACAATACATTAAAAAACAACAAAAAATCTACCAAATAGGCTTATATTTTGATACTTGAGTATCTCATTCATAGCCTAACACAACACTGAAAAATACCTTTCAAAATAAATTAACATTTATAAAAGTCACATGATTTCAATCATAAGTCTTCATTGTATGTTGAGCCCAACATATATAGAAAGTTTTGCCATTTTACTGAAGAGGTGATAGGATTAAAAAACAATGGGATGCCACCTTTCTACGTATTCTTCTCTTTGTCGAAAGAAATGAATAGCTCATTTCCTATGGAAATTTGATAAAGTTCAAAATTAAAGAATATATCAACTCCATTAGAATTGCAAACAAACTCATGTACGACTAAACACAAACTTCCAACCTACTTTGTTATCCAACATGAAAACAATACTTATTCCTACCCTCCGCATCCAAAAGTCTGGGAATTCCAAGCTCATCGTTGGCAATGTCGAAAGCGTTGTTAAGGTTGTCGATGTGCCGTGAAGGCTGCAGCTGGTTGAAATCAATCAAGTCAGGTCTATGAGCATGTATAAGTGCATTGAAACCAAGTCCACTTCTCCATGAACCTAAACATAAACGTACATTGTGCTTAAAAACACTATACTATACTCTTATTACAGCAATAATTGTTAAAATTAATCCTAATCATTTGTGGTTATAGTACCAGTTGTCCAAAAAGTCTGATCCCTCCCCTTAACTTTTGAAAGAATGAAAATTGTTGAACATGCTTTGTCATATGTATTATGGGTCAAACTAAAGTTATTTTTGACCTATTTTGGGGGGGTTTACCCCTCACCTGACCCTTTGAAATATTTACTTACCTCATCATGTGACCCCTTATTTAAAATGGTATAAAAACCAAAACTCATTGATACCATGCTCATTCATTTACGATGCTCCTGTTCAAAATGGCGGCCCAAAAGGTTTATCCTTGTTTGAGCAAACAAATCAATGCAATCATTATTGTTTTACAAATTTTGAACAGAAATTACGGATTCAGTTTTTGGGTAATCAAAGCTTTAAAGTGATATGCTACAAGACAAGTTTTGCAAACTTATAAAAACTGCTCTTTTTCCAAAATAACCAATTTCCACAAGTTTGCAAAATTTATCTTGTAGAATATAATTTTAAAGCTGTGATTATCCAAAAACTGGATTAATAATTGTTTGTAACAAATTTGGAAAACAATAGCGATTGCGTCGATTTATCTGGTCAAACAATGAAACACGTTTTGGCCCGCCATTTTGAACAGGGGCATCGCATGTTTTTTATTAATGACATCAATGAATTTTTGGTTTTATACTGTTTAAAATGAAGGATCACATGTTGGGGTAAAACAAATATTTCAAAGAATTACCTCCCACTAGCCCTATTTTGGGGTGGGGGCGAACCCCAAAAATAGGCCAAAAAGGACTTAACTTGACCCTAATACATATGCCAAAGCACGTTCAAACATTTTCATTCATACAAAATTCAGGGGGAGGACTTTTTGAACTCCTGTATACAATATACACAGTGTGTCATAAAAATGTGTAAAACAATGAAATGAAATGAAAAACTTCTTTTTTCCAGGCAAAACTTAGGACTGTGAGAGTGCTCTCTACCACTTCACCTGACAAATAGTAATCAAAGTATATGTTCAATACGTTTACTTAATGTTAGCCTACAACTAAATCAGACTAAGTAGAAAATAACTAAAGGAACGATTTCCTCATTTACTTTTAAAAAATAGGGAGAAAAAAATTAAAAATGTATTGTAAGTCGAAAAATGTCCAGTCACATTTGTTTGATTTCGACTTAGTTTAGCCATAATATGGCATTTTGTAAATTTTAGAAAATAACTTAGAACATAAAAACCCTTTGAGATATTTTTGTCAAACTTGGTATAGTCCGTAACGGTTTTCCTAATAATATTTTCAAATGGCTGCTATTTTAAAGTTAAATTAGTTAGATAAAAATATGGATAAAAATCAAAATTCAAACGGAGTCAAGTTAAAATTTGACTTTGAAATTTTTAAATGACCGCCATTTTGAAATTTGTTACAAGTGATTTTCTACTTAATTTATGTATTTAGAATCCGGTTCTGCATAGCGTGCTACATATTTTTGTGGCACCCTGCAGATACATAAAGATAGACTACGGTTGAAAATCATTAAGAAGTGCAGATAGTTTTAATAATGTATTCTGAAACTAATAATGCAAGTAAACTGAGTGATTTACCTGTAAAGTCGTGTATGCTAACACCTGGGTAACCCGTAGTCTTCCGCTGACACCAGAGCAGCAAAGCATCTTTTGCAGATTTCTTCTCACTGCTCTCATTCTCTTCATCCTGTATTAAAAATGACAAGAATTATGTCATTGTTATGCAACTTTATTATTTTCTAATCAACCCTATGAAATAATACACATACAGTAATATTAATTGTTACTGTAGCTACATGATGGGTTAGCATTTTTATTTTTGTCAGTCATTCAGAGTTGAAAACTTTATTCATTCATAGCATCGGTTTGTAGAACAAACATACATTTAGAGTAGATGACATGGCACTAGGTTAAGCACCATCCTCTTCCAATCATAATCTCATATAACTTCCAAGGATCTGAGGGAAAATTGGGAACAAATAACATTTTAGCTATTGATTAATAATGATTTTTAGCTAATGATTAATAAGCCAGGAAATTTATATTGGTAATAATTTTGGGAGTTGTTATGAAAAATGTTTTAAAAACTCAAGAATGATTTTTGTTAAATAAATGATAAAACTTTAAATTAACCCTAAAAGCACAGTTTAAAAAATTTTTAATTCTATAAAATTTGTTTTTTATGTATAAATTATGTATTAATAGCTGTCAGAGGGTTTTACTTACCACATCTATTTCAATCTCTTGTATCTGAAACCTAAGGATGATGGTCCATATAAGTCCTAAAATAAGACGAGGGTTCCCGTCCACAATATCTTGGGCTCCTATGCTTTCTAGGTGAACCTGAAAAATAATTCAAATTGAATACAATAACACCTTGAAAATGTATGCAAATCCAATCATCAATACCAGTCAATTAAGGGTTTTAGAAATGGTTAGGACTAAAACCAATTTATTGATATCATCAATAACAGGATAATCAACATAATTTTGTAATGGCATATTGCTACTTACTAGAGTGATCAAACAGGGCCATTACTTCTGCTGGACAACCAGGGCAGTGCCACAAGGCCCCCAAACTAAAGTGCCTAGAAACCCCTGTCCAGTTTGAATTTTGAAAATTAAAACTAAAAGTTAACTATTTGAAACTACTTATTTTTACAATAAGGTCATAAGGGCCATTAATAAGCCTATTGCAATGAAACAAAACCCAGTTTTTAACAGAAAATCCTAGTTTTTCGTGGCCTTTAAGTGTTGAGATACGATCACAATCATCACCCCACAGTCCATGGGGCCCTGTAGTTAAGTTTATAGCCCTGGGTTCAAATTCAAACATTTAATTTTAATCGGTATGTGTCCAACTGGTTTTTGTGTAAAACATGTGAGTACTTATTGAAAATAAGATTGCAATAACTTGAAAATTACATGGGCCAGACAAAGTTTTGAATACACTAAAAACTGCAGACTAAAACAGTTTTCTGATTTCAGTTCTGTTTGGGTGATTATCTTCAAGTACTAATTACAAGGAGGCCAGGCCGCAGGCTAAACATTATATTTGATTTAAATGGCCTATTAATATGCCAAAGGTAAACTAGTCAGTGGCGGCTTCAGAGCAAATTTTCAGTGGGGGCCATGAACTATTGCCCCCCTTCCACCAGCAAAATGACGGGTCCATGGCCTCTCTGAAAAGTTAGTGCCTCTAAGATGTTCACCATGCCCATCTTCAATGTCTTTCAATTATTTTGACAGATTTGATATAACACACATCTAGAACTTGATAAACATTGTAATTTTAGTAATTGTTTGTAATTTTTTTTGTAATTTTTTCAAAATGTTTCTTAGGTTGGACCCGATACCCCCCCCCTTCACCTCATACTTACCAAACCTCCCCGGTAAGGGCCCCACCATAATGGTTTGCCCTAAGGCCTCTAAACATGTAGGTCCTGTGATTAAGAACAGTTTATTCTAAATAAAAAACTGTTCAATATTTCATGAAATGCAGACGATGACAAAACTATTCATCATAAGTTCAGTTCAGATCTGCATTTACATTGTTATTTTTATCATTTATGGCTGAGCTTTTCATTTTTAAAGACAGTTTCTTTGAATGGGAGAGAAAGGAAGTGCTGAAGTTGGTGGTGAGAGCAGGAGATGGGAACTGAATACAAAAGCAGGGAAACTGTTGCAGCACTGTAGGTTAGGACTACCGTCTGCCAGTGTGGTCTGTGGAGCATTGCCATGGTGCTAAATGCTGAGGCTTTCACAACACTAGACAAACGCTTCAACTCGCTTTCATTGCCTTCTCAGGCAAACCACGTACTGGTACCTACTAGCTAGTCGCAATGTATCCTTTTGTTCACTGGTACCGGTAGCACTTGTTATTTCAAATTGTTTTCACTTTTTACGAGCTTATATTGCATTAAACATACCCCCTTCCCCACCCCCGCTCAAGTTTTGCATTATTAACTATTACTATACAAGTATTGTATTTATTACATGGTTGCGTGGTTTCTTGATAGGGCTAAACTTTGAAGACGTTTGTTATTGTGCATAAAATAACTCGGTTGGGTGAGCACCGTTTATGTATTATTCAAACGAAGGCATTACTGTGATGGGATTGGATGAGGATGAGTAGGGCGTGGGCGAAGGCAGCAGTGTGTCCTAGGCAAGTCTTGGCTTCTAGTGAACAGTATAACCGTACTGGCACTGGCACAGTGAGGTCAACGTCCTCCACACACCTCACCTTCATTCAATCTATTCCACACACTTTCTACACACAAACACGGTGCAACGTGGCCATGAGCTGGTGACATCGCGAGCCGGGCCTACTAGTAGGCTACACCACTTCGCCCTGCACCAACAATCACTTGTCAATCCCCATCACCCAAGCGCCTACACGATCACGAGCTTCGCCTACAGTTTATGCAATAATTATATTAACTGTACTTACCTTCGGCGTAATTAATTTTTTTTGTATATACAGTATAAAATTTTAAAATAAAAATACTGAATTAACAATCAAAATTTATACGTATATTGTAAAATCAATTTTGTTTCGTTATTATTGTAACATTGCCAAAAGTCTTTTTTACAATACAAATGTGACAGAAATTTAAACACGCACCCAAAGTTGCGAGGTCTACTAAAAATAAAATTTCTAAACCTCGGACTTATTAAATTCTGTTTTCTGAGGTAGCTGTTGAGTTTAAACTTTAAAAGGAACCCATACTATCGTAATAAACTAAAAACTATCCTGCGACCAAGGAGGCTAAAGAAATTAGCTATCTAAATAATTTTTAATCCTAACAAATTATACAAATTTAATAATCATAGACTCATTGAGTAGTTTGATTTGTTAGGTAAAGGCTACCACGAAAGAAAGAAGACAACTGTAAAACAGCTGAAACGCAGTTAAGTAGTTGAGGGTGGGATGATAAAATCAGAACGAGCTTTTGACTTCCAGATCAATAAGCAAGGTCTAGACTCTAGGAGACTGACATGGGTCACGAGATACTGTAAACTGCAGTATGACTAGCCCAAGCACGCGTATTTACGTAGTTCAGCCCTCTTCAGCTTGTCTGCTTACTGTTAAAACTGACCTTGGTGTGCAGGAAGGCCAAGCTTTTGTTCACGTTCTCCACCTGGTGAACCCTCATCTTGCCGTTGTTGGGTTTTCCAAGCTTCTCGCCGGAGATGATCTCCAACAGCTTGAGCAACTTGCGTCCATCCGCCAGGTCCGTGAACAGGTCCTCCACCTCCATCCGCGCCTGTCGATACATTCAACTTTGTAACATACTCTTAACCAAGGTTGTAATAATATCAGGCTGATATAGTTGGCAACACAATCAGGGGTATACGGCGTTTACAAAGTGTAATTCAAGTATGTGCTTTTATAGGTAAAAATCAGGGCAAGATCTGGAATTTTCAGTACAACTTGTAAACGGCTCAAGCCAGAAATAAATTTGAACGACTTTTTTGTGCTTGAAGAAATGGTAAAAAGAGATAAAGGGCTTGCGACCTATGTGGGTTGTTTAAGTAATATCCATTCAGTTGAAATTTTTGAAGCACAACCTGTTAAAGAATTAAGACAATTTTCCTCAAAGAAACTTTTGAAGGATTAGTCCAGTCTATACCTACTAAACAGAATTTTGTTGGAATGATAGGAGAATTCCTAGGACTAACGTTTACTTTCCCCGACAACACAAAATGTTGTAGGACAATTCCAGAAGTTTCGGAGTTTGCAGGATAACCCATGAACTTCCAGGTTTGCAAGACAATCCATGAACTTCCAGGTTTCCCTGATCAGGTTTCCAGGTTTCCTGAACTCTGACCTAATACTAGGACCACTACCTTGGAACATTACATTTTAATATTCTTAATAACCCTTTCTATTTGACGCGTTTCAAAAAAAAAAATAAGGTTGTTCAAAGCTTTTTAAAAACATGCAATATTTTCGCGAAGAGTATGTTAGTGTATGGTTCTGACCATCTCTCGGTTACGGCTTTGACATTTCTGTCAATTTAATGTCATACGAGTCTTGAATAAATTAATAAAAATCGATACTCTATTTTACCTTTGGCAACTTTCGTATGAAAAAACGTCATTGATATGATAATGTTACTCCGGCGACAGGCTTGGTTTCCTGGCATATTATCATATTTACATAGTACTGTGACGGAGTTTGATGAATGTTGAAGTTTGTAAGAAATTGTGCTTCACCACAGATAACAAAAACCCACCATAAAACACTAAATGGCTTGCCATTTTATACAAGTCCTTTGATCTATGTTGTTTATTGTACGATTGTATACCATGTCTCAAGAGTAAGACCCCTCACCAACCCCTACAAACCAATTATGGATTCACCGCTGTGAACATGCGACGATGTAAATTACTTTTCTTCCATTATCACTTTAATTTTCAAGGCTACTTAAGGCTTCTTCCTGATCCTGCAAGGCTATAATTCATCTTGGATGCCATTCTTTCACGTTTGACGAAATATAGTTTAGCTCATGTCAATTGAATTATTTACAATAATACAAAAGTTCACACTTATAGAATTGGAACGTGATTTTGTTGTTTTTATGTACGTAAAAGTTAAAACTGTAATCACAAATTTGTGTTGATGTTTTATATTACGTTGGTTAAAGCTTGATGTATTGAGAGTCCGCCTCCGTGGTCACCGCAGAGAACGGGTAAATTCGCCCGCCCAAGGAACACATGGCATCGCGCGCGTACAGCAACGGGCTTTCTTTCAACTGATGCAGCTTAACAGGTCAAACCCTCCACTTGCAGGTTAAATTCGGAAATTTTAATTTGTATGGAAAGAGAAAGAGTTTATCTGTATTTGCTTGTAATTACATTGTTGCTCAACCTATTTTTAGCTTCTTAAATAAGGTCTTAAAAACACTCTATATTTTCTAACTTTAACCGTTGATAGCATAAAACTAAGACATGTTGAAAAATGAACTGCAGGCGAACCCAGATAATATGTTTATCTCTCATTTAAAAGTTTTTTCGTCAAAACAGCATTAATACTAAAGTCTCCATTTTATTTCCCGCAAACCCCTGCATCGACGCCCTCCTGAGCAACTGAGGCGAACCCTTAAATGACATTCAATAATAGTGTTTTGAATTGTAAATATAAGGTCACCCTGATGGAAGTATACATCTCTAGCGCCATGATGAGGATCGAACGCGGCCTTTCCAGCTCAGGCCACAGACACTGCAGCAGCACTGACAATGAGTGAGATAGGAGCGGATGGTGTCTACTGTCTAGTGTCTATTATCATGCAAGAATGGCCGTGATAATGGCCAGTCCAGTGCAGTAAGTTCGGCTTGGCCGGTAGCAGTAGCAGAAAGTAGGGCGCCTAGCCGGCCTGGCCAGTGAACCGAGGTGCCTTGCACTTGACAATGAACTTATGACCGGACCCTGCTTTCTGAACAACCTATTAACGTGTACAACGCTGGATGTCCCTCGGATATTGTTACTCGTCTCGTATTACAAATGAGGTTACCATTAGAATAACAACAGTTCTACTGTAATAGGGCTGTTATTAAGAATCAATACGCTTACATTGGAATAAAAATGCGTGCCAAACAGTAAAATATGTTTTATAACATGTTATAATTTTAGACTATTTTCTCACGAAGATATCTACTGTATTATAACGGACAGTTGGAGAAAGTTCTTCTTCGATCATTTCCTGATTTAGATCTGCCGTCTTGTAGTCTATCGTTGCGTTTGATTTGATAAGAAAATAAGTGCACTTTTAAATTCTTTACTGAATTTTGAATAAACTTCATTTCTCAAAGTTCGTTAAAATATCAAGCAAATTAAAATAATTATGTAACAAGCTAAAATAAAGCCGGTATGAGTTTATAAGAACTGCTCTGTATAAGTTTTTAGGTAACCTACGGGAATGTTAGCCATTATTCTAGACATAATTTCCTTATAGTTTTATTAAGCAGTTTTATGAAGAACTATTCATTCTCTTTTGTGCCAATTGTCGTAGGCGTAAACAAATGATTATGTTTAAAAAGTGACAGTGAAAACTACTAAGGGTGACAGGTCTCCGAGGCGCTACTACAGAGTACAGACTGTGGTGAAACGTGTACTTGATTTTTTTGCATGTACAGTACATTATTTAATTCATTACTTTGATATATCTCTCCTTCATAGGTAATGTTTGGGATAACACTAACAATAGGAAATAGGTTGCAAGATGTGGTCACTGGTCAGGTGCAATGCGCTGCACGGTGCATGCGCTGTGCCGGACACGGTGAACTGCGCAACTGCCTGTGCGCGCGCTTCCACTAATGCAAAGACGCGCTCTGATTCCCCTCTCTATTACACTAGTTTCCCTTCCTACCCATTTTTCATTTAATTGTTCAATGAATGGTCGATTAAATTACTAGACGAATGTTGAACACGTTATTGAATCCGTGCCGAATTCCATCAAAACAATCGTGAGTCTTCTTCTCACACAAGTTTTAGGTTACCTTCACCTAATTATAAAAGCGAAATAAAAACGCGTTATTTATTTTTCCAGGATTTATTCATGGAATATCAGCTATATTGTTGGCATTTTGGGATACGAAATCATACAGAACGTGGCTGAAGCCTGAAATATGTTCGAGTTCCTTAGGTAGGCATTATGTACAGTAATACCATTGACTTTACATCTTTGTAAGATAGAAAGTCAATGGTAATACATACCTCTTTGGTATGGTTATAAACTGACCACATACGGTTTAAATACACTCAGTGGCTCCTATTGTTGTCCAAACATAAACCTTGAATTAAATCTTAATTAGTGTACTGTAAAAATATCAATAATATTTTTTATGAAGTTTTATAGGGGCTTCTTAATAATAGTATTTTAACACTTTGTAAACAATTGAAAGCGGTTATTTTTCTTTTATTATTCAGTAGTTAGCCAGTCGCTTAGTGGCTCATGTACATTAAACTTGGTTAAGTTTTAGACATTAATATTTATTTAATAGTTTTTTTTTCTTTATACCGAGTTGATCTCAGATACGGTTATTCAGAAGCGCTTGACAAATATTGTGCAGCTGAACTCTTCTCTGGGGGCTTTGGATCCCATTCTGATGGGAATGTCATTTCATATCTGATTTGTTTAACACACAAATTTAATATCCTGAAATTTAATGCAATACCCGAAACCCCAATTCCAGCTTCTAACAGGTATTTGCTTTTCTTCGTTGAAGACAACGAAGGGACATCGTCCTAGTTTTGAACACTATCTATGTTGTTCGTAAATTTAAGTTGTCATCCTGTAGAAAATTGGCCGTAAATACGTAATATCTGTCTTATTATAAACTAAAACTTATAATAATAATTATTCATAAATTCCAAGAAACCTGAGGGTAAATATGAATTGAAAGATGATTGTTTATGTTTAAACTGAAAATCATAATAAGGCCAATCTGGTGTCAATAACGTTATCTATGGAGTACTATATATGTGTGATAACAGAAAATGATCAATTTAATTTTTAAGCTACTTACATTGACCTTATTAGAGCTTGAGATAAGATAGCATGGTAATGGTGCAAGACTCTTCTAAACTCTGCAAGTTCTGCAAGTAAAGGGTAGCCTATTTTACAATTTCTATCCAAATTTATTTATTTATTTATTAGTAGGTTTACATACATTCATTCGTTCATATTCATAGGTGTTGGGTGGTGAGTTGTCAATAGCCTTGTTTAAAGGGGGCGACTTTTGCCTAGAACGGATCGTGCATTAATATACCAACAACAGTGAACTTTTTTATACACCAACTAAACCAACCAACGGGCTAAGTGACTTCAGAACAGTTGCTAAAGCGCCGGGAATATTCAACCAGCGCCGTTTTAGTGCGAAACTGCTTAATGTGACCATAACAAGTGGTCGCCGTAATAGGAGCCGTATTGGAATTGTCATGTACGTTTAGGCTCGCCAAAACGGAGCACAGTTCCAAGGTATCAGCACATTTTTGTCAATCCAAAAGATAAACCTTATAAGAACTGTTATGACATAGGTTATACAAAGGTTTTATTTATTTTCTTCGCTGTTTTAATTGATAATCAATCGCGTCTGCGTGGAGAGTATATCACATTAAGAATAGGGGAAAATCATAATTTGTTCAATTCGACATGACTGTGTACAGTTTCCTTCCACGTTGGTGGGTTTCATCTGTTCGTACGTCGCGAATGACTGATGGTATGCTCACAGCAGGCAGGGCAGAACAGAAAGCGTTAAGCGTTGCTGATTCTATACATCAGCTAATGGACGTGTGCCATTAAACGACTGACTGATGCTGAATAATAATTAATTAATATTGAGGAATGCGTTAAGTGAAGTTTGACCTGAGATGCAGCCTTTCATGTTGGCAGTACCTGCGTTGATCGAAGCTAAGGGAATTGGTAGCGGGAATGGGTCAATGACGTCCATAGAGAGGCAAGGTAGGCTAGGGGGGCGCGACTTGTTGTGGAAGTTAGAAGCCGATCGGTATAATGTAACCCACTGAAATCACTTAAGTTGGGAGAGAAATGTTATACTCGTATGTTGGATTGAGGAACATGGTGGCTAAAGAATTTCAGCAGTAGAACGATCTAATCAAGTCATGGCGTTATGGCATGAGTAGGGACCGTGGAGTATTGTACGCGTAGGTTGATTGCTATGGAATGTAGATCAGAGCCGATTTCATTCGTGGGAAAATCTGTGTGGGTAAAACCATGTAGCGAGATGCGATAATTCTCAATTCAGCGATAATGTGATTACAAACATTCCGTATCTACGCTCGTAGTCTGTTCAATGTATGCTATGATTGCTAATGATTTGTCATTATTATTTGTCGAGAATATTCAAAAACCAAGTGTATATTTAAGCCAAGTGAAGAAACACTCGTAATCTTTTAGTCGTAAAACTTATTAGTAGGACATGTTTTATTCTTCTTGAGAGTTAATGATGATCTTCAGTTTTATCCATAAAAGTATAGAATTTTTATTAAAGTCAGTCGGATTCAAAACTAGCGCTGAGCGCGCAAATAAAGAGTTACCGAATTTTAAACCCAGTTGTTGTCTTCATTTTTGAACCGTGCGTTACGTAACACATACATTTTCCTTTTCTAAGCCAACTTAAATTTGTTAGAGAGGTGAAAAGCTAAAATAGCGTTTTTCGTACGGGTTTCCCGAACAGTTAACTTTGATCTTCCACAGAACCAAACTAAAATACAATAAATAAAATCATGATATTTTAACTTCGAATAGATTATTTACATACATAAACGCACCCATACTTTGAGAACAAACCCCTAATGAATAAGAAAGTATATTGACGCTTCAATTAATGTTGAAATTATCTCCGAAAATAAAAATAGTATTTGTAGCAGACAATAGGCCTATACCAGACAGTGTAGGCGACAAAGCCGACACAGCCACAAAGCGAAAAACACAAAAAATCCTATTATTTCTCAGGTTTAATTGAGCTAAATCACCTTAATATTCCCTGGTTAATTAATCTTTTATTTTAAAACGTTGGTTACGATATTATTTAAGTAAACGTACCTATATATGGTTGAAATTCGTATGTTTATTTTGGTTTAGTTACCACAGTAGTTCAAAGTTAAGCGTGCTGAACATCTGTGCGAAAAACGTCTTATTTTAGCTTCACACCTCTCTAACAAATATAGATCGGCTGACATTAAAAAACCATGAATTACACAATGTACAATAATCAAACAAAAATAAAACACTCCGTGGTTGACATTTTGGTTTTGGAATTTGTTTGGTCCGACGGCATTTAACAAGCACAGTACTGTACAGTGTTCAGTACTCATCAGTGTGATCTGTGCTGATGTATGTGTCCACGTGTGATCAACTGGACGGATATGTGCTAGAGCTAGTTCCAGCCTCGTAATTAATTACCACGATTGACTGCACGCGTCCTGTACCTCATGGCCTTCACGATACAATAGTACACATGCAAAACATGGAAACCAGTAAAACATAAATATCCCTACATAACTGCCTACTAGGTATTTCAAAAATATATATGTTTATTAACAATAGAAGTGTGTACGGTATGGGTAAGTATAGTAAAACAGATTTAGTTTGTCTGATAGTTTATTATACACGAAACGAGTATTTGGTGAATGGTTATACAATGCCATGTGGAATCCGAGGATTCTGAACGGGTGGGTGTGTGCGTACTTCACGGCTCGAGTTATGATGTCACAGTAGTGAGTTGGCAATTTTTTATACTTGGTGGTGGCCTTGCTTCAAACCAACAGACGTCTGTTGCGGTCGTTTAAATATAAATTCGACTCAGTGGTGTGAACAAATGTGAATGGAGTGAATCTATGCGAATAGGCCTACATTTGGACTGTCGTATATCTAAACATAATCTCCAGATATTACGTCTAAAGTATTCTGAAAAGTTAGTTTATAAGATTAGTTTATTCTTTAGTTTTCTGTAGTTATGTGCTCAATCACAGCGAAACTACTCGAAAACTTCTGAGGATCTATTTGAATTGTTTTCTTGGGACTTCTCGGACAAACTGTGTTATCGTAAAACTTATTATTGTATTCTACAATAGATTTAACAATTTGAAGCCCAATTTTATTTCCAAAATGGTCAAACCATTACTGCTTAATTTAATCCTTCTGAGAAAAAAACAAATTTGCTAAAACAGTCAACCAGCTAATTACAATGATTCAAACATGTGGACAGGGAATTAAGCAGTTGGCGGCGAGCCATCTATTGAGATGAGCTCATCGCACCAGCGGCCTCTTGTCTACAAGACGTGGCCACCCACTTTCCCGCCAAACCCAGCTCATCCTCATCCTGCATCACGCGCAGCGCACGCCTACCAACCTCTCAGCCTCACCGCAACTGCTATCTGTTTATCTTACACTGTGTGATGTATATACAGTTCAGGGCTTAGAATACAATACCTCTGTTTCGACAAACAAACAATTTTAGCAATTTCGAGTTCTCCATCGTAGAATGGTGATTTCTGGCATTGAAATCTTTCATCTGAAATGACTATTCCATTGGAATAAACTTGTTTGATATAAAACGCATTCCGTGCCAATATAATCCCTCTTACATTATGAAGAGGTTCATATTGACACGAATTCCTTTTCGTGTAAAATTGTTTTATTCTACTCAGCATGACAAACAACATATCACTATATCACTATTTGAGATGCCGACCACTCTCATGAGAATATTTTAAGGCAAATATGTGGTGAAGGATGAGTGTGATGAGTGGTAGTAATGAGTTATGAGGTGTAGTCTTGTTACAAACTAAGGCCGACTCTTCTTTAGAATGGGTCATTAATTAATAGCCCAATGACCAATGGAAATACAGGGACCAACGGCTTAACGTGACTCAGGTGACCACTCAGGTGATGGTCTAATATGTCTAAACGATGGTGGGGGTTAATGCGGGTATCATCAGATGATCACTGAGACTATCTGAGCCGCTTTAGACCTATATCATCCTCAAAATCTTACCACCATGAAGCTGGATTACAGGACCACGCCTCGAGTCTTATATAAAACGATACAACACGAACCAAAATACAGCGTGTTGTGTGTATCCTCCTTTAACTTCAAATGACCACTTTAACTCTTTTAAACCAATGACATCCCTCTACTGAGAGGTTGTGTTGACCATGTAGCTTTCGTAATCGACTCAGCACGTAGAAAAACACAATAGTCCCACATGACCTTTTTTAAACTAATTATAATTAAATTGTTTTAAATTCTAATTATAATGTTTTCCATTACTCCCAGACTCTGCCCCCTAAAATCCAGTTTCTACCCATTTTACAGTTGTTACCACCGTCATCAAGAGCCCTTAACAAAAATATCAGCCTTAAAGGAGTTTGTTGAAGGATTTAGCAGATTTTGTTGTATTTGACTGCACTAAGAATCTTAGCGCTTGCGATTCAGCGTTGCACGATTCAGATTGCAATGTTACTTCTGCTGACTACACTACACTCGAGTTGGTTCTCACACTGAGTTCATCATGGGTCAAGATGTGTGTAATGATAGGATAAGCAACTGCCAGAAGCACCGATACCGGCACCGGTGGCCAAATCCCATCATCATGAATCATGAATCTGATCTCGTCAGATAACTGACTGATAGGCACTCTTCACCCCGCGGGCTGCACTCCTGTCAATCTCAGGATAGGAGCTTGAATATTGAACTTTGCTTAGTACATAGATAAAACCTTTAATATCACTAGAGCCCAAGACACTAAACTAAAAGCAGGATAAAAGTGTTAGCTTCGACCGGAATAAAGGGTAAAGAGTACGAGTCCTTGACGGCAATTTGTTATTTACCCTTCCTGCCTTTTCGAGAGTGTAAGGAGCCTACATAACAGAAAGTCTGTCAAACGCCACCATTAACTACTTCAGTTCAATCGGTTTTTAAACTGTATTGAAGCATGTAAATAAAATTAAATACATCAACGAGGTTACGGTATGAAAACAGTGCTACTAAAGTCTACACTAATGTGTACAACAAAACAACACAGTTTTAATATCCACATGCATCTTCGAATTGCCTGAATGCTGAATCTAAAGCAAACTAATTTGAGTACAAAGATATTCGAGCAAATCATATACTCGTAGTAGAGATCTTTTGGAGTGTTTTCGTCGACCGCAATCTTTCTTTGCCTTTCAACTTGTATTAGTATCTTCTACACTTCTGAAAAATGCTTTATGTTTATACCCAATGGGCAAATTTAATCTGCAATTATCTTGAGATGTCTCTTAAAATCCCGGATTCCACAATGTTAACGGTCGAGTAAAATATTGTTAACGAAATAAACATTTTTCTATTGGAGCTTTTATGTTCTGCGCATTTATTCGGGTATTATCTTTATCATTGGAATGTCAACATACTTAACGGATCACATAAGATTGGCTATGTGATGTCGTGAGAGCGACTGAGCGAGGCGTGACTGTCTGTCAGTACCACGTGAAGTTGTCATCCGCAAATGGAAGATGAGCTAATCTGTCAACCGAGATAAGATAAGTACACGGACTGAGCAAACAACGTTCTCCAACATTAACTCAGCATCGACGAAGTCAAAAATAATGAATTTAGCAATAATAGGCGTTCGGAAAGTATACAAAATTGGTGGAAGCTAGTTCCAAGCTACTTATTAAACTTACTCCTCTTATTGTACTACACACGATCAATATCACTACAAAAGCCAAGAAATTCCATTGAAAACTGAACTAATGTGGTATCTCAAATGTGTATATAAAGACAAAATATAGTTTATGCTCCCTCGTACTAACTCGCAAGAAACGACCAGCAAAGGCTTCAAGAAAATCAAACAATTACCCATATTTACCTCAAATTCTGGAACAATGTTGAAATAATATAGATAAGAACTAATATAATTCTATTGATTTACAGAATACAATTACGAACAAATTATCCAAGAAACGGAAATACAAAAACAAGGCATCATATATTAAAACCAATACGTTTGACCTACCTTTTGCAAGAAGGAGTTCATCCATTTGGTAAACGTCTTCTTCTGTATGTGAAGACGCTCCTCCTGGAGCGCCTTGATGCGGCCTTGCTCGAACTTGAGAACATCTTCGCGCTGCGTCATCTCGTCACTCGAGCCGCGCAGCTCATACTGTGTCTCTGAAACACACCAAAGCAACCACGTCAGTTACATTTGGATATCATATAACATGTCTAAGGCAATCTCTGAACCCTAGGACTAAGTTGTCTCTCATTTGAAACTGCTTGTAACGGGACCAGTGGAATCAACGGGGCGTTTTGTACCCGAAATAGGATACCATATATTAAAAATATTAGTGCGTGCACTATATTTCACCATATAAGAAAACATTCATTGTTTTGAGGAATTTTAAAACTAAATAAATGTAATAAAGGTAAATGGTATTATGGTAAAGGTAATTTGCCTAAATGCGAGTACATAGGCTACATATCTTTTCTTTTGTCTTTTATTTTCACTTCATAAAAATATTTACCTAGGGAGTTTTTGTTATACCAGGTGTCCAAAAAGTCCGACTCCCCTTAACTTTAAAATAAATTAAAGTGTTTGAACGTGCTTAGGCATATGTATTAAGGGTCACTGAAGGCTTTTTTGGTATATTTTGGGGATTTACCACCCAGCCCAAAATAGGGGTAGTGGGGTTACCCTTTCAAATATTTATTTTACCCCATCTTAATACCCCTCGTTTGAAATGGTCAAAAACACAAATTCATTGATACCAATAAAATGTTTTTACTATGACCCTGTTCAAAATTGCGACCTAAAATGTGATTCATTATTTGAGCAGATAAGCGGCGGCGGTCACTATCGTTTTCCAAATCTCTGAAACAAGCTTTAGGGTAATCAAAGCTTTAACATATAATGCTACAAGATACATTGAATACACTTTTGAAAATTGGCAATTGACAAAAGTGTGATAAAAGAGTTTTGTAGCATACCGTTTTAAAGCTCTAATGACCCAAACATTGAGCCAATAATTTGTTTACAAAATTTGAAAAACAATCGTGACCGCGTCCATTTATTTGCTCAAATAATAAAACACGTTTTGGCCACCATTTTTAACAGGGGCAGGTTAAACATTATTTAATGGTATCAATGAATTTGTGTTTGCATACTATTTCAAATGAGGGGTCACATGATAAGGTCAAATAAATATTTCAAAGGGTCACTGCCCCCAAACTTATTTTGGAGTGGGAGGCAAACCGCCAAAATATGCAAAATTTTACTTCGGTTGACCGTTAATACATTATGCCAAAGCACGTTCAAAAATATTAATTCGCTCAAAAGAGGGGAGGGGCGACTTTTAAGACACCTGGTATATTTATTTCTTCAGGCATAACCAGACATAACGCGTTGTTTTTTACGTCCCTGGGCTGCAGCACGATTATTGCCGAGGTTGTGATCGAAGAAGTACGCTAGCCTAAGCCAATTCTTTGCATTGTTGTCTGTGATTTATTTTAGGTAGACAATTTCTTACTTTAGTCACACTAATTTGCACGTATATTAATATTCAATTGTCTAAATTCGTTCATTTTCTGTTTATGTGAAGTATTATTATGATTAAAAAAGAAGCGTCTGACCGGCAAGAGCTTATCTCCTGCCTTGACATGTGCTTGTTGAGATCTGTATCCCGGGTAACTAAATTTAGCCATCGTATTGTATTTGTAGTTGAATCGTGTTGTAGGCATTGCTTATATGAGTGACAGGCTCACCTATACAATCCTTGTCATTGTTATTAGTGTGTACAATAATGCACAAATCACCCAAAAGCTGAGTTGTTTGTCTTGACTTGTTATTTTACAAGGAATGTCCTGTCACACAATATTTCAAACAACCAGCAAGATGAGTAAAAAGTCACGATACTGATAAATATTCAAGACAATAATGCGAACGCAATAACTGATGTATACGTGTCTTCTACATTCTACGCTACCGGTATTGTAGCTATGCAGAGTGGCCTTGAAGCATGCTAGAGTTGCAGTGTTGCAGCTACAAAGCTTCATTACGCAACACAACAGATTGTGTCACTGCTGTATACAGTATACTCGCCAGACTGCTGAGTCAACACCTGCGTCAGCACAATGTGTCTGGTGTCGCTACCTCAGCACAACACGCTCTGTAGGCCTATATGGAACAAAGTCAGCACAGTATGCTGGAGCGTGTTTACTGTTTACCTTGAAGTGGCATTTATTGGTTACAGTCGTTGAGACCTGTTGTTGACGAACAATTTACCGTGAATATGACAACCCTGTGGACGGCCTCAGACCACATATATACAGAGCGTTGGAAATGTATGGACGCACACCTAAGAACATGTTTTGGGAATTCATCATGCTACGCTGCCTTTTTGTTGAAGATTACAAAACTTCGAGAGGTCACTTGCCGTTGATATCAGTGTGCCGAATTTAACAACATAGAACAAATAAAAAATGGCGAACAACCACTACTATAAAATCTCTAGTGTAGTTTCCAAAACATTGGTTTTGTTTTTCAAAGTTATAGTATACATGTTTTAAACATTCACACACATAATTGAGTAATACTACTAAATTAACCGGCCATAGTTTTTTCCTGGCATACAACTCAGACAAGCTATAAATTGTGCATACATCTAAACAAAAGACTAAGCACGATGTGTTACCAGTTTGCATAATAATGAGTTATTTGTTCGTAAAACAAGTGTGGTTTTATGCGTCAGAATTAAGTTTATACTGCTCTTTTCGAAGGCAAAATATTCTGACAGTACTATTGTAGGCCTACTAAGGTAGGCCTTCGGTCGGAGTTTACACGGCACGCCGGCCACCCATACGAACTACTGTATGACGATTTATGATTATTACCAATTGATATACTATAGGGTTATTCAAAAAGAATATCTTACTTTTTCAGATTCTATATTATTAATTAGTAATTAACTTAAACTGAATACTTTAAAAAAAGAGCTTATTTCAAAGTTTGTCCCCCCTTTAGTACAGTTCTATAAACGCTCAACATGTCCTCCCCTGAGTTCTCGGCAAAAATCTAGCTGAGCAAAAAAACCCTTACCAAACATCACGTAACAAATATTGATTTATGGTATTGTCTGCAGATCTGATACGGTTCCCCAGGTCAACCATATTTCTTGGCAGAGGGGGAACGTAAACTTTCATCCCCAAATAGCTCCCACAAGAAAAGTACAGCGAAATCACTAATCTACGACAAACCCCTTGCAGAACTGTCTGGCTTTTGAAAATTTAAGGACGCAAAATATCTTGTGTTGAAAGGCAGGCATCTTGTTGATAATTAACGGCTGAACTGACCTTTCAATGTATGTACACAAAACTTTGAAAATTCTTCTTTTCAACTATATATGTAAACTGTTCATGAAGCGCTTATACTCGTACTATAAAAGTTACAGAACAATGAAAATACAACCATATACTAACGGACTATATTGAGTTGGTAGTTTCTTTGGTCTGTGGTAAGGCATACCTTTTGAACAACCCTGCATATCCTATACCTTATTTAACTAGGAAACATAAATGTTTTATGACAATTTATCTCAGATGTGCTGATATTATAAATTAAACTATATTATAAATTACCCGAGGGTAAAATATCAGAGACAAATTTTAATTCTTTCAAACGCAAACTAAAACAATATCTATTAAACAATTCATTTTATAGTGTGGATGAATTTATGGATGAATCCTAAACTAATTAGAAAATAATAAATTCATGCACATAATTATAAGTATAGTTCCAAATAGGTTTAGAATTTATTTTACAGTTACCATTAATGTACTTTGGACCATTTGGCCTACTCCGGTACCGGAGATTTATCATTTCTAAACTATCGGTAAACTTAGTTTTAAGCATTATGTCAACACAATTAATAGGGGCTTGGGCTATTCAGATTTATAGGGCGTAAACCATGTAATAACTAACTTTTAGTACAAATATTGAATCGCATGAACACGTATTGCAAACCAGTGAGTTCAGTTCGTTGGTAAACACAAGCTGCAAGAACACCTGTGCCGGTGTGCATTACTACGAACATATCAGCTGTTGACTGTGAATAATGAGCCATAGGTCCGTTACAGTTCAGCGATTCAGACTCAAAATTTGAAACGCATATTCTAATGCATGTTCCATATACAGTATACTATCATTTCTGTTTCGATAAGCGTTGACCAAATGTCACGTATTGTTTTGACTGGTAACATTTTACAATTGCAGCTGCTATATACATGGCGTAGAGGCAGAGAACTGATGTTTGCTGACAAGTTGATATGCCTGTACAGTGTACAGTGTTTTGAATAACATACAATCTTGGTCAATCAGACAATCTCAGTCTCAAGGGTAAAATTCATTTCTCTGTTATTTGGAGACACCAAAACTATATGATATGAAAAAATCTGCCAAACTACAACAACGAACTACAGCCCTACAATAATGATGAATGAAAAAGACAACACTGTACATTATCTACCTCTGGAATTAATAAAATATATATTCCAGAGCAGTGACCAAAGACAAGGAAATAAATTCAACAAAATTCCAAGTTTATTGAGTTTCCTCTTTTATTAGCCAAGCTGTTAGAAGACTGATTATAAATTATTGTTGATAGGGATACTCAACAAAAATCGTATACGCGTTAAATTATCAAATAGGTTTAAAACTGAGGTGCAGAAGGTTGCATACGCTGCAAATAAAATGACCCCGTAGGTGATTAATATCTAAATCGGAAACGACCCTGACAGAAGGGAGCTTTCTACCGGGACATTTTTGTCTAAACGTTACATTAATTGGCGTTAATTAACGTTAGTATAATTAACGATTGTTCCATAAAAACGAGGCTCATAGAACGATTTGTCCATAAAACCAGGCCGACACGCAGCTAAGCGCTAAAGCACCACTTGCATGAGTGACACGAACTTCCTTTGCAAGTTTGTTACTCCTAATCGTTCCGTTCAGACTCGTTTTGGCATTCGGCCGTTCTATTGCGGAGGGCGTTATGAGGCTGTTCGCTACGATTCAGCTTGGTCTCCTGGTGTGACCACGGGCGATACGAGGCTGTTCGCTACGCTCACAGCATAGAATAAACATAATAGTAAATGCTTATTCTATGCTCACATTCTCGATCACTTCGGCCTTCGGCCTCAAAACTCAAACTTACGTGTTAAAGCACCTTTTTGACGGCCTTTTTGAAACGACGATTTTGAAGCCCGTCATGGGGTTTTAGGGACATCCCACATATTCTAAAATCAAATGGGAAAATTGCACTGTGGGCGTTTTGGGGCATGGGGACAGGACCATGTCCCACAAGTCCTAAACATGGGGTCGTAGGCTAAGAAGGCTAGTATGGGATCAAAATTAAGGATTTAAATTTGGTTTCTTAAATAAATAAATAAATTTTTATTGCAAAACATTTCACAATGTATGGCAATCGTCAAAAAGGCATTGAACTAAAATTGTCCATTCACTCTCACATCTAAGTCCCATTTATACATACAATTTTTCCAATTTCTCTCTCTCATTCATTCCAACTATCCCACTCTAGTCCTTAGTCGGTCAGCTAATTACCAGGTCTCCCAGTTAAACGCCATAAACTCGTCTATGTTATAAAAAGCTTGAGTGGACAACACATTTTTTAGACGAGCTTTGAATGCCTTGGGCACTTGTGCGTCAACGAATTTGGTAATCTGTTGATGAGATGAACACCTGCCTGAGAAGGTAAGCGCTCATGAACTACCGTCCTGTGTCTCCCAGTTCGGTAGTTGTCCCCATGCCTCTGGTTTCATAAGAGTGTGTGTCGCAAACTCTTATGGTATTACATTTTGTTTTGAAAAAAGACATGTCTCTAGAATGTAGAGGCAAGGGAGTGTCAACAGCTTGAGGTCTTTGAATGCTTGCCTGCACGACTCTCTCCAGCGCAATTTTGCGATAGTTCGAACTGCTTGTTTTTGAAGGATGAAAATTCTTGAAAAGCGTGCGTTTGCGCAACCGCCCCACAAATTCAATCCGTAAGATAGATGTGGGTAGATTACTCCATCAGTACCTGAGTCGGGCAGTATTCGGACAGTTTCCTCAAAACGTAAATTCCTGAGGCTAGTTTTGAGCAAACGTGGTCTACGTGGACGTTCCAAGTCAACCCTCGGTCGAGGTGTATTCCAAGGAATTTTGTTGAGTATACTTCTTCGATCTCGGTTTCATCCAACATTACTGTGGGACTAACTGAGTCTTTGCCTCGCAAGCAAAAGTGAATGAAGTTAGATTTTGAAGAGTTTGGGATTGAGCTCACTGAACTGTTGGATTATGTTGTTGAGCCCAATGAAGATCCTGATTTCGAGCTCTTTGAACTCGCGTTGAAACAGAGTCGTGTCATCTGCGTACTGGACGAGTCGTCCTTGTTGTACCGATGAACTGGCATCGTTGACGTAGATCAAAAAGAGCAGTGGACTGAGTATGGAACCTTGTGGGACACCATATTTCAGACACTCATCCCCCGATCTGACGTCTGAGATTCCTACAAATTGTTTGCGATTACTAAGATACGATACGAGCCACCTGAGGGGCACTCCTCGAATCCTGTAATATTCCATTTTCCGGATGAGGGTTTGATGATCAACACAGTCAAACGCTTTTGATAGGTCAAGAAATACACTGAGTTTATCTCTTTGGCCTTCGATACCTTCTACTATCATCTCGACTAGACGCACGTCCCTTCTTGGAAGGGATTTTCGGGAAATCAGGGGATATTCGTTTGGAAAATTCCAGGTCAATGTTTTTTAATTGTGGGTCCTCTCTGGTGACAAGGATCCATGATGTGTCCTCCCTGGTGAAATGGCTCTATGGTGTGGCTCCCTGGTGACATGCCGACATGGCTCTAGATTTTATGGATGAATTCTACAAAATTGTTGTCGTTGTATGCAAAGCACTAAGCAGCAGTGTTGAAGCGGGGCGACTGGCGAGTTGGTATGATGACTGATGACTGAGAGAAGAGACAACAGCTGTTGTGGAACAGGAAGTGGATGTGAGTGTGAGGAGGTTGAGGTGACAGCGCCAGTGAGCAGTGAGAGGGTGAAGCTCCCCTCCTCCCGCACCCCTCACCGCTCCTGGGTGTTATTAGTAAACAAACAAGAATACACCCTTGTCCTGTCCCTCTCTACTCATCAACACAGGCTTCTCACGTAGTCACGTGATTCTCTCACATTTGAGGAAATACATATCAACACTAGCGATCGTAAATATAATTAACCGAAACCGATCCTTAATCGGTACAAAATCATTAGCCACTGTTTTGCAATTTTGTTGAAATTCCGTAGTTTACGGAATTCTAACCAACAGAGTGTATACATTCGTCTTCAAATCAAAGGTGTGCGTCATACCGATCTCAACATGAAGATCAGCAGATTTTAATTGCCGTTCTGACAATTTAACTTCAACCACTTCACAAGCTGCCTATCGGCCTCCCGTGTTGCTCTTTCAACTACGGTCAGCTACAGTATCATGTGTTCACTCCACACCTCAAGAAGCTATGTGTAAATTTACAATTTTAATGTACGATAAAATTATAAATATCTGGCTAATTTACGTCGTTAGTTGACTTTTACGACTCGCTGTAAGCTACGCCAGTTTTTTTACTGCTGTGTTGCCACCGAGGTTATGGTTACTACGAGCCTACGAGGTGTGGCGGGATGCCGAGCTAAACTACTCACTCAAATCCACAGTTAAAAACTACTTATAAACAATTTTCAAATAGTGGCGAAGTATGAACCAATAGAATATCTTATTTCACGAAGACTCAACCAAGGTTTCCTGAGCCTCCTTGTTAAAAACCGAATTAGTCGTCAAAGCAGAAACAGGATCTTTGTAGAATGCTTGAGCAGTGAGAACGGAAGTATATTAAATCGCACTGGAAAGCGATGGTTGCCTAACCAGCTGAACTACTCGGTCATACCTACCATAAACGTACCCACCCTCCGGGGGTTGCCAGGTGTCCAGAGAGTAGAACACACTATTGACAAACATCGCTGTTGTCTTATCTCACTTAACGTCTGATGTACAACACGAAACTCACTACACTACCACACTAGACTCATCGTTGTTCCTGACTCGACACCGGCTGTTGCACTGACTAGTGACTGAATATAGACCAGTCAACACAACACAGCAAAGCGCAGACCCGACCCCACCGTGCGCTGTTCATTCGTAAAAATATCGCTTTGTCTCATTCCTCTGTTACTTCCTTCCGTCTGGAGCTATTTATATATTCAGTGATATTTTGGGCATTCCCGACGAAAGTACAACCCTAGTAGGGTTAGAGTCTAGAGGGAGCGTATTTATTCCCTACATCACAGTATCTACATACCACTAAGGTCTTATCTATAAAAGTAATTACATCCGAAATTCTTGTAATTACATCGACTTAAAAACGAGAAATTCACAATGAGGAAAATACAAATTGGGAAACGAAGCAAGAGCCCGCACCTTCCCCGGAGCAGACGTGTACGTAGATAACCCGCGGCACAAAAAAAACAATGCCACGCGGGCCACTGGACTGACTGGGGTAGAGTCACAGTTTTTTCAGTACAATAATTTAATTGCAGAATGTTAAACATGCAGTTGGTTTTAATCGACGTTCTTATAAAATTTTTCACGTTAGAAAGTAGAAACAAATAATTATTTTAGCAAGACCCTATAGAGCTAAGCTTCCGTTCGTTTAAGTAGACGTAATGTATTTTACGATCTATTATAATGAGACGTGAGCAATATTTAATAGAGAGTACAATTACAACACCATGTAAACATGGATAACTTTGCAATTATGTGCATCAAACGAGTATTTTGGGTACGGCCACGAATGTCGAACCCTACCCGTTCCCCTTGATTACTGTAATATATAGACTTAGTAGCTTCATGGAAATCGACCTTTAGCCCTGCACAATTGCATGTCTCCTGACTACTACACTACAGACAGGTGAGACAGTGAGAGGCACGAGAGGTGAGGTACAACGTTGGACAATTGCATGTCTCCTGACTACTACACTACAGACAGGTGAGACAGTGAGAGGCACGAGAGGTGAGGTACAACGTTGGACAATTGCATGTCTCCTGACTACTACACTACAGACAGGTGAGACAGTGAGAGGCACGAGAGGTGAGGTACAACGTTGGACAATTGCATGTCTCCTGACTACTACACTACAGACAGGTGAGACAGTGAGAGGCACGAGAGGTGAGGTACAACGTTGGACAATTGCATGTCTCCTGACTACTACACTACAGACAGGTGAGACAGTGAGAGGCACGAGAGGTGAGGTACAACGTTGGACAATTGCATGTCTCCTGACTACTACACTACAGACAGGTGAGACAGTGAGAGGCACGAGAGGTGAGGTACAACGACAGGTGAGGTGGACAATTGCATGTCTCCTGACTACTACACTACAGACAGGTGAGACAGTGAGAGGCACGAGAGGTGAGGTACAACGTTGGACAATTGCATGTCTCCTGACTACTACACTACAGACAGGTGAGACAGTGAGAGGCACGAGAGGTGAGGTACAACGTTGGACAATTGCATGTCTCCTGACTACTACACTACAGACAGGTGAGACAGTGAGAGGCACGAGAGGTGAGGTACAACGTTGGACAATTGCATGTCTCCTGACTACTACACTACAGACAGGTGAGACAGTGAGAGGCACGAGAGGTGAGGTACAACGTTGGACAATTGCATGTCTCCTGACTACTACACTACAGACAGGTGAGACAGTGAGAGGCACGAGAGGTGAGGTACAACGTTGGACAATTGCATGTCTCCTGACTACTACACTACAGACAGGTGAGACAGTGAGAGGCACGAGAGGTGAGGTACAACGTTGGACAATTGCATGTCTCCTGACTACTACACTACAGACAGGTGAGACAGTGAGAGGCACGAGAGGTGAGGTACAACGTTGGACAATTGCATGTCTCCTGACTACTACACTACAGACAGGTGAGACAGTGAGAGGCACGAGAGGTGAGGTACAACGTTGGACAATTGCATGTCTCCTGACTACTACACTACAGACAGGTGAGACTGAGAGGCCGAGAGGTGACTACTACACTACACACTACAGACAGGTGAGACAGTGAGAGGCACGAGAGGTTAGGTACAACGTTAGACAATTGCATGTCTCCTAACTACTACACTACAGACAGGTGAGACAGTGAGAGGCACGAGAGGTGAGGTACAACGTTGGACAATTGCATGTCTCCTAACTACTACACTACAGACTACTACACGAGAGGTACAGACAGGTGACTACTACACTACAGACAGTGAGAGGCACGAGAGGTGAGGTACAACGTTGGACAATTGCATGTCTCCTAACTACTACACACAGACTACTACACGAGAGGTAAGTATAACATATGACAATTGACTACAGTGACTACTACACTACAGACAGTGAGAGGCACGAGAGGTGAGGTACAACGTTGGACAATTGCATGTCTCCTGACTACTACACTACAGACAGGTGAGACAGTGAGAGGCACGAGAGGTGAGGTACAACGTTGGACAATTGCATGTCTCCTGACTACTACACTACAGACAGGTGAGACAGTGAGAGGCACGAGGTGAGGTACAACGTTGGACAATTGCATGTCTCCTAACTACTACACTACAGACAGGTTAGACAGTGAGAGGCACGAGAGGTGAGGTAAAACGTTGACAATTGCATGTCTCCTGACTACTACACTACAGACAGGTGAGACAGTGAGGCACGAGAGGTGAGGTACAACGTTGGACAATTGCATGTCTCCTAACTACTACACTACAGACAGGTGAGACAGTGAGAGGCACGAGAGGTGAGGTACAACGTTGGACAATTGCATGTCTCCTGACTACTACACTACAGACAGGTGAGACAGTGAGAGGCACGTGAGGTACAACGTTGGACAATTGCATGTCTCCTGACTACTACACTACAGACAGGTGAGACAGTGAGAGGCACGAGAGGTGGGTACAACGTTGGACAATTGCATGTCTCCTGACTACTACACTACAGACAGGTGAGACAGTGAGAGGCACGAGAGGTGAGGTACAACGTTGGACAATTGCATGTCTCTGACACTACACTACAGGTGAGACAGTGAGAGGCACGAGAGGTAGGTACAACGTTGGACAATTGCATGTCTCCTGACTACTACACTACAGACAGGTGAGACAGTGAGAGGCACGAGAGGTGAGGTACAACGTTGGACAATTGCATGTCTCCTGACTACTACACTACAGACAGGTGAGACAGTGAGAGGCACGAGAGGTGAGGTACAACGTTGGAACAATTGCATGTCTCCTGACTACTACACTACACAGGTGAGACAGTGAGAGGCACGAGGTGAGGTACAACGTTGGACAATTGCACACTACTACACTACAGACAGGTGAGTGAGAGGCACGAGAGGTGAGGTACAACGTTGGACAATTGCATGTCTCCTAACCAATACACTACAGACTAGGTGAGACAAGAGGCACGAGAGGTACAGACAGGTGAGACAGTGGAGAGGCACGAGAGGTGTCTCCTGTTCCTGACTACTACACTACAGACACTACTACACTACAGTGAGAGGCACGAGAGGTAAGGTACAACGTTGAACAATGCTGTGCCGATATTTATCCTGAATTGTGATGACATCGTCTGCTTACATAAGCAGCCTAGAGCTAGAGAACTGAACTGAGGCAGAGGCAGGTAGTGTAGTGTTGTGTAACTCATTAACTCACGCCATTGTCTGCAACACAAACACTCCGCCATTTGCCATTTCTATCTGAAAAGAATTGGATATGAGGAGGGCCATCGCAATATCATTGCTATTTTGGATTTCGTACTGTGCCTGCTGCTCCAGGCTTGTGTGTGTTTCTTACGGCTTTTAAGGACATTACGGGCGTAAACAAACTAAAATGTAGTCTACAAGCATACAAACGTATGTATCGAGCGGCTAGAATCTACGAACCTCGCGCCAACTTTGGCTCGCGCATTCTACTCGCACTACAATACTGTAGATTCTACAATGTAGTCTACAAGCGTACAAGCTGTATGTATCGAGCGGCTAGAATCTACGAACCTCGCGCCAACTTTGGCCTCGGCTACGATACGAGCGCGGGCGGTGGCGGCGAGCGGCATTTTAAGCGTTGCATGAGCGGCACGTGAGCGGCACTAGTACACAAGCGGCAATTCGACTGCCGCTTTTTACATTCTTCAGTTCAGTACCCTCCAAGATGTCAGTGAGTACAGACGATGTTGTTCACTTGATGTTACTATCTGAAAATTGTGTATGGAAGAAAACATTTGGTTGTGGTTACAAAAGGCGGAGAAAGCGTTGGGGAGTTCACTGATGCTCCTACTTCATCCCACAATTTTCTTGTGACTGTTGTGTTCTTGCAATGTTCATGTTTATCGTTTCACAAGCACTCCCGACCGTGAACCTCACTGACCAACACCTCCGTTTGGACATCACTTATTTTAATCTCAGTTTTCTGTTTTTTCGCTGGAGGCGCACTCACAACAACCTGTTCCTCTGACATCTTGGATGACACTGGCGTAGGAAAGCAATGACTCGCCCAAGCGGTGAGCGGCAATAGAAAACAATCGGTCAGGGTTTTGGAGGTATAGGCACTGGGCGGCACCGCCATGGCACCGCTTCAGTGTCGCGCACCGCTCAGAACTATCGTAGCCACCCTCATCCGCCACACGTTTGATGAGTCCCGATGTCTGAGCGGCGCCGCCCATGTCACTCGCCGCTCGCCGCCCGCCGCCCGCCGCTCGTATCGTAGCCGAGGCCTTTGGCTCGCGCATTCTACTCGCACTACAATACTGTAGATTCTACAATGTAGTCTACAAGCGTACAAGCTGTATGTATCGAGCGGCTAGAATCTACGAACCTCGCGCCAACTTTGGCTCGCGCATTCTACTCGCACTACAATACTGTAGATTCTACAATGAATTACAATTTTAAAAAACGCTACAAAAATCCAACCAGAAATTCAGTCGGGATATTGTTTTTAATAAGCATTATTAAGAGACAGTGACACAGACAATAATAATAACTGTAATGGAGACACGTTTTGTGAATACAAAGTGGATGAAACCAATCAACAGGTGGAGTTAAATAATACATTTTACAGATCGTTTTTAGCACAAATCGATAATGTGTGTAAATTAATTTAAGGTATAAACAACCAAGTTTGTGGCGGTTAACTACGAGTATATTGTTTTCTACAACTGAAAAGTTATGAATGTTATGTCCGACTAGAGTGAAAAGCTTGCCCCACTTGAGCCAAGGCAGCGATAAGTTTGGCGTTGTATGTGGGTGATAACAAACAGGCAATGGCGCTCACCTCCATCAGACATGATAAGACACAACATCATGTGAGTGATAAGCCACTAACAGCACTAACTTTCTAGTTTTTAATAAAGCAGGGTTTCGTCATACTTATTACACATATCAGTGACGGCTAATTTTTTATTACACCTTTGCAGAGAAAAACAACAGGTTAAAAAACTCAATTTTGGGTCTAGTAAACACAAAACTTATTGAAAAATACTAAAAAAACAAAGACAGGTTCCTTTTTATGTTGCCCCTGCGTGTATGTATCTATACTCTCTAGATAAAAAATTAGCTCCGTCTCCAGCACATGAATGCAAAGAGTGCTTATGTATCTCTCAGTGAAGTAATAATGTTATGAATGAATTTCGAACTGTTCTCCTAGTCATCGGTTATTTGTTAGTTTAAAGCTAATTTTTTAATATTTCTATAAAATAGTGGCAATTTTGCGTTGTCCTCTCCGTTAACTCAAGGCAAAAATTAAACAAATAAATCTTAAACATTCTATATTACACGTTCAAAAGAACCAACTTGTATCAAAGATTATGTTTGAATAAGTACCGGTAAAAAAAAGATGGCGCATAGGGGCTGAATAGCCGAGGCAGGAAAATCAACATAGTTCCGGCAGCCGGAACACGGATAGCGCTGCGAGGGAATTCTTTAAACGTCTCAAACATAATCTTTCGTTGTATCCAAACACGCACAGTTTTTGAATAAACAAGTATTTTACTCCTGGAAATAAATGTAAATGGGGGAAAAAGCTTATCATCGACTTAAAACCTAATAGGGATATAAAAGTACTGAAGTTTGATAGGCAAAAAATACAAACACAATAATTACGCTGGTTTGTATTTTGTGAAAACACAAATATGTGTTTGGGTATTGATGAACGATTTTCTTTGCAGACCCCTGGTTTATTTGACACGTTAATTAACTATTTCACTCGCGCAAACAGTTGGCCGGGGTCAAGACTCACCGAGGTTGTGGATGCCATGTTCATGAATGGCCGAGTAGTGATGGTAGTCGAGCACGGTGGGTCGCTGATACATGTTTCATATCACAACACAATACTGATACTGATACTGCACTGTATAGTATACACGACTCTGCTGTGGTTGTGTGACTGAGCGGGTTATCAGAGGCCCCGGGTAGTCAAGGTCGTGTCTTCCCCACCCCCACCTCTGTACCTGCCTGCACACACACACACACACACACATACACATAGTCTACTGATATCATCAGCATCAGACATCACAACATGTGATAGCACTCTCACTCCACCTACCGGCAGTTCTACAGTACTCGGTCAAATGTAGTTTGGCGAAGAAATCCACCCCTGACTACTATTCTCATCATCGTTTTGGGAAACTGTCCCAATATTGTCCTACTCAAGTACTGTACTAATTGTAGAATATGAGGATTTACTCAACCTTATATTATTTGTTTTATCTATGGGAAACAATATGAAAGTGTGTTGTCATAATCTGATAAAACCAACTAAGAAATTTGGATAACTTGGACATTCAGACATTCACTAGTAATCACACATATAGATCAAATAATCATTCATCCTGACAAGCATCATTGACACTGATACTATAAGATTTGGCCATTCTATGGCATAAGTCGAAGTAAAAGAAACATAAGTATCCTTAACATCCCAATACAATTTAACACAATATGTACTATATTTTGGTATTTGCTAATTTGGCCATGTGACTTGTCTTTTACTGTAATTATTACAGAAGTATTTCATTTTAATATATTATATCCTAGTATGTACATTATGTGCATAATAAAAATGTCTTAACATTTAAAATTCTGGAATAAAACCATAAGAATTACGGTGTATCTAGATTAATCTGATTGGTTGATAACTAAATACCTAAACAAAGTCGTCTCTGGATTGGTCTTGCCGTTGGCTTAAAATTCCGAGAATCACGTAGAAAGGGTTTTGAAGATTTAATCATTCGAACGCTACTGCGTATACATTTTGTGCAGTATGGACAGAAAAATGATGAAAATCGCACCCGTGATAATAGAAAGGGTGATGCCGAAACGAGGCTGTGAACGGAGCGAACTAGGGTAACAAACTGCAATGGAAATTCCATTAAATCTTGCCAGCGGCGCTTTAACGCTTAGCTGCGTGCCGGGCTAGTTGGTTTTCATGTTGGTTCCATAAATATGTATACCAAGTTTAATAGAAATCAGATCATATATGCAGTTTTAAGTTTTATATCATAACCTCTCATCTTTGTAGGAAAACGCTCCTCTCAAAAAGCACTTCCTGTGTAAAGATACTCCTCCCCCCTTACTCGGTAGCGCTTGTAGCTACGCATCAGCCAAGGATGGTGTACCTGCGGTGCGTTACCCAGTCATTAATACGTATTTGGAATGGATACTTTCTTATGATCGGCTGCAAAGTCTACTAGCATGAGCATAGATATTATATGAGATCCTGCAGTGATTAGAACTACAGTACGAGAGTGTATTATGTTTGACAGTGTCCGAGTGTGTGTATGCCGTTACTCGGGACCGCGGCGCGCAGGAATGGCACTGGCAATGGCATGTCCAATCCGGGGTTCGACAACCTGCATTGACGATGACGCGACTCTACACGACACTGTACATGTGTCTCTGTATCTCTGTGCGTGGCTGTACGATGCACATCATTAGGCATTAGGCAATGCAACCCAGGGGCGAGCTCATGGACCCTTGTTCGTGCTTACTAATCGAATGTGGATGTGTTTCACCGAAAGTGAACAAGAAGAAAGCTATGCTTCGAAATCTGTAATCTGATCCTGTCTTCAGGTGAAAAGTAACCTAAAACATTTGAAAATAAATTAATAAACTCTGATTTTTTTTGCCTCACTCACCACTAAGATGTCTTGAAGATTGTAGAGATCTTCACGTCAAAAACACACACACACATTTACACAACAGCACTTCCCGGCGTTTCGCGGCACTTACTAACGTACCGCGTTTTTAAGGTGCTGGTACTACAGTACCAGCAACTCTAGTACCAGCACTTTGATGAGTAAGGAAAAAATCAGAGTTTATTGATTGACACCTCACTTAATAAAACATGTCATTTAAATATAGAAAATAAATTAGCCTAAAGTAATCAGCGTAAGCTGATCAGCTGATAACCACAACAAAAACAACGTGTGTTAGCAAACAAATAAAATCTCTAAAACAATACACACACACGTAACAACAACCAGAGAAACTAGACATCACGTCCACGGTCGGTGACAGCTGCATAGCCAACCACTGACATTTCATCACCGGCCGTTGACGTGATTGTCTTGTTTCTCTGGTTTTTGTTTGTAGTTTCTTTACGGGTTTTGTATATTATTTTTTTATACAAGTGTTTATGATTTTATTTCTTTTGCTCTTAATACTACATTGGCTGGTTTGTGTAAACTTACGCTGATAGCCTGATTACGCTGTGCTATGTTTGTTACATTTCACCTAAAACCCGGTTCGGATTGCAGATCCAGAAAACCTCGTGTTTTCTGACTATGTAAATCGTCCGCAACATTATTTTAAAAGAAATTAGTCTTCCATCTTCAACAACAAACTTCAAACAAATATTTGAATGTGCAAATTTGAAGACAGCTTAAAGAGGACCGAAATTGATTACTGTAGAACTATCTTCGGATTTTTAATGTTTGGCAAATATTTGGTCAGTGTGTATATTTGTACGACTCAGAGCATTATTGATTGAATATAGACGGTCAAAAATACAACGCAAAATAAAATACTTTAAATGAAAATCGGATGTCAAATTATGAGAGATATCC
Source organism: Matsumurasca onukii (assembly GCA_018831715.1). Classification (NCBI taxonomy): domain Eukaryota; kingdom Metazoa; phylum Arthropoda; class Insecta; order Hemiptera; family Cicadellidae; genus Matsumurasca; species Matsumurasca onukii. Next base: position 52,419,547 of record CM032059.1, on the reverse strand, counting down.
GGACGGGAAATATAGGTACGAGTATATTATGAGAGTAATATACCCCATATTCCAACTGTCGTGCTATTCTTTACTAGATAAATAATTGTTCCTAATTATTAAAACCTTCTAATTAGAGCTTTTTCAAACTGAACTATTTTCACGGGTTGCAAATAATAAGACCTTAGTTTCTGTTATTTCACTATTTATTATATATAGCTAACTAATCACGCAATGGCTAGACCTGCAAGATATTAGAATATACAGACAGTTCCTTATTTCACTACGTGACTTAGGAAGTCACGTTAAGCCGTTGGTCCTTGCATTTCCATTGGTCATTGGGCCATTAATTAATGACCCATTCTAAGAAAAAGTCGGCCTTAGTTTGTAACAAGACTACACCTCATAACTCATTACTACCACTCATCCTTCACCTCATATTTGCCTTAAAATACCCTCACGAGAGTGGTCGGCATCTCAAATAGTGATACGGACACTTCACAGTCTAGGCTCTATTCCCAATGTAGCCACTTCCTGCTGGTAGCACTATCGAGTAGGTGATCCCACGAATCAAAGATGTGTGACGATCCCAGCAAAGATGACTCGCGAATGTCTAGCTCGGGAACAATATAGTTTACTGAGACTTACCGAGACTTACTATTCATGCGCAAGGGATGCGATCCTGTATGTTAACGTTACACTATTCGTTCACAAGGCGACGTGATCTCTCTCGCGCTTTCCCACACACACCATCAGGAGTTGTCTGACCCACAGGGCTCTGAAAGGTATATATCGTAAGTTGCTTATAGCTTCGAGATTGTTCTGCTTCTAGAACGTCGCGTGACTGAACCTTAGGTCAACAGCTTTTCGAGCTTCCTAGACTTTTCTAAATGGTGGGTGCATCCAGCCGTGGCAGACGCCTAGGTAATAAAATTGTCAGCTTAAACAGCTCTCGAAAAGGCGCTCTAATTGGCCGCCCCTTTGTCGCCCTCTCTGCCTCTGGCAACCAGTACATTGGGGTAAGGTCGCTTTCAAAAAATAAAATCACAATGTTTGTAGTCGAATCAAAATAAAATTATCAAAAAACTAGTCTTGAGTAACTATAGTTTTTAAATACTTTGGGTTCAGAGGACTACTCTTGCCTGAGGGTATTCAGAGAACGGAGTAGAAATTTCATTTTATGCTGTATGGACAGTCTATATCCTCAAGACGCCTCGGTAGTCTCCTGCCCCAATCAAGCGTCCTGTACCTAGGAACATTGCATCCCCATGCTCTATGCACTGTCAGTTTTCATGTAGTTTGGGATTAATGACCGTCAAGTAGCTTACCATATGGAGTCCACTCGAAAGTGCAACTTTAATTTAAAGCATGTTTGTAAAAAAACTTCCAACATTATACCAGCTGTTAAAATACTTAAATTCTTCATCCTTGAGCGAAGTATGGTATTGATTGTGTCAATTATTTGAGTTAATAATTGACACAATTATTAAAATTTGAACTAAAAAACTGTGAGTGAACATGAAAGTAGTCACGGCTACATCCTGCTCAAGTGAGAGTTCTTCACTCAATCCACGAACTTATTGTGTGTTAACACATCTGTCACAGGGCTAAAGAGGGCCCAGTCATATGTTGTAGATGTCATTACATGGAAACCACTACCCGGTGGAAAATGTCTACAGACGTCCATTTCTTCGTTATAAAAAGACTTTGTATTCAAATATAAAAGAAATGTTTTTTGATAGACTTAAACAACGTCCGTTGTACCTAGCAGAAGAGTAACGCCCATCACACAAGAGTCAAAACGTTCGTACTTTTGATTCTAACAACTAAATCTTTAGCCAAGGTCTCCCCACTTCACCTTACCATCGTGCTTATTAGATACCCGGCGGATTAAAGCCATTGTTTTCACAGTGACACAAAAACTATACTGGCAATGAAACGGAATGATTTAAACAATTTTAATTTTGGAGTACGAAAATAGTTTTGTTAAATTTTCTTTTCATACACAAAGCCTAAATTCTTTAGACCTACGTTTCCTGACTTTTATTTCTGTGGAGTATTTGAAATTTGAGGTCAATCCCCATGAAGCTAAACTAACTAAAGGAGAGCAATTGAAAAAGAAATCAACATCATTTCATCACATGTTAAATACGCTACTAGAGACAAGAAAGATGCGGAAATCCCACAAAGAGGGTCCAGTTCCAACTTGGGTGCGCCACCTGTTTACTTTTGACAGCTGGTCTTTATCTAGTAGACTATTATGTTATCTACGTTTATCTAAGTTTCCAAGAGCTGCTGGATGCAGTGATTAATGCTAACATGAGTGCAGGGTATAATGCTCTTGCTAATGTATACACTAGTAGGCTACGATACAGAGGACTCAGAGTCGGCGCATGCGCACTGGGATGTGGGATCAAACGTAGGCAGTGACAGAATATTAGCCGACAGAACGGGAAAGGTCAAGGGTGAAGAGTCTTTGACCCGTCAATCCGCCGCCGCTGCTCTCTCTCCTAGTACTACTTAGTAGTAGTCCCTAGCTTAGGCATTAGTTAATTCCACAACCCCGGGCACTTGTGAGCTGTTATCTTTAAATTGTCTTGGGTCACCTATGTGAGTAGTAAACATCTGAACAGGAGTGGGCAGTGCTCTTTGACATTTGAAAACTTCGATTCTGGATACAAATGTGCAAAATTGAAAGGAGTGATGCCCCATGAACGCATGTATTTTAGATTAAAATACATTTATATTGTTGGATATGACATGTAAACACCCAACATGACCGTTGGACCCAATTAAAGTAGGCCTACTGGTTTAACAGTTTAGGAAAGATACCTGGAGGAATACAAGTTCTAAGGAAATCTGGACACACATTATCAACTTGACTAACCCACAGTGGTTTTTTGTCTCTAAAAGCTATATGAATATTTGTATAACTAACTTGTGGGTGTAAGACATGAGAGCTTGTGAGTCTTCTATTGACTATCCTTGGGAGTGGGTGTAAGCCTACGACAATGTCACCCGCTCAGTTTAGACTATTGTGGTGAATTTAGTTTGACATAATAACAGTTTAATTGCTGGACAAACTAAAACCAAATCTAGCAGTTCTGTATTCAGTAACTGCCAGAACATTTTATCATCAAGCTGAACTGTTTGTATCAGAAGAACATAATAGCCAGGAGATATATGTGGTATCAGCTATATAATATCTAGATCTTTCTAACTGAAAGTTGATCATACTAGACTTGGTCAATGTGTAGACAAATTCAGCAGAAAGGTGCATTTTAGAGCTTCGATACATGAACTTTGGATTGAATCTAGCACAGCATTAACAGTTCCAAATTTGTAATTGAGTACGTTTGCTTGCCAATAAATTCAGTTCTTTTACAGTTACTTTGCATAATCGTAAAACAACGACTGATTGGCAATTTATTAAAAAACTAGGATAACAAGTACAGTAAAAAAATAGAATTCGATCTAAGATGAAACTACGGAGACGTGAGTATGAGTGTGTTTGTATACTGGTAGAAGGCAAGGGGGCGGGAGGAGGCTGACTCAGCTGCGCGTCTGTGATTACTGATAACGAGCGCAAGCAAACACTCCCTTATCAATGTTCCGGCTCAAGCCAGCCTTTCCGCACGTTGTCAATATACCGATCCCACTCGTGTCTTACAGCCATTCCCTGTTCGCGAGAAGGTGCTGTGTGGAGAGACTGACAGTGGAGTGATGTAACAGTTTATTCACTCATTCACATTATGGGGGACAACAAGATGCCCATCTTCGTATAGCAATTGCAACATGTTGAAATCTTATAATACCACTGTACGATTCAACAATTTTTAGTTGATATATGTAGTTATGATAACAATTACTGAAACCCAATCTGGGGAACAGTCGGCGATAGTTTGTAACAAGATTACACCTCCCGTTCATCAAAACACTATGTTCACCTTGAAATACACTCTAGATTGGTTGGTGTCTGAAGTCTTATAATTTATTCAAAATAAAAAATATTCGAAATATGCACTAAAGAAACCCGGATACGGATACCAACGTTGAAAGGTTGTGTGTGTAGTAAGCCTCTTGATGGGACTCTTTAAAAAGGTTTAGCATTGTTTTCAAGTACCTACTTATTTTTGTAATTTAATTTTTTGGTTAGACCTGATGAAGGAAGTCTAGCTTCCAAAAGATCTAGTCAATCAAAATAAAAATCAATATTGGCCTAAGTGTTTTTTAAATTATATTATTCGTTCCAATAATAATAACTTTATTTGTCATGTACAAAAAGTTTTGTTTGACAAAAACACAAAAAACAAATCTAAATATAAAAAACAAATAAGATAAACCCGTCACCAAAATATTGTTCCCCTATAGTAATACTGGCATAGGTGAAATGTTGTTGGAAAGATTAATTGTATTTGAATGGTCCATAAATTCACCAACACTATAAAATGACTTTTGAATTAAAAAAGTTTTCAATTTCGACTTAAAAGAGTTTATACTGGTAATATTTTTTAAATAATCTGGTAATTTGTTAAAATATTTAATACCAATTTGGGACGGTAATTTATGAGATATTTCAAGTCTATGATATCCCAACCTATATTGACTACTGTTTCTAGTGTCGTGGTTGTGGATATCATGGCATGTAACCAAACTACCATTTGTTATGGAAAAAATAATTGTTTCATATATATAAATACAAGGTAGGGTAAGAATACCCAATACTTTCTAATCTCTTAAACGTAATTTTGATACTATTCGCACAGCTTTCTTTTGCAGAATAAAAATTCTTAAGATTTTATATTCTGAACAAGAACCCCACAAAATGATACCATAATTTATATACGGTTGTATCAAACCAAAGTAAGCCATTCTAAGTATATGTGGCTTACAATGCTGGGAGAGGTATCTAAGTAGAAAAATTCTAGAGGAAATCTTTTTGCTTATATGATCAATATGACTATCCCAAGATAAATTTTTATCTATATAAACGCCAAGACATTTTGTTCAGCTTCTTCCAGAAAATGATTATCTATCATTACAGTTGGGCAGTAATCGGAATTCGGCCTGCCAAGTTGAAAATTAATAAAATTTGACTTATTATAATTAGTTTTACGATACAAACTTTCAAAAAATTGTGTACAAATGTGTACTTTTTCAAACGCTTGAATTTCTAGATATTGGAGCTCAAGCACCTCGTTCCAAACACTGAAGTTAGTGTGTAAAATAAAATTTGTAACTTGTTTCGACTAGGCGGAGAGTTGGGCAGTAATCGGAATTCGGCCTGCCAAGTTGAAAATTAATAAAATTTGACTTATTATAATTAGTTTTACGATACAAACTTTCAAAAAATTGTGTAAAAATGTGTACTTTTTCAAAAGCTTGAATTTCTAGATATTGGAGCTCAAGCACCTCGTTTCAAACACTGAAGTTAGTGTGTAAAATAAAATTCGTAACTTGTTTCGACTAGGCGGAGAGTTGTGAGACGAGTGGAGTTGGACGGCCAAGGCCAGGCCAGCGGACGGAATGTTGGATAACCTGTGTAATTGGACCATCAGATGTAATGGAGGAGCGGGGAGGAGGCTGGGAGATGATACACACGCCGCGAACACAACAAAACCCAAAACCAACCAAATCATCGTGTACTCCTCACACTACACACGAGACCAAGCACAAACCTGAACCTTCTCGAGCACCTGGGCAGTGTGGTTATGGTGGGCAATGGGCAAACAAGGCAGCAATGGTTCATAAGCTTGGCCCAAAGCAGATTTGAAGAACTACATCAACTGGGTATAAATACGATAGAAGCCCACGGCTCAGCTACCATCGTTTCTCCTCGTCTTCACAGGGCGAGACGACGAGACAAAGCTTCAGCATCTAATTTTAATTTTACTTACAATTATTTGACACGAAATATAATTCAGATTTAAAAATTGTACCCATCCCAGGAAACCCTCGTTAGCATCGTAACTGACTGCAACTGAATCAATACCGTACCGTACAGTCGTTACAATAGAGTAAACACTCAATAACTATCTGCCCACTGTATTCAGTACACTCATAAATCTGTCCAAGCTATTATATTCGTCAGCACAATTCACACAAATCTCACTCAACCCCGATAAAAAACGAAAGCCAAGACTGTCTCTATGAGGGGGGTGGCCCCATGAGGCTCGCGTTTTTTACCCAACCGAAAAACTAAATCTACAAAACATCGCCACGAATGCTATCATAAACCGTAGCAAATTTCTTGGGGCGGGAAACAAATTTACACCGCGAAAAGGCCTTGAGGGGGTTGAGGGGGCTTTCCACATCAAGATGTGTTAATGCCATAAAAAAACTGTGTGAATTTAATATACATATTTATGGAACTAAACCCACCGTACCCAAACAAGTGTACTAAAAATCAACAAAATCTAATCAGCTAGACCAAAAATGGTGGCGAAAAATCCTTTGCTCTACGACGTCTTGTTCTTTATGGCGATAGAAATGAATAGTCGTCTCTAATCTCTGTATCCTGTGGAAACTCGCTGAAAAAGCAAATTAATACTGTGGCAATCCTTTGCTCTACGACGTCTTGTTCTTTATGGCGATAGAAATGAATAGTCTCTAATCTCTGTATCCTGTGGAAACTCGCTGAAAAAGCAAATTAATACTGTGGCAATCCTTTGCTCTACGACGTCTTGTTCTTTATGGCGATAGAAATGAATAGTCTCTAATCTCTGTATGCTGTGGAAACTCGCTGAAAAAGCAAATTAATACTGTGGCAATCCTTTGCTCTACGACGTCTTGTTCTTTATGGCGATAGAAATGAATAGTCTCTAATCTCTGTATCCTGTGGAAACTCGCTGAAAAGCAAATTAATACTGTGGCAATCCTTTGCTCTACGACGTCTTGTTCTTTATGGCGATAGAAATGAATAGTCTATAATCTCTGTATCCTGTGGAAACTCGCTGAAAAAGCAAATTAATACTGTGGCAATCCTTTGCTCTACGACGTCTTGTTCTTTATGGCGATAGAAATGAATAGTCTCTAATCTCTGTATCCTGTGGAAACTCGCTGAAAAGCAAATTAATACTGTGGCAATCCTTTGCTCTACGACGTCTTGTTCTTTATGGCGATAGAAATGAATAGTCTCTAATCTCTGTATCCTGTGGAAACTCGCTGAAAAAGCAAATTAATACTGTGGCAATCCTTTGCTCTACGACGTCTTGTTCTTTATGGCGATAGAAATGAATAGTCTCTAATCTCTGTATGCTGTGGAAACTCGCTGAAAAGCAAAAATAATGTGGCAATCCTTTGCTCTACGACGTCTTGTTCTTTATGGCGATAGAAATGAATAGTCTCTAATCTCTGTATGCTGTGGAAACTCGCTGAAAAAGCAAAGTAATACTGTGGCAATCCTTTGCTCTACGACGTCTTGTTCTTTATGGCGATAGAAATGAATAGTCTCTAATCTCTGTATCCTGTGGAAACTCGCTGAAAAAGCAAATTAATACTGTGGCAATCCTTTGCTCTACGACGTCTTGTTCTTTATGGCGATAGAAATGAATAGTCTCTAATCTCTGTATGTGGAAACTGTGGAAATTAATACTCAATCCTTTGCTGACGTCTTGTTCTTTATGGCGAAAGAATAGTCAATCTCTGTATTAATACTGTGGCAATCCTTTGCTCTACGACGTCTTGTTCTTTATGGCGATAGAAATGAATAGTCTCTAATCTCTGTATCCTGTGGAAATTCGCTGAAAAGCAAATACTGTGGCAATACGAGTGGTTTGTTGTGGAAGTGGCAAAGCGACCACTGACCAGTGACCATGCTGCGCTAATCCAGTTGCGACCAAGTTGAGAGGTTTCAGCTTTACCACAAGTCAATAAGTCGAGTGTACCACACAGCCGTAATCAATGTCGCATACCAAGAAATGTTATAACAGCTTAAACAATACATTTTGTTAATGGGGGGTTGAAACCCGTAGTTTAAAGGCGAAAGAATATACGGTAAAACTAGACGTGTACATCTATCTTCACTGGCTTGAAATTGCGATCGGGGAGCTTCAGTACAGAACACGATGGAATATACAGGATGTCCAGTAATTACGGGATCAAACTTCACCAGGTGGTTTGTCAGGTCATAATAAACAAAAATTTCCTATAACACATAGGCAGCTATCTCGTTTAGTTTTCCGTCTGTCTGGCTATGTTTTTCACTAAATAATAGTTATCTCCGATGTAAAAAAGTTATATACTTAAACTTTTCACACTTGTTAGTATAATTCAAATCAATATTTAAAAAAATAAATTTGACTAATTTTCACTTCCGGTTAGAAAATGTCAGCCTTATTAAATGTTCTAAGCTTAATAACTTAAACCCCTTAAACTGTATGGTAAATACGCTAGACTAACAATACTTGGCAAATGTCTTTTTGAACATTTTAAGACCAAATTTGTTGTGTTGCAACAAATAATAACGGAACTATTATAGTTTTCCTGAACACACTCTTCTATTTACATTTGAGAAACGTATGTACTCGTAAATAAAGGTTTGTGCTCAAGAAAACTTTAATTACTCCGTTGTTACTTATCGCAGCACGGAAACTTTGTCTTAAAATGTTCATAAAGACATTTGCCACGTATTGTTATTTTTGTTTACCACAATCTTAACAGTTGTGTTATTAAGCTTAGAAAATTTAATATGGCCGCCATTTTTAAAACAGAAGTAAAAATTAGTCAAATTTATTCTTTTTAATTTTTTTTTAACTTTTGATTTTAATTATATTAACAAGTGTGCACAGCTTTTAGTTTATAACACATTTGACCTAGGAGATAACAATATTATTTAGTGAAAAACACCGACAGACGGAAAACTAAGCGAGATAGGTCCATGTGTTATAGGAAATTTTTGTTTAATATGATCTGACAAATCACCTGGTGAAGTTTGATGCCGAAATTACTGGACACCCTGTATATAATTCTTACAGTCACTCAACGGACTCCTCCGAGTATAGATAGTGACGACCTTCTGGGCGGTGCAAATAATCGCTGACACGTTTTCTAGGGCATCTAGTCCGTGGAATTGAATGCCATAATTTGGTTGACGAATGTATTTAAATGTTATGGTATTCATGTAATATGTCAAAGAAATAACACTTTTGACCGACGCAAAATGACTAAACTAGATTGTTGGGCAGAGACTATTATAGTAGAGAGGTACTCTGTGCGACATAGCTACTTGGCCCTGGCGTGCCCTGCCCTTTGCGTCTCATGGCTCACCCGTATTCGCTGGGACACTGGGACGTTAGCAATGAGTCAATGACAGCGTTGCGACAGTTTTTCGAAGGCGAAATTTCATAACTTTTCCGGTGGTCCAGACCAGCATTTTCCAAACTTTCCAGTCGTTTTACAGTGATTTGGGTAACATTAAACATTTTAAGCACATTCTTGGTGACAAGAAAAAGAAGAAATAATGCACCGTGATCGATTTAGAATGTTTCGGGGCAATTAAATGCACGATAAGGATTTTTTATTTACACCACTGACCTTTTCAGGGACATTAAATTCCTATAATTTTCAGGAGCTCGGCCGGTTATGAATCGCAATACCCCAAGCTGTGACTGAGCACCTACGCTAAACGGCATACGCCAATTACAATATAGTTTCACAGTAGTGAGCAATGTAATTGTACATAAATTATTTGACAATGACTTGAGTGGACTAGAGGATTACAATATGCGAATAATATAAGTGCAATCAAAATAATACTAATAACAATAACATTAAAATAGACTATACAAGTCTAACGTTGTTTGTTGTGATACAAAGATGATGGCATAGATAATTATAACAATACTTTTAACGGTAACGATGATTTGTTGCCATCTTCGGTGGCTGATCGCAAGCCAAAGTGTGTTCCCGTATTATACTGTATCTTGTGTGATACGACGGCTTGCACACACTCTGGGATGAAGGAGGCTGGGCATGGATGTGCCCAAGCCTGAGGAATGCAGCCGTGCCCCGGGCCGTGCGAGCCCCGACACACAAGACGTTGAGAGGGGGTGTGACCTTGTTCATTCTCATTGAAACTGAAAGCTACGCTCACAGTCTCCACGCCACTACACTACACTATTTACAAACTAACAGTTGCAAAAGTTTGCGCGCAAATTTTTACAATTGTTTGTTATTTTAGACAATTTTGTATTGTAGTAAATATTTGAGTGGCCGAGAATTCAACTCGGCTGAAACATTGTTTAATGTTGGTGTTGAATAAAAAATGATCAAACGAGCTAAATATGTTCTTTAGGAGGTAAGCAAAACCAAGTATCCTTAAAGATTTACTCGCGTGACTGTCATCCGTCTGTCTAGACTGTGGTCTAAAACTATTTAAAACGGAAGCAACTGTTAACCGATAGTTATAAAGTTATACATACTGCTGGCAACCTTTTAATCAAAAAGCAATACAGTTATGCCGGTTTTAAAATGTTGGGGTTGAAAGGAAATGGGACAAAGACTTAAAGAGTTTTAAAATGAACTTTTAACCCAACCATATATCAAAAGAACGATTAGGTTTAGCTGGTTACAAAAATATATAGGTTGGCCGGGGCAGGCCACCCTATACGAGGTGAACCAATATTTATAGCGGTATAATTAATCAAGTCAATTTATTGGTTTCAATTATTTCGACCCTGATAAATCTAGGGTTGTTATTGCAACCGAAAATGTCCTTATTTTACCCTACCTTTTGGAGAACGAGGGTCATTATGTGATTTTCATAGTAGGTTAGGTACCATTTAAAACTATTGAAAAGTCATGCGTTACAGCCAAAATTCGACTATTTTTTAAAATTAGATTTTTTTGCCTCGTTGGCTACTACGTTGTACACGAGTCCTTTGAATAAGAGCGCTTCTCTGCCGAGTCGAGTTAAGTTCCAATGAGTACATATGGTTATAAACTCGCCGGCACTTCAAGGACTTTACTAACAATTACCATTTGGAGAGGATTTCAAACATTTAACACGAACGTTGGCTTCTCGTACGTAGCCAAGGCTGACACCACACACAATACTCGTAGACTAGTAGAGAAACAGAGTCCTCTCCGTGTCAACATAAACACGGTTCCCATTGAACACTTCATCAAGTATAAGCCCCTGAAGGGTCATGCTCGCGTATGATTTTGAAACTCAAATTAAACACATTTGTCGCATCCCCCTTTCACATCATACTTATTTTTCTCAACTTCAAAGTGTCTACTAAAATAGGCCAATAATAACTGATTCTTTGGAAGACAGAATTGAGGAAGATCACACGTAGTACCGCCGGAGGGTTAGAAGGGGTACTATTTAGCTAGTAGTTTATAAATTTATTCTAGATATGCAATTATTAGTTTAATTTTAGCGATAGTCAAACTTATTTGGATATTAGCCGGTGCATGAAACCACGCTCTCTTGGAAGACGACACGCTGCCGTTACTAAAAATTATATTCTTAATTTAAGTAATTTAATTTTGAATACAAATTAACGTGTTTCATATGAGAAAAGCGTTTGTGCAGATTTTATTTTTTTCAAACCAGAAGTTTCAAAAATATAAAGTGAAACTAATGTCAAAGTTTCGGTTGATTTAAATTTATCGCGGCACGATTCTCTAAACTTAATTTTGATGGTATTCTGATTACAGACTTTAGAAGTATTAAATGTCTCAACATCTTTGTTTATGCACAGCTTCCCCAGAAAACACAACTGTAGGAAGAAAGTATGGGGTTGAATAAACCCAAAAATATGCCATTCGTAAGATTTCGCTAGTACTGCAGTGATAGGATAACTTTCGTAGCAAAAACATTCCCGATGTTATCCTAAAACAGATTCCATGATTTCCATCAACGCTTAATTAAGCATACTACATTTTATTATGTATAAGTTATTTTTGTACTTTGGTAATAATAATTGTTTTTTTAATGGTATTTACTTATTGTCTATATTTGCAATGGAAAATTGCAAAATTGTTGTTGTGCAAATAACCTTGATAAAATCTCCTCAAATAAATGGTCTACAACTCGAATACTCAATTATTGTAAAAGTATGAAGATCTTTATTAGTTTATTTATTTGATCATGTATCAAGTTTATTTGTATTTCCATATATTATCAAATTTTCTTTGGAAAAATGGTATATTTATGCTGTCAGCATGAAAATACCCAGACCCGGGACCGACTCTGCCAGAGTACACAGTGTGGTTCAAAAGTCTTTGGTATTTTGTATTTGTGTGAAGCGAATGACGTGTATTTATCATAACAGACGAGTAACCAACATGCCTTTCTAAAAACACATATCAGTCTGGAACACATTTTCCAATCTAATCTGAAAATGAAGAAGATTTCTGTTTCAAAATTCAAAAACTGCCCGCCACAGTCAAGCACTTGATGGCAATCATACCTGCTTGCATCGCTCTCCGCAGACAGTAAAAAAACTAAAAACCGCAAACTTTGACCTCCGAATGAAATCGTTCTACAGTTATGTTGTATTTTATACTGCATCTTACCTTGAACGATGGAAAGTAATCCTTGTTTGTCTAGTAGGTATCCAACTATCACAAATCACAGACTTAAACACATCCGAATGCTATAGATAGTTTAAAAACACAGAAAAGAGCCGAGAAAATGTTCGCGGGCAGATGAGAAGATCAACAAGTTGGTCGTTTCTCAGTTCTCACAGAGGCATTGTCGACGTCACTGACAGACTCGCTCGGCTCGGCCCAGTCTCACATAACTGTACAGTGTACTGCTGCCGCCATTGCTAACAGGATCAGCCACAGTGCTGCCATCTAGCTCCAGCGTAGCCAACTGCAGCTACATGCAGCGTCCGCACGCTGCCGCCACCGCTACCTCATCCACAAACCGCCAATTTGGAAATGATTCCAGCATTCGGAAATGGGTACATCGCCGCCTCAGTACATTGTACAAAGCCTAAATTCGTATGCACAAAGAACACACATGCGGCATATTTTCAGAGATCCAAATAGGATACCAATACTGGTTGGAGTGGTTGCCTTCGTCTTTGGCCGTAGATAACGGATTGACTACCGAATAGACTACGGATTGAAATGGCTTCAATCGTTTCCCCCGAGAGAAAAAAGAGAGGCCACAGCTCTCTACTAAAAAAAGCTGAAACTGCATTTTCAGGCCCTTTTACATCATTTTGTTTTGAAGTAATGCTAGTTGCACACTGGGAACCTTGGTTTCATATGGGTTAGGTAAAAATTACCTCCATTTCATAAAGTTGACAGTTCAAAACACTACTCCTAACAATGGACGTCAATTCTCTAATTAGTAATAATAATTATTACATTTAGGTCTTGTAATTATTGTTCTTGCTGGTTTCTATTTTACCTGTTTTAAAGTATTTATATAATTATGTGTTGAATTGTTCTTTTCATGGTATCACTGTTTGTTTACTTTATGGCTCAACTTTCTTCAACATTTTGCAAAAACTATGACATATTATTTTATAGTTATTGTGCTATGTTACAAAACAATCTGAGAGTCCTTCCTGAACAATCCTTCATCAAACAATTTGCCCTGCACTCTTCTCTCACTGGTTGTCAACTGAACGTTACTTTGTCTAACCCACTTAGCAAATTAGCGCCACCACCACCCAACCTGCCTATTTTAAGTTGCCAGAATCAAGATTGAACTTCCCAAGTATGAAATCCTAACTTTTTAAAGTTGAAAACTGAAAGACTATTTGATTTAATTTGTGTTCTTGTTTCTTAAAATTTGACAATTCCAATCAAGCTATGACTTTAAAATCTTTCAGCCCACAAATTACTCTTTTGGTAAAACATAGAGGGTTTGACGACCACCCCCCCAGTCACGACTGTCCTGTCAAGTAACTTATGTGCTTGTGCTCTCCAAAATTACTTAAAAAATTAGTAGAAATTAGATATTGTGATTTGATTCCAACCGCTCTTGTTACAAGTGTCAACACAATTTTATATTATAGTAAAAATGAATTATTAAAAAAATACTACTTTTTAACATTTATATCGCTATTATTAAATTTATTAGTAAGGGCACTTCCATGTTTGTAGTTTTTTTAGGTAATACGCTAAAGTAACTTTTTTCTAAAACTTCTTCTTTCAAATAATTTAAATTTACATTCAATGACTTGGCCATGAGTAGCATTTTAACTTTTGTCATTGAGTTGTCACTTCTTATTAAAAAAAATTGATTCACTTATGTACAATGGATCTCAAACGCAGAGTATGGCAGTATTGTTAGCAAACATCTGTATACAGCATGTTTCAGATCAGCCAACACAGAATAGTTGTTGTGTTCATTGGTCTAGTTATTCCTTCCACTACTTTAGGTGCTGAATTTGTCAATAAAAACTTAAATGACACTGAAGTGGTAAGACACGTGCCGCGATGGGATGTGCCAAACATGCGGCAGGACAAGTGCGGTGTTGTCGTAGGGCAAAAAAAACCATGTCTCAAAAAACCATGTACTTGTTGCGTGGTTAAAACACCATTTTCAAAAAATGGCTTCAATAGCACTATTTTGATGTAGAATTAGATTTCCAACAAGGTAGTAGCCTTGCATCCTTCGGATATTTGGGTGTTGCCAAGATAAACGCAGACATTTTCTTCTAAAAATACTCAAAAACATTTCTTTCTTTGTATTTAAAAAATTCTTCTATTACACAAACAAAGTGAAAGAACAAGTCGACATTTTAAGAAAAGATGGCTTATATGTCGCCATATTACATGGCTTAATCATAGCTTTTGTATTTATAAAGTTATAGACGTCAAACTATACATGTTATCAAAGTTTTGAAGACACCAAGTGAGGGTCAAATTTAATTGTCTTTAAGAAAATATATATTTTTAATATGATTTTGTTCATATTTACCGATCTACGCCCTCCTTCTCCCTGAAAACACGTAATTTTTAGCATTTCATGTTAGTTTCAAAGCCACATAGACTTTATTTTCAATGTAATAAACCTGGTAATTATACAATTCTGTGCATAGCTAAGTTTTCAACAAAAAACGTACTTTACATGCTTTAAAACTCTATAGATTCTGTAAACAGAATAAAATGTCCGAAATTTCATGCAGAAACGATTACTCCTTGCATGCTTAGTGGTATAGACTCTGCTTCGGCAAGGCTATACAAAATATTAAAGGTACATAACTAATAAAAATAAAAGCAAATTTACTAAAATAAGAAAAAATTACTCATAAGTTATAAAGATAAGAGCCAAAACCTAACTGCACATGATCTTGTGAGCTGGCAATAAGCAAACGAAAGAGCAGCAACAAAGAAGCGTCAACCGGAGTTTAGGGAACCACTTAGTCTATTTAGCTTGACCAAGAACTGAAACTACATCGACTGGAACTAGCCCTGTAAGCTTATTATTAGAAAAAGGCAGAAGGGTCAAAACCAACAAGCCAAATCGTCACCCTGACCCGAGCAGATGCCCCTTACCTGTCCGGCCAAAGCGTTACCGCCAAGCACTTAACTCCTTCAAGCTTGCCATGCGAAAAGCAAACGGCCTATGTTGTACAAGGTTACCATAAGCAAGGCCCTCATTGTTAAAAGAGGAAGCGTTACCCTGCTCCAGGCGATTCTCACTAATTCCGTGTGGCAGATTTGTGACTTAAGTGCAGCGGCCCGATTTTCTACCTGGAAGAGCTGTACTCACAGCTATACCCAATACAGCTGTACTGAAGAAAAATCACGTCAAACAAGCGATAAATGCCGAGGATGAAGGGCTCAAACCTAGGGGCCGATTAGAGGGCTGCCTCTCTCCCAAATTAGCTGAAAGCTTTTTGTATTGAATATTATATATGATGGTTCAAGATCTTATTACTATGATAAACAATGGACACAAACTATGACCACACGAGCTTAAAATCTAAAATAACTTGTTAAATAGTTTACTTGCCCTCATTATTCATTAATATGAAGACATGCCTATGTACATGAGTATATTGAATTATTGTTGAACACTTGGGGACATAAGGGCTGTCACTGCAATCATATATATCCCTCTGACTTCACTGAACACTTTTTAACAAAAATAATAAACTATCTGTTAAACATGAAACAAGACATGAAAGGCGGGAGCGGCTTACGGCTGGTGTTAGAAATAGGCCACTTCTAACTGAGCTACGGGGCGGCTGTGTGCAACTTAAAGTCCACGGCTAAATGCAGAGAAGATACAGCTTGTCACATGTCCAAGCGGACCAATCAGCTAATGGCAGCCTCTCAGCCAATCAGAATGGGAAAGTAACGTCGAACAAGGAATCAGGAAGGGACTCGGCATCAATCAGCCGTAAGTCACCATGAAACTGTAAGTAAACTCCACAGGGTCTTAGATGCGGTATCCATTTTTTCTTTTATTTCTTAACATAATTGCCATAACATATAATAAGGAAATTGATAAAATGTAAAAATTAAGGTTTCTGTGGTAGGATGTTACAGTTAATTTTCAGGAGTATCCCACATTATCTTTTAAATATTGTCCTTACTGAACTATATTTATGGGTTGATTGATCATAAGCAAAATTCAAAGCTGGCAGAGTAGATGTTTGGTCGGTTGCCAAGAGACATTCTTGGTCTGGAAAGGCAGGATAGTTATATGACAATTTTTCATATTAGAATACTTAAGAGGTAATAAATTGTCCCGAAATCTCAATACCACCAATATGGGACAACGCATAAATATAATACAGTAGTCTTGCTTATCTGGGCCAACAGATGGGATGATAACAGGGACACCTTAAGAAACAGCCATTTAAGTTTTAGACAAGTTTTACCTAGTAAAGGAGTTGCACTATTCAAAGAAGTGCCAAGCAGTAACCAGTAGATATATTCGAAAACCGGACTGACCACAAGCGAATGGATAAACACAATGAAAATGGTCGCATTTGATGTACCAGTACGCAGCTTACCGGGGCAAAGCCATGCCAGAACCCTCTGCAGAGAGCCCGAAACCCTCTTCAGATGCCCTTGGCTCTTGTCCTCAGGGTGCATTGCTACAGAACACAAGGCATCGCGCTGAATGGTCTTCCATAGCTGAAGAGATAAAGGAAAAGGATGGCTAGTAATTAAAAAAGTAAACTGTACAGTCAAATGAGGCTCTAACAGGCGGTTAGATATCCTAGCTTAGAACCAAAAGACCAAGACCGGAACTACCATTAACCTTACAGTTAGGTTTGAAACTTCCCTAAATCAACCTGAAGAGGTTAATCTTGAAAAAAAAAGAAAATAAATCAACAATGTGAAGAATACATAAAAGAAAAATATCAATTAAATTACATCTGTGTAATTGGCTTAATAATACCAACATTAACTGACCAGAGCACAGAGGATAGAATTTAACAATGCATCTGGCAAAGCAGGTTGGATACCAGTTCTGGATTTTTTTGCTTGATTAATGATGTGAGTAATTAATGATTACTTGTTGGGTAATGAATTAGACCTTACAAACATCCTTAAAGTAATAGCTTAAAAAGTTATTTACAAAATTATTTATTTTACAAACGAAATGTACAATTCTGATTATTTTCTTTTGAAAACACTGGGCCTTTCAAAAACTTGTTTCATGCCAGCAGCCTGGTTGTTATGGAATTTGAGGTTTTGAGCCGTTTCAGAGACCCAAGGTGAATCGAACTGAGTTGTGTCTTGATCTACAAGATGTGTATACTTTGTACGTCCACTTCGGCCAAAGTTCTTCACCTGGTGGCAAACAAGTAGTAATTAATAATTTAAAAAGAAAATGTAGATATTTCCACAAGTCATCTCCATAAAATACCCATTGTCTATTTTGTTCCATAAAATACTTCTGCTCTAAATATTAATTATTACAAGTTAAGGTAGAAACTAGAAAACAAAATTTAAACTAAAGAACTTTAGAAGAACCTTTTTTATTTTGTCTGTAAAACTTGAGTGAAAATCAACAACTTTCATAAACAGTGACGTTAGGTACTCTCTTCCGGTTACATTCCTGTGGTGAAGCTCAAAGCTGCTGGACCTCATTAAGAGGTAGCCGGATAGAGCCCAACAGGCGTTCAAATGGGATAGGGAAACAATGATTTAGGTAAGTTAATAAACTAAAATGTAGACAGTTTTTCTCTGGAAGCATTAAGTCATTAGTGCTGCTGCATATAAAAAAAGGAAAATTCAGTTTGTTTATCTGTACTAATATATAAAAATGAGATAATGTGTCTGTCTGTTCCTCAATCACAAAAATACCACTAAACCAATTTTACAGGAATGTGGCTTATATACCTGGCCAACACATAGGCTATTAACATGTTTGTATAATTTTGGGATTCAATTTAAATAATGATGATGCGGTAATTGATAAGACCTCATTACGTGTGAAAATGTGTAAGCACAATACTGTAAGGTGAAATTCTAGAAAAACCTAAACAGATATTTAAGTTTTGACAGACCATACAAGCTTTAAAATTTAATCCTCTACAAAAATGGTCCTGAGTTTGCTCGGAAAGCTTGCTTCAGCGTGGAGAAAGAGGCTCATGATGTGCAAGGTACAAGACTGTATGGCCAGCGAGATTCACCACTGAACACAAAACGACATTTCACGAACACTTCCGATCTTCCACCGCTGCACGATCGGTACTTCCACGGGTTAAGCAGGGTGCACACTGCAACTATACTACTCGTTATAAATAGGGTAAGTACAATAATAATCCAATCAAAGTTAAGTTACATTCTAACATAACCTAAGGATATTGACGGTTAAATTGTGTATCAGTGTTCCTGATTTTTAAAGAGTTTTACCAACGAAAATACCCTTTGCCGAAAATGTATGTTCAAACGACTAGCGTGTAGTTGTTTGCCAGTGGGATGACACTTTTTAGCGACTAGTGGCTAGTCGTTTGCCAGATCAAGTCAATTTTATCTCTGTGGGAGGCTTGGGTAAAGTCTTTATAATCTATACTTTAGAAAATACGGTAAAGAAGTTTGAAAAATAGCCAACATACAGTTACTGGGCAATATTTAGCATAGTGTTATTATGAGGTGTAGGGGAAAATGCTGTTCTGGCAATTGAAGGCTCAGAGCCTGGATAAGGTCAACTTATATTGTATATTGTAGTTGTGTTCAAATAATTGAAGTTCAACTCCTTACTATTCATGGTTAACAAACAACAACTCTGGGCAGCTTTTTTTCAGATAGTTCTGCCAGAGTTAAGATTTTGTCTGTAACCTATTCTGATTGCAGTTAGAGGCATTTTGAGTATGTTAAAGGCTTAATCAAATATTTTTTGACATTACTCAAATGACTCTGTCTGCGCAATTTCGATTGGAAATTCAAACTAACTTATTTTGAAACAATATCCTACCTGCATAACCTTTGGCAAAATAGTTTTGTCGAAATGATCCTCCAAAGTAGCAGCAGAGAAATCTCGTTTGAACAGCTCTCGGTCTTCATCCTAAAGTAAAATTGAATACAATTAGTGGGTATGGAACTGATATCTCGTACAATTTCAAGTTGTTTTTTTAATAATTTTACTATTAGTTTTAAGACAAACCCCTTCATTTTCTTGAATTTGAACAAAAAATGTTTTAAAACCCTTATATATTATGTTTAAACCGTGTGATTTTTCAATTTGTCTATTGTAAATTCACTAGGGAAAAAGTTTTAGATTGAGACAGCAGAGTTGCTAAATTTTTCAATTTTACCAGCACACCCAGGAAGCGTTAAATATTACTGCTTTGACCCACCCAAAACCTAGGAAGCAAAGCTTATCAATTCTTTACATCGTTGGCCAATTGAATATCAAAAAAATATTACTTGAAGGTAAACTTAACACTTTGTGCGGTAAACGCTAATAACATGTAGGCCTAAACACGCAATGACGGTTAACGCATGAAGGTCAATTGGCGCCTCAGCATGCACTACCATTGATCTTATGTTATGGGTAGTGTTCGGATTCCCCGCTAGAGCGTAATATGAGATAGACTCAGTCTTCCTTCACCCATAGTAGCAAATCAGCTGATGCCCACCAAATATATCGCGGTAGGAAGCTGGGAGCTATTGACATGTTAACACACAGCAGTTTAGTTGACACGCTGTTGTTGTGTGAGCTAGTTTGGAGCATAGAACATTAAAAAAAAACCATGGTACCATAAAAAATGTTAGAAAAAAGGGCGAATAGCCTTGACTTTTTTACATTGAAAAGTTTTTATTTTGGGTACATACCATTCATTGTGTGATTGTTAAAATCCTGGTACAATGAAGGAGGGTACCATGGTTACCCTGGTAAGAATGGTTAAAAACTGCCAAGTAAAATTGGCAAAAGGACAGCGGTTATAAAAAAATGTAAGAAAACTTAAAGCATTTGATCAATGAACCATTTGTGAATATGGAAAATGTTTTCTTGAAGCCTCTACTATACCCTCTCATTGGATCCATAATCATATTTCCCATTTGCTGGAAATGAAAACGGACATATGATTTTAACTAAGGGTGTTCTAAAGTCAGCTGCGATTTGCAACTCACTTATAACAGCCTATTACTGGGTATTTCTTGTTGTAAGCTATTGTGCGGGATCAAATAGCACTTACATTTTTACATTGTTGTAATACTACTAATTTAAATACTGTATCAACTATATTGTATATTATGATTTTTGTAATTCACAAGCGCTTTCAACAGCAACGCACAAGTTTGCCTTGTGAAGCGCTTGTGAATTGAAAAAATCCAAATATATTGGTATTTTTGTATCGTTAAATTAGTAATACATTACCAATAATCTCAAGATCAAGAATTTAGTTATAATATAATCAAGTATTATTTGAGATCAACTAAAGAATATTCAGTTGGCTTTGCTCTTAACTTCCTGTACAGTGTTAAATTGTTTTAATTATGTAATTTTTTCACCTTTTGATAACTTTTAAAGGAACTATTAAAATAAAAATGTACATGAGATGAAGGACACTTGAAATAGAAAATGATGTCAGCTATGCAATTATTTCCTTTCTCAAATGTGTAAAGTTCAAAATTCCTTCTCAACAAATAAAGCCTTTAACTTTGATCTCACTTAGGAAGTTTTCAGCAAAGGTTTAAAATCTTTTTAACCACATACAAGTTATTTACCCAGTATTTTCAAATGACATACCATATAGAAGACTCCTCTGTGGTAGTATTTCTGCATGAACTTGTATTTCCCTTTGGTTGCCTTGTTAGTAACAACCTTGGGATTGTTGCGCAGTTCTTGCCTACGATCTTCCTCAGTCATGTTTCTCATACGCTCTATTTCCATTCTTTCTTGTTCCAGTCTATAAGTTGAAAATTGTAAATTTAGTTATTATATCGGTTTTGAAATTATAATTCAGGCAGAAACCCATGGTAAGAAATATTTTGACATCATAATATTACCTATATGTATTATGTTATAATATAATATTTGAAAGTTCATAATAGTGGTAGAGAGCAAATTAGTAAAAGGAAAGAAACGTTTGGAGTAGTTTTTCTCGAAGTGGCAGGAAAAGTCCGTTCTTTCCTGTTACTAAATATAATCTTATTTAACCTTTGACTAGGAAAGTTCATTTTATTACACTATATAAATTATCTTTTATAAATAAAAAATTAAAAATTGCCAAGTCTATATTAGGTCATACTCCCACTCTAAGGTATTATATTAAAAAGAAGAAACAGTAGTCTCACTAAACCAGTATTAACAGAAAGAAAGTGCTCATGGCCTCCCTCAGTGTAAATGGTGCTAAGGGAGACAGGGCCAATGCAAATTTCCAAGTGTCCTATACCTCTCTCTTAAAGTAAAACCTCTCTTAACTGAAACAATCACATTAGTCAAATATCTCAGAGTGGACGTTATAGCAGAGAACTTAGTTGTCAGATGATGGAAGCAAAGGAAAATTGGAGACATATCGAGGCTTTCATCGTTCAAGCAATGAAGATAAAACAAGCTCAGCTGAAAGGATGTATAAAGAGAATAAGAGCTGGAGGCTTATGAACGAAAGGTGGAGATTGAGCCCTAAAGGAACGCCATTAGGCGATTCCTTGGTCTGTCTATTAATGAAAAAATGCCCCTGGAAAAAGGTGTGGTTTTAGGGGTTGGGCCAGTTGAACTTGACGATGCACATTTTACATGTCTCAAGAAAAACAAAATTTAAAAACCAAAACAATGGTAAGCTCAACCCAAACACAAAATAACATTTTGCGATCTCTCGACTCCCGCTGGCGCCCATGGTGAAATTACGACTTTTGTTACCGATCGCAGTGTTCTCTACTCTCCCTAGCGCCCACGGTGAAATTACGACTTTCGATACTGACCGTGGCGATCTCTTGTCTCCATTATCGTACTTGGGCTAAAAATCAAGAATTTTGCAACCTCATTTCTAAAATTGCCCAGTTTAAGGACAAAATTCCTGCATAATTCCAGAATTTTCCCGTATATCAAAAATTCTCGTATAATTCCCGGAATTTCCATATGCTGGACACCATGTACTTGTAGGTTTTGCAATCAATATAGAACAAGCAGAGAAAACTCAGCATAATATTGCATTATATGATTACACACGACAACAAGGTTTTAAAGTATTATATAATTTTAAATTAAAGACTGAAAATGCAAACAAATGTGTAATTACACTACATGTTTCGACCATATTAAGATCATTTTCACGTTTCAAGAACAAGCACAACTACAAAAGACTATTTTTAAATTTGAAACAATAATAAAAAACGGATTATTAAAATTAACATATAAAGAATAAAAATAGTTAAAAGGAGGAATGTTCTGAAGCGAGTTGATTTTAAAAGCCTTACTGTATTAGAAATTTTATTGTTCTCTCTATTGTGGTGAGGATTTTCTTTATACACATTATAAATTTTGAAATCTTTTAGAATATTTAATTTTGATGTATCTTTAGTTTTTTTTAAATATCTTCATGTTGGTTTGTATGTCAGTGTAGTTGTGTTGAGTGTTGCTTAAATGTTGAGCGAATTTAGATTTTTGTATGTTATTTTTGTTGGGAATATGTTCTTTGAAGTGTTGTTTAAAGGTACGAGATGTTTGTCCAATATATTTTAGATTTGACAATCTTCATTTTACAGAAGAAAGTTGATAAATTCTGGTTTGTTCATAAATGTTATTTTGTAGTGTTTTTTTGGGAGTAAAATTTTGTTGAAGAGATCCTGTTGTTCTAAAAGCAGTCTTATAGCCAAATCTGCTGCATGGTCGGATGCTACCATGTGTACATAGCTTTACGGTAGCCTTGGTTCCATGGTTTTAGTTAGCTACTGAGCGGTGAGGAGCGCTAGCGTCCAACTCTTGACAGGTCACGTTCAGTGGCGTAAATAACACCCCCGCAGCCCTGCCGCTGATCATCGGCCTCAGAACAAAAAATAAATTTACATACTTAACTGAAATACTTTGCAAATAAAAAAATTACCCAAAAATGATAAAATGATGTAAGCTCTATTTGTTTGTTGGATAGTAAGTAAAATATAAGCCTAGGGTTGGATTTGAACGGAATGAGATTGTGGCTCTGAGCTAACATGAACTCGTCCATCGCCCGTCAAGTGTCACATCTCTCCCTGTACTGTACTCAGCCCTGTACTCGACAGCGTACTGTGAGCGGCTTCAGCGCGCATCACAACCACTGGTCACTGATGAGTCATTCAACCACCAATTGCAGGGCGCACTGCTCAAGCACATACACACCACCCTGCCTTGACGCCACGTCAGTTGTGCAGTACCTACACTGTTACTTCGACACTGTGGACCTAACTTGTTTTTTACCGTGTGCAGAAAAAAATAAAAGTTTCTTAAAATAAGTCATTTTTTTACAACACCTCCTCAAACTCAGAAATTCAGAATTCAGATCTAACTGATAGTTTTGTGTAATACGAGTAAGTCGAGTATATTATAGAACAACAAATAACAATAACAATATCATTTAATAATATTAAACCACATGCCATACTTAAAATTAATCTTTATTTCCTCAGGTTATACTGCAGTAGTTTTTTTTGTGGGCGTCACAAACACTGGGAAAGCGGTCCAAAGTCCAAACCCTTGTGCCTACGCCGGAATCAAACCCGAGACCTTGCGCTTTGCAAGCCGTGACTCAACCCACTGAGCCATGGACGCAGGCAGTAGTTAAAATTAACCTTCATTTCATCAGGTTATATTGCAGTAGTTAGTAGGTCTAAACTCGTTTGATCTATAGCCACGCCAAAGAGATTCTACTGTGTAGCTCATCACCTTATCTTCGTAAATTAAGACATACAAAACAAAAAAAGGTCAATAGACTGGATTTTTGTTGGTTCGTATCTTGGTTAAGGGGGGGCGCACCTTGTCAGCTGGCGGGGGGCGCTCCATGGCTTAGTTACGCTACTGGTCACGTTACTTGGTTACCATAGCAACCAGAAAATGGTGACAGAGTATTGTTAGTGTTTATGTTGTTATTGTTACCTTACTTTCTTATATCACCAATGTTATACTGGTTGCACATTTGTTTTAGAGTTGAACCACGATCAATGATTTGCACTATGTCAAGTTTTGCTGTATTATTAATACGACCAGTTTGCGTTTAGTAGACACCGTTTCACAATCACTAATAAGAACTCTAACAAGTAACAACAAAAACAAATCTTGCTACAGCACTTCAGAAAATGATATGCCCACTCATATCACTGTCGAAAACTTTAAATAATTAGTCAGATTTATCGGTGAGGCAGATGGGTAATTCTGGTAGGTGGGGAGAATTGCTATTTTTGGACTAATATTGTCAGAGAGGACGAGTCAAGGTCACACGGGACCCTATTATAGTATGTTTTGTGAGGGATGGCGTCATTGTGTTATTTCTCCTTTCGGTGTCACAGTTAATCTGATTATGGTTTATTGAGAGTTGACTGTACAGTCAACTCCCGATTAACCGCGATAAAGTCGGGTTGAGGCTTCCCGGATAAGCAAAATCGCGGTTAATCCGCAAAACCAAAAATTAATGTATAGTAAGGTATATAAAGATTAGAGATGGGTTGGTTCCAAAATTTTACCGGTTCCCGGTTCTGAGAACAAATCGGTTCTGTCGGTTGCGTTTGCGGCGATCTCTTGACTCCCGCTAACGGTTGCGGTGAAATCACGACTTCGATAACGTTCGCGGCGATCTCTTGACTCTTGCTAACGCCCGCAGTGAAATCACGACTTCGATAACGTTTGTGGCGATCTATTGCCTCCCGCTAACTCCCGCGGTGAAATCACGACTTTGATACCGTTCGCGGCAAATTACTCGACCAAATTTCGAGCTTTACCGATCAGGTCGAGCCGAGCTCGAGTACATACATCGAGAACTCGCACACCCCTAACCCCAATGTGTTATTTCGCTATCGGGGCCGGTTCCGGAACCGTCTTTGTCAATTTTCGGGTCTCGGTTCCGGGTATGTCCGAGAACCGGAACCGAGAACTGGAACCGACTCATCCCTAGTAAAGACCTAAACAACTAAAAATGAGAATAAGGCCGTTTTTCGCGCTTCATTCTTTGTCGCGGTTAATCCGCAACGCGGTTAACCCGATCACGGTTAATCGGGAGTTGACTGTACTTTCATTGCTACTTACTGTAGTTACTTTCTGCTCAATCCAAAAAGCAATTCAATCCCCACAGCCTTTTTACATATATTTTTTAATGTCTACTGAGAACAAAAAAAAAATATATAAAGACTTAATATTATAGGAAGAATTTTAGTGATACACTTACGCTTCTCTTTCTTCTCTGTCTCTTTTTATCCTTTTCAACTCACGGAGCTTCCAAGCCTCATATTCCACTTCATCATTTTCATCGTCAGTGTTGACATCATTTAAAGCTGGCTCATCATTTACTCCCTTTGTTTTAACTGTATCCTTTCGGACTTCATCTTCTACAATCTGAATTAGACCAAGAGAGAAATTTATCAGTAGGCTCCTAAGTGTTTAAAAGAAAGCTTAAGATTTATCAAACCACCCAATCTGAAGTGATAACGAATCACAACAAAATTATATGGAAAAGATTATTATGGCTGTATTAAAAAAAATAACCTTAAGTGTGTAGCGCCTTCTTTCTTCCGCCATTTTTTTTGCTTCAGCTTCCATTTGCTTTTGTTTTTCTTTTTCTCTTTCTTTTTCAATTATCGTCACACGATCTCTTTTTCGAACAAATACAGGTTTAAGCCTCGGTCCAGTTTCTTCTTCTGAATCTAAAAATCAGACCGTCACAAATATCTCTTAAAGTAAAATATGTTACCAAAACCTACCCACCTAATTTTGGACTAGTTCCATTTTAAAGTATGTTCAAATTCAATCAGCATTCATTGTTACTAATACAATAGAGCCTCAATAACTTGTTTTTTCTAATCCCCTTGAAATCTCCACACGAAAGGTAAAAAGACCTCTATATGTAGAACGTTACAAAACTAAAACCTTGGAAAGTCTAATTTTAGAATTTTTATTTTTTAGGGTCATAAAACATTAATCGCTTGATTTTGAAAACCTAAACCTTTTATTTAAGCTCCATAGTTTATCTCTATAAGTTGATATTTTTTGGATCTGTGACTTTTAATACTGCATTTCATTTGGTTGTTCCTCACTGGCACACAAAATAATGCCATCACCAATAACAAGCTTATTACCATACATCGGAAGAAAACTTCACAACCGACTACCTCTGAAAATGTGAACGCTGGAAGGCCGACAGTTCAGATCAACCATGAGAAAGTGGTTGGAGGAACATCCCTTCCACTCTCTAGAAGAATTTTTTGAACATAAGGCAGTGTAGACTGTATGCATGTGTGTAAACATCAAGCCTTTTAATATAAAATTCTTTTGTATTTTGACGCCATTACAATTCTCCAACGAATTTGTAAATAAAGATATTATTGTATTGTACCATTTAATATCTTCTTGGCAGTTCTGTGGCTTAACTTTATAGGTTGACTAAATTAAAAGGAAGTTTTAAAACACTGCAACAATTAACCAATGAACTGCAACTAACCTGTGTACTCTTCATACTCTGATGATTCTTCTGCACTTTCCTCTGGAGTGTGTCCTTCATCCTCCTTGTCCAAAACTTCCATTTCCTATGATAAAAGCCACTTTCATTCATATATTAGCCTATCAGTACCTTTTAGCCCCTTGAAAATGAAAGAAACAGTTCTGCTACAGATGGTCACCAGATTTACGTGAAATTTCATACAGATAATAATAGGTAATATACTATTTTCAGGGTTCTGCCTTCACTATACAGTAAACTCCCTCATGTTTGGTCTTGGTTGTATCGGCTCAGCATCTGAGCTCGAGTCAGACTCATCTGATTCGCCAGTGACAGTAGGCCAGCGTATTTCACTACAGTTTCTCTACTCATAGTGAAGTTTATTTAAACATTTGAGGTAGACGGAGTAGAAATTCAACCTGCCAGAAAACTGAAGTACCTAGGAGTTTGGTTGGATCATAGGAGATCATTCAAAGTCCATGCTGAAGAAGTGGCTAGCAAGTGTGCTAAAGTTGCCGGTCGTCTTAGCAGATTAATGGGCAAGAGTACCTAGTGCGAGTAGGCGGAGGCTGTTAGCGACTGTGGTGGAATCCGATGCTCTGTATGCAGCCCCGGTTTGGGTAAGAGCTTTGGCCTCAATAACAAATTGAAGTAAGTTAGACCGGGTACAGAGGAGAATGGCTCTTAGAGTTTGCAGTGGGTACCACACAGTCGCAGCAGATGCAGCATTTGTAATTGCAGGCGTTCCTCCCTTAGGACTATTGGCTCAGGAAAGAGCAAACCGTCATAACGATATGGACATTGTACAGGCACGTAATAGACTGCTGGAGCAGTGTCAGGAAAGGTGGAGTAACAGCCTGAGAGGAGCTTGGACAAGAACTCTCATCACAGATGTAGTTAGTTGCATTCTGACAAAACGGACACACGGTCAAGTGGATTTCTTTCTAACCCAGTTTCTTTCTGGGCATGGAGATTTTCAGAAATACCTGCGTCGCATGCAGAAAATTCAATCTGAGAACTGCAGGTACTGTGAGGAAGAGGACACAGCACACCATTTTGGATTGCGAGCGGTGGGACGTTTGGAGAAGACCTTACCTAGTAGAGCTTGGAACAATTACAAGTGCCAACATCATTGCAAAGATGCACGATAGCCAGAATCTATGGAACATGGTGGCTGGGATGGTGGAGAAGATCACGAGACAAAAGAAAACTGAAGCTGGACATCAGTAAACAAGAGGAAAAGCAAATTAGTCGCTGAGACCCTTCTGGACTGATGCAATACCTGTGGTGATTCCAGCTCCAGTGGATGAAGCGCAGGAAGTTTCAGTGGGTAAACCTAGGGTACGTTTAGTTAAAGAAGTTGTCAGAAGAAAGGGAGTCCCACACACGGGGAGCTCAAACGAGCACAAAGCGTAGCTCCTAGGTGCGTAATGCATTTCCTCCTGAGGAAAAAAGAAAGTTGCACCTGTCAACAGGTGAATAAGTGACTATTACCACATTAGGTTTAAAAACAGCTGTTAATATTTAGTATTTAAGTATTTGCAAAGTTAATATTTACCAACCCATAAATTGTTTTACACTTTCTTGATTGATATTACGTTATTGAGACTTTTTGTTAAAATGGTTCAGTACCTATACTTATCAAGAACAAGCGGGAAAGGGAAGCAAAAGTATGATGGTTTGGTTGTTGTCTGTTAGGAAAAGTCGCCAAATACAACCGCGCTGCCTCTTGGCCAACTCCATTGGCACGCCCTTACATAAATATCAAATCCGCGTGTTCTTGTTATGTATACTGAACCATTTTAACAAAAAGTCACAATAACGTAAAAACAATCAAGAAAGCATAAAACAGTTTATGGGTTAATAAATATTATCTTTGCAAATACCTTTAGCTATCAGCTGGTTAACAATTAAAATTGAAAACAGCTGTTTTTAATCCAATGCGGTAATAGTTCTCACATATTCAGCTTTTGGATCAGCTGACTGTAAATATTATTCACCTGTTTGACAGGTGCAAATTGTACACCTAAAATGTGAAAATCTAAGATCTGGTAATACCAATTGTAAAAGGACACAAAAAGTGTAAATATTCATGTAAAATTTCAACAAATTAGTTTGTATCTTTACGTAAAATTAAAAATAAAACTTTTTTTATTCTTGTTAATTTTTTTTATAATATGCTATTTTTATGGTATTTCAATCAGAAAAATTTAAACAGCTACCATACTGTTTCTGTGGAGTTTTATGAAATTTCTTTTTTCTTCTCAAATTGACCTTATGACACATAAACTTCATACCAAGTTTGAATGCAATCGGTCAAACCGTTCTGAAGATATATAAGTTTTTAAGTAAAACATACTAAATGGCGGCTGCCGGAGTACCTAACAAGGAATTTTAGGACCCATGTTTATAGGAACTTTTTTCATTGTTTTTGCATAAGGTACCCACCCACCCCTGAAATTTGGCGCCCTATTTTAGAATCACCCTGTATATGTAAATAAAGCAGTGCGCTCAGAAAAAGCGAAGGCTTAAGCGAGGCTATGAGCAGAGCGAACAGCCTTGTAATACCCGTGGTAACAGAATGGCCGAATACCAAAGTGAGCCTGTGTACGGAGCAAATAAGAGTAACAAATTGCAAAGGAAATTTTATTTGTTCATGCAAGCGGTGCTTTAGAGCTTAGCTGCGTGTCATTCTGGTTTTTTTCATTACATTAAGGGACAAAAACAAAATGGCCGACAGATACTGTGCACTCTTAATACTTATATCTAACAAATATTTTTATAACAGTTTACTAACTTGATCATCCTTTTTCTCCATCACTTTCTGACGCAGCATCATTCTCCTCTTTTCTATCTCCTCATCACTCAACTCATCTTCTTCTTCCTCCTCCTCACTACTTTCTCCTCTTCGCCTTTGTAACCTCTCATCCTCAGACTCGTCCTCTTCCAAGATCTCTGGTTCATGAATATGCCTGAAACAAATTTCAACCTAATGTTAAAAAAATTGCTTTTTCCAATATTTTAAAGATGCTTTGTAGTGTTTACTAGCACACAAATTGACCTCCTCTAATTGTCCTGGCTTAGATGTAAATTTAAGGTATAGGTAATTTTTTCAAACTTGTGTGTTCAAAAACAAGTAAGCTCAGTACAGTCTTTTAAAGCACTTACCTATGTCTTTCAACAAAGGTTTCTTCATCGCTGTGCCGGCTGTCTTCCACTTTTCGTCCTTTAAGTCGACGGAGTCTTGGATCATCGACATGAGCATCTTCGTCATCACTTTCATGTCTTGCACTTCTGCTAACTGGGGCTGTTGTAGATGAACCAGCTACAACCCTCTTCTCAACAAAGTCTTCCTCCTCTGATTCTTCTTCACTACTTGATACTGGTGCATATTCAGGTCTCTTGCCAGACACATATCGGTGAACTTTCACTTTTTGCATAGACAGCTCACCTAATACAGAGTTAATTAGCTAAAGAAATATGGAAGTACATTTTTTTCAGACCATACTTTACTTAGCCTGTAAGTTAAAACCAGCTATATAGAAATCTATACTAATATATAAAAATTAGATGGTGTGTGTCTGTCTGTTCCTCAATCACACAAATACCACTGGACCAATTTTAATGACATTTTACAGGAATGTGGCTTATATAGGCTACCTGGTTAACACATAGGCTATTAACATGTTTGATAACTTAATTATTTTCAAGATGGCGGTCATTAGTAAGACCTCACTACATGTGAAAAATTATAACCCCCAAACTGTCACGTGAAATTCTAGAAAACCGTAAAATATAATAAAATTTTGACCACACATACGAGCTTTAAAATTTAATTTTCTACAAAAATGGTCCTTAGCATTTTGGTTGTATCTGCAACAGTTTGTTCAAAAAGCTTGCTTCAGTGTGGAGAAACAGGCTCATGATACGCCAGTCGCTCCCCTCTACACGTCCGTAGTCCGCACCGCAGTCGTCCTATAGACCTGGTACTGGTTCATTGGTACGGCACGTCTGCAGTTTATTTCTACGGATGACTTTTTTCATTGGAATTATAACTTTGTCCCATACCTACCTATCTATTCCTAACATCATTACATTATTCATCGGCTTATTTAACCTTGCCTTCATTCACTGTTGT
The DNA here is from genome assembly GCA_018831715.1 of Matsumurasca onukii. Classification (NCBI taxonomy): domain Eukaryota; kingdom Metazoa; phylum Arthropoda; class Insecta; order Hemiptera; family Cicadellidae; genus Matsumurasca; species Matsumurasca onukii. The sequence continues at coordinate 52,388,425 of CM032059.1, read as the reverse complement.
CAGTTTTGTGGCTGGCCTACCTTTTGGTCACTCACAGCACGTTGTAGCTGTACCAATTCTTTAACCTTCTTCTGTTACCGAGTCTTCTTTTTAGAAGACTAATCGTTAACTTTTTAATTCTACTTTTTACTCTTAAACTTTGTAAAAAAAAACATTTTTGATCCTTTTTTGTAGTAAAAACAAGAAACGGACTTTTCCTGCCACTTCCGAAGAAAAACTACTCCTAACGTTTCGGGCAGTTAAAACTCCACCCGTCTTCAGAGCACTACACTAATATAGGAACTACATTTAATTGTGTATCTTAACTTAAGATCTAACCTAAGACTTTATGACTTTTGGTATAGTCTTAGGTTAAGATATATAATTAAATATAGTTCCTATTTTAGTGTAGTCCTCTGAAGAAGGGTAGAGTTTTAAACTGCCCAAAATGTTAGGCGTAGTTTTTCTCCGGAAGTGGCGGGAAAAGTCTGTTTCTTCTTTTTACTTAATTGCTCTACGCCACTATTATGAACTTTCAAACTTTTACTTTTCATTTAGTTTTATTTTAAACATTATAATTTTTTTCTGTCATGCCAAATAGAAAAAAAACAATATTTCTCAAAGATCAACAAAAGCTAGGAATGTAAGCTCTGCAAGAGCTACAGAATCTTCTCAAGAACGTGAGGTTAGGCTGATAGCTGATAGAATCAGGCATGCCTTGCAATGAAATTTCAAAATGAAATGTTGAGAGCTAATGAAATTTTTGATGTAACCCCAGGACTGGCTGTGTGCTGACAGAATCAGGCACGCCTCACAAAGAGATAGCGGCTCATGATGTACACCAGGATCGAGTAAAAAAAGACAGAATCAGTATGCCTCACATAGAACCTCTGAGCTCTGACCCACCGGATGAACAGGAGGCTCGAATTGCCGCCAGTACCAGCAGAATGACCTTGCAAAAAGCAAATGAGACCCCCGAGGTACACCAAGACCGACAAGAAAATGACAGAGTAAGGCATGCCTCACAAAGTTAATCTAAAAACACTGGATGAACGGGAGGCTCGAATTGCCGCCAATACCAGCAGAATTACCTCGCAAAAAGCAAATGAGACTTCTGAGGTACACCAGGACCGACTAGAAAATGACAGATTGAGGTATCCCTCACAAAGAGCATCTGAGACACTGGAAGAACAGGAGGCTCAAATTGCCCCCAATTCCAGCAGAATGAAGAAGTCTGGCCTGTAAGTCTGGCCAGAAGTACGGCCTGTAGAAGTAAATGAGGTTGTTTTACAGAAAAGGAGAAGGTGGTGAACAAACAGTCAAACTTAAAATTGTTTTTCTAAAGATAGAAAATTATATTTTTTTTACTTTGAATTTGCATTTTTCTTAAAGTATACACACAGCTATGTTAACGAAGCCCCGAGGCAAAGCGTGGGTAATCTCAGCCAGTTAATCTATAAAACAAGTTAAATACCTTCAAAGTGCTATTTTAAGTCCACAAGAAATTATTTAACTCATTTAATTTTTACTGTGAAATGACAACGAAGACTCTCTTAGTTAAAAATCATAATTTATTGCGATACGTCAAATTTTCTCATAATTCCTGATGTGTGTCTAGCCTGCAGACCTGAGTCTTTCAATAATCCAGCTAACTTATTATGTTGTTTAGAACCTAACATTTCGCCCAATTTTGTCGTGTGCAGCCACTGGAAATATTTACATGAGTATTAACTTATTGTCTGACAATGAGAGTCATGTCACATTTATATCGGTAAAATTCTGGATGTCATTGCTTTAACAGACGTAGCCTACAAATGTCATTAAATAACTAAAATTCTGGCTTAGTGACTTTTAACTCTTAGGCTTTCGCGGCCAGTGTCACAACTATATGTATAACTAGGCCTTTATAAATATTCTTCAGTTACACGAAAAAAAATAAAATATAACACAAGTCTACATAAAATATGGCTTATATTTCACCATGATAAATGGCTTATTCATAGCCTAACTATTACAACATATATACGCGGTGTGAACCGGAAGAACAAGTTTTTAGTTAGCGACTTTGGTTTTAATAACAATTTGTAAATTAAAAACCTGTAAAATTACCAAAAATATACAATTAAAAAATCAACAGAAATATGTGTGTTCACCTAACCTGATTTTCTGCAGCAAGTATGAACCTTATATAGTTGGGAAATTGTACCAACTAAATACTGTTTAATTAAAGGTTTTCTTACTGTCAAAGAAAAATTGGGCAAAATTTAACACTTTGTGCTTATTTGATTTTTACTATTTAGAACAAAAGTGACTTAACTAGAAAAATACAATTCTATTTGATCTTGAAATTCAATTAAATGATATCTTTACTATCTATTAAATGCCTATCATTAAGGATTACTTATATATAAAATTCAAAAGCGTAATAGCATACCTTTGTCATTTTTTACAGGGACAGCACCAGCTGTACTTTGAATCCCTGCTGGAACTGCTGGTAAAGGATTAGGATTCATCATCATTTTAAATAAATGAAGAGGCAAAAGTTAGAGTGAAGAATTTCAATACACACAGCTAAGCTCCCTAACAGTTACAAAATGTTAAAATGTTTCTTTGTTCTCTGTCATAGGCCTAACCAAGTTTGTAGCATAGCCTACATAAGGTTCATCAAAGCGAGGTGCTAGGCCTGAACCAATAACAGACACAATTAGTCACTGATTAAATTCAGAGTGCATCCTTAAAATTAAACTAAAATAGTAAACAACAATTTAAATAAAAAGTGATACTAGGCTATTTCAAACCCAGCCTATCTGACTAAACTCACTGAAGTTCGATAAGAGTTTACACTGTACACTAACACTACATAAACTAACCAAAGAATGTCAATCCCTCTTCGAGACTGCGTTTGTCAATAAAAAAAACTGTGTCTGCGATCAGTAAAACAAAACTCACGAAAGTAATAATGTTATGCTGTACAAAACCTCAAGGGGTTACTTTGATTTGAGACATCGACCACTCCAAGAGGATGGTATTTTAAGGTGAATATGGATATTGACTTTAAATATACACTTAAAATCAATGATATGGGTTAAGTAATAAACTATTCCATGATGAGGTGCACTATTCCGTGATAATCACTCAATGCACTGAATTCAGTTGGTCTCCGACTATCCTTTAGACATGGTTTGTTTATTTAAACACCATTTTTTACATTGTAACTAAGGTAGACAGTGCTGAGCTGAACCCAGACCGACACGCAGCTAAGCGCTAAAGCGCCGCTGACATGAGTTAATCGAATTTCCTTTGCATATTGTTAACTTTAATTTGCTCCCCTCATACCCTCGCTTCGGCTTTCGGACTCAGTTTTATGTTCTTTACGACGATTTTTACGAGGCTGTTCGCTACGCTCACAGACTCATTTCGGCCTTTGGCTTTAGATTTACGGGGTTTTTTACTGAAAGTTATTCTAGGTATCATAAAAGGAAAACACATTATAAATGTCCTTGGACAATGTCCGTACGGGGCTCCTCTCAGAAAACGCCGACATAACAGAATCCGAACACTGATAGCAGATGAGTTAAGAAAACATAAACCGCTTGAAGTGTGCAAAGAAGTAACGGCAGACGGCAGTCAGTGGTGGCTCGTGAGCCTTGAGTAAGGTGAAGGGCAAATCAGCTGTACTCCACTATTTAACGGGAAAAATAGGTATAAATAATTATTCTTAACACGTGGACAGAAAAATCAATTCAATTCAAAATATGTTGGTTATTTCTCTAGGAAACTACGTAAATAATTAACAACGTAGTCATTACAGCTTGCAAGTTCTAGCAAGGAGTTAAAAGCCCACAAACCCTAAGTTAAGTCTCTAATAAAAATGCCGTTGGCGTAGACAGTAAAAAAAAGTTAATGTTTGTAATGTTGCAAAAAGTAATTTGTTAAATAGAAACATTGTACAACTACCGTACTAAGTGGATCACTGACAATGTATAGACATCGTAGCATAAAATTGTTTTGTTGTATGGATCAGTAAAAAAAATATACAACTATTTATTTTAGTAACTATTTAAAATATACATCATCAGGTCGTGTGATTGCAAACGTGAAAAGTAGGCCTAAAACAGAGCATTTGCGCCGCGCGGGTCTACTGATCGAGTAGTCAACTGGTCTCCTGTCTGGCGGGCTACGCAAGTGACGGGTTTTGAATATACACTTATAATTATGTAAATAAATAATGGTTTAAAGCTATCAAACAAACAGTTTTATGAAATAGGGCCCAGACGTCATATGTTCAAGATTACAAAATTATGGTTTTTGTAAAACATATTTAAGCATATTGTATCAAGTGAGGTTTCTGCAATGATGTCAAAACAATGGTTTTTTTCTGTTTGCGTTTGTAGAATTTAGTAAAGTGCTTTGATCTTGTAACTTCCTCAATTAAATGTGCAGATCCTCTTTGCAATTCATTTGTTCCCCTTTTGTTTCAAACTCAAGAATTTTCATGTTTTCTTGCATATTTTTGAAGTCATGTCAGGATTTCAATAGGTGATCAGCAAACGTTTATTACATAGTAGTACTGTTGTCAGAGGTGGATGCTTGGAAGTGCTCTTTATACCTATTATGGAACGTTGTTCCAGTTTGTCCAATATATGAACATAGACACTCACTGCAACTTAACTCGAATATGCCTGATCGATCGCAAACATCCATGTGTATGTTCTTTGGTTTTTTTTTGGCAATACTGTTTATTAGTTTAAAGCTATTTCTTTGTAGCAGTGCATAAAATAACATGTTAACTGGGCGACACTTGTGTCGCCAGTGAAGGGATTATGTCGCCTAGTGGCTGCAGGCTGCGCTGGTTAGGTTTTTGTTCAGATTTTAAAGAACATGTAGTTTTTTTCATAATCAAGATTTATAATTTAACGACTGATCTCATAAATTTGTATTATTACAACAGTAATAAAGCAGTAAATCAGGTTAAAAATGTATTTAAAAATGCGGGACAAACTTCATTGTACTACTCGTAATGTCTCGCCGCGGCGGTAGCAAGATAGTGTGTAGTCATTGATTTTAAATTTAAAGTCAATGGTGTAGTTGAGTGAGAGGTGTGTCCGTTGTGAGCAACAGTATGCACGCGGTACACTATACAAACTCATCAGCGATTTTCATGTTGCTACTTGGAATAATGCCTCCCTCCCTCCTCCAAAAATCAATAAATATCTAATTATTTCATGCGTGTTTCTGAATCACAATAAACTATTACTGTACATTAGTGAATTGGCTTATGGTTAGAGTATTTTTTAATCAAGGATATAATTATTTTCTTATCAATATTTGTACAAGTGGTGGGTTCTTGAAGATATTTTGGATAATATATAATAATTTACATAACAATTCTTAATTTTGAAAAATTAGTTTTTAATAAATTATATCATATAATTATCAATAAATTATCAACTAAACCAAATTGTCTTAGTAATTAGTTTATTAATTTCTGGTACCCTTCATTATAGTAGTTACAATACGAGCTTGTGACGTTAGCAGGTGGTCTCAGGTAAGTAAAAGATGTAGTTTGTTTGTCTCAATTTTTACTTGAACTGAGTGATTTGATTCTAGGCACTTAAGTTATAGATATGAATATTCTAATACATTTTTTTAAAAAGTGATCGTTAAAAAAGGTCTAATTTATTTTAAAATATGGCTTAAAATCAGGTTTTAAGTATCAAAACTACAACAATTTCCGGGGAGAATTGCTGGGGGGTATTCCATACCCCCCTTCCCCGGTGGTTGTCGCCCAGTTAAAATTCCTTAAAATATGCTCTGCTTTGTAGCGTAGAAAATCTTAAAGTTGGACGTTTTTAAAGTATTTTTAATAGCTTTATGTAGGTTATTATTAACCCTTTGAGGTCGCGTGTCGACTATAGGTCGACAAACGCTATTTCCTTTTGAACGCTTGGATGTGCAGTATAGGAGACGGTTGAAACAGTCTCTGATATGCGAGGACTACGCAACACTAACGGCGCCTAGCAGAGAAGAGCGAAACTACCACTCCCTCCCCCCTCCACGGCAACTCAAGTGTGACTTTGACAGCCCGGTGGTTTAGTGGTTATAGTGACGGACAGCTGGCCCCTGTCTGTCACAGCGTGGGTTCGAATCCCACCCGGGTGCGCTCTGGTACGGTGCAATGCTAGTTGTTGGATCATGCCGGGTGCGGGGGCCACAATGACCCGCTGAGGATCACTGAAAAGAAAATGGCTCATCAAATCCAGTGAGGCGGAGAGTGGCACTTTTTGAGCTTAGGGAGGCACTAAATCCCCGCTCTTAGAGGTGTGGTTCAATGACTGGTAATGCACCGTACCAGAGAGGGGTTTTGCTGAAATTTTGCTTATAGGAGACTAGGGAAACACATACGGAAGGCTTTTTACAAAAATTTAAAAATAAGACCGCAAAGGGTTAATAGGAGCACAAAAGAATTCTTTTTTGTCATTACGACATATTTTATCATTTGCTTTCTTGTTGCCAAACTTTTTCTGATTCGATTATACTTGGTTTGCATTCATTTCTTAATTATGTATTTTTCCTTGTTAAATTCTAACTTATCTAATGGTATATTGACCAAACAGTTAACTATTGAATGGAAGCCAGCCATCTTCTGCCCTCAAGGGGGGTTAAAGCCTGCAGGTATTAGAAGCTCTGTTTGTGTCGGATTCCTGAAAATCTTAAAGTAGTGTTAGTTCTTTTAATTCTTTCCTATTGTTACGTCTAGAAAATTGATTTTGTTTTCTTGATATTCTTTTGTAAATTTTATATTCTCTGACATATTATATAAATAACTCAAAAAGTCTTCACTATCTTTAGAACAAATTCTTTTTTGCACCTTTTATTAATGAACTACAGAAAGCTATAAAAAATACTTTCAAAACATCCAACTTTAAGATTTTCTACACGTGTAAAAATCACATATTTTGTGCGGCTGGAAACTAAAATTTATATTTTAATGTACTGCAATAGCCAATTTTACTGTCAAATCAAGTATTTAATGTGTATTTATTTCATTTTTTCTAGTTTAAATTTTGTTAAAAATTAAATTGATGAATTTTATTGAGTTCAAAAGGTACAGTTAGCGCCAACTAACATGAAGCGTGCCTTGCGCATGCACGTAGATCACTCTTCCTTTTCCTATCGGTTAAGTACAGTCAGTGACAAGCAAACCTCGCTGTAGCTGTCACAAAAAATACAAATAACATAACCTCATCTGGTTGTTCGTATGCTTTTAAACAGAAATTTGGATTTAGCTTTAATAATTATTGCAAAACAACTGTTAAAATAATAAAACAGAATCAACCACACTGAATTCAAACTATCAAAATAAATAACTATTTACGTTAATGAAAAAAGATAATTTAAATAGGTAGTTGCTGTTTTTAAACAAACCGCCGTTTTGGGTTCTGTTGGAACGGACTATACTGAGCCGCTCGAGGGGAAAGTGGGTGATTGGTGGGTAGGGGGAAGGGGCTACGTCACAGCTGTTTATACTCTCCTCTCCAGGATTCATGGTAATTGGCGCAGTCTGTACAACAACTGAAGGGATTTAATTGGACGAAGTTATTAAATCTTCATCCAATGACTTTCTATGTATGTCTCTTAAAGGTTTAAAACACAGTGAAGGTAATAAAATTAAAACACATAAGCGTGAACAATATGGCGGCCACGCCCCTGCCCTGAACAAAGAGGCACAGTTAGGGCATTACCATCACAGTGGACGTATCTCGCCCCTTTAGTTTCTCTACTACTCTTCTACTGTCCATCAGGGCAGTTGGGCAACACCCGACAAATTATAGACAGAAAACATTCAAATAACCAAACATACACAACTTTATTAATAAAGATTTAAAAACAACCAGCATACATTATTTTAACAAATATTATATTACTTACATCTACAATATTATCTATAAATGCACTTAAAAGAGGCTAAATATTATTTTAACTCAAGTAAATAAAAAAAAAAAAACACCAAACGGTCAAAGATTTTAATAATTAATAACATTGACGAACACTTGATGATTTAGATGTGGCTCAAGTTGAGAAAGTGTTAAACTGATGATGGATCACAATGTGACTGTACATCATAGCAAACATTTGTTCATAACAGTTTTACTGGTATTTGGTTCGGTATGGTTGATCTCTAGCTAGAGCTTCCAATCCTGGGATCTCAGACCAATTTCAGGAACCAACAAGAGTATTGTATATTAAAAAGTAAAACCTTACTTTATACAGAGAAACTTGATTTTTACAACGATATTAGGGTATTGAAGAACTAAATAGTGACTTAAAAGGTATAGAAAGGAGAGCAGGCTCACCTGAATGAAATATAAACACATAAGAAAACACACATTTCTTAAGAAGAAAAGGCTTTGCTGTTACTGCCCTTATACGTGATCTCTTTTTGTCCTGGCAGAAACCCCAGAAGGTAAGCCTAATCTCCTTTCTTTTTTTTTTTGATACCATATCCTGGCATAGTGCCCTATATCCTAAATCTGACTAAAGAGTAAAGACCAAGTACACCTTGCAAGGTTTTAACTCAATAAATGATCAGATTTAGGAAATGGGACACTAGGCCAGGATTTTGTTTATCACAAAATTTTTGTTTTGGGCACTACGGCTGAAAATTTGTCTTGACAAAGGCCCCAGTAAGGCTGTAAAGTGGCAAAAGGAATTTAAAACACTTTGATGATCTTACTTAGTGTTATTGAACACTAGAACAACAGTTAACTATTGAATTAATTGAACTATTGTATTATGCCAATTCTTGGCATAAACATCACTTTTACCAGGAAAAAAGCAGATTTTTAGTAATTTATAAAGAACAACTCACAAAAAGGCAACTGTAGCAGAAGTCACAGATCAGGCCAACATAAGCCCAGAACCCAATAAACAGAAACTGGTCAGGCGGGATTAGAAACTCTATCTCTAGCTCAATTGCAAAGTGTTACTTTAGTTTTTAACATGTTCTTGGGCTTGTCGGTAAGCTCTGAGGGCATGTTTAGCAGCTGCTCTTTTGGCCTCTTTTTGATTGTTCCCAAAGCCATTGAATCGCTTGGTTTCTTTGTTGATTACAACATCGACTGCTGCCAATGAGATATTTCCATCTTCCTTTGATAATCTGCAAAAAATGAGATACAACTAGTAAAACAAACACTAATTTTAATCACATAAACAAATTACTTCCAAAGCTCGGTAGGGCTTTCTCTGCTACAATGACACTTTCTCATGTAGTTAATTTCCAAACCTTACATGAGGTATTTTTGCTTAATTTTAGTCACATATCTTGAAAGTAATAGTTTTTGGAGAAACTCAGCTGATGCTTTTAAAGTTTTTCAAATGCAAAAGAAGATTTTTCGCTATAACAACATAATGATTATTATATGTCTGATTTTATTGACATAAGAAATGTGTTTTCCTTTTATGTTATGTAGTATAACCTATCGTAAAACCCTGTAAGACTGAGGCCGAAGGCAGAAGCAAGGCTTTGAGCGCAGCTAACAGACTCGTAACGCTGTGATCATACAGGAGCCCAAGCTGAGGCCGGAGCGAGGCTGTGAGTGGAGCGAATTAGAGTAACAATTTACAAAGGTAATTCGATCCACTCATGCCAGCGGCGCTTTAGCGCTTAGCTGCATGTCAGCCTGGTTTGTTTTTGTATTGTTTTGCTGATGTTAAAACTGATTTAGTGCTTTCATTGTAAATGTGTGAGTCTTAGCTGTACCCGCATTTATGTTGTAACATTTTTTAGGCTAAAATATAATGAAACAAAAGTGGCTTGGATTCGAGTATATATACGTAATTCTTGTTTTTATAACTTTAGACTGATGCAATTTTTCTGTAGATGGTAATACATACACTAAAATTTACTTACGTAAAAATGGGATCACAGTCGGTTTCGTATAACATTCTTATATGGTTCTTAGGAATGTTTGTAGAATATGTATCTGAAAAAAATGTTTAGACATTTGTTTAGATGCCTACTGAAATTTTTAAACAAATTTACAATGGTAAATAAATGGCTTTGCAGATGCACGACCGGATGATGCATCAGGGTAATAGTTTTGCTGTTTTTAGGTAGGTTTTTTCTTTTGAACTATTGTTTCAAAAACTTTGGTTTAAACTTTCAAGCTCCGCTTTAGTGGTCACCTCAGAGAAAACCTAAATTCATCTGCGACAAATATATAGAGTTTTCCGAAAAATATATAGAACCTGATTTTTTATAGGTGGTTTAATAACTTCACAAGTAAACTTTAAAGTAGCCAAGGCTTTAGTACTTTTCATCTCCATTTTGTACTCTTAAAATACAAAAAAAAACTTTTCACTCCTGTTGGTAACCTTTTTTATAAGGTGTCCCTTTGTGATTTCACCCGTAAATTTAAAGCATCTCACAGACTCAGATTTGCCCAATGACTATCTAAGTCCAAGTATTCCATTGGTTTAAACCTAAAGTTTTCAACCTACCAATTTCTTCCTTCATCAAGTTGTAAAGAATATTCCAAGTCACTGCTATGTCTTTCCCAGAATCAAGGTAGACTGCTCCAATGATTGCTTCAAAAACATCACCTAAAGCTTTAGGAACATCTACAGCTTCTGCTATCTTAGATTCTCTTTCTTCCAATAAGAACAAAACCTAGAACATAGAGGATGTCGTGAGAACAATTCTAGAAAAATAAAAATAAAGGTTTTAATGTTACCAGAAAAGGCTTCTACAGTTGATTAAGTCTTGGCTAAGCCAACTATTCTCCCTTCCCCATTCCATACTATACACAGAATAACCATATTGAGATTTCTAACCCTATTGCGATCTTGCAGTTCCTTCTAAACTGCTTTTAGTGAATATCCATAGGAAATAGAACTATTAGTTTCTTTCATTCAAGAGGAGGACACGTTGTAGCACAGTAGATAAATAAAATTAAAAGTATTTTATTGAATTGACGTGTTTACAAACATGTATTTCAATCAACAACTCTTTTTTGGATTAAACCACTGAATAAGATTGTATTATTACCTATTTTTAAAATAGGTACATAACAAAACAAAACGTTTCGTCTACACTATGGTAGACATCTTCAGTTGTATAGACAAAGAAGAGTTGCAAATAAATGTATAAAATGAAAAATATACAATGTATATAGGGAGTATAAAACTTCAGGTAAAATAATTTTAAATAGTTAATAAATTATTTAGCCTTTGAATTTTTATACTCCCTATACATTTTATATTTTTTTCATTTTATACATTTATTTTTAACTCTTCTTTTCTATACAAATGAAGATGTCTACCATAGTGTAGATGAAACGTTTTGTTATGTATTTATATAATAAAATATTATTCAGTAGTTTAATATAAAAAAAGAATTGTTCATTATGACTAACCACTTAAGCTTGAAATTCAAAAGTATCTCAATCTTCAACTATTTGATCTAAAATTTTGCATTCATCCACATCTAGATCCCTTTCAAACATACATGACTTACGTTCGTACTATTCCCATTTACTTGAATTTTTCCAGTCTACCCACTGTTAGTCTGGTTCTCCAATATCCCAATTGTGTGCCAAAAGCTCGATTGAACTGTAAAATGCTTCCGCGACCAAAACTGATTTTAGATGAGCTTTGAAAGCCCTTAGCTCTGGGGCAATTTTGATCGAATTCGGAAGTCTGTTGACAAACTGAACTCCTGCCTGTGAGGGCAAACGTTCATGAATCATCGTTCTGTGTCTCCCAGTTTGATAGTTCTCTCTGTATCTGGTTTGGTACAATAATCTGGTAGAATAATTTCTTTCCCCTAAATATCGTGCGTTTGCATCACTTGTACGGCGGTCCAGTCCAAGGTCCGATGTAGCGTTTGCAGTCGCTGGACCCTGACTGAGACGGCACCGGCAGAGCAGCAACCGGCATCAGGCAAACAGTACAGTGTACTGTGTAGGCTCTGACGGTGCCTGCTTCATGTACTGATTAACGCCACAGGACCATTTTTTAACATAGGGACTTATAACATGGATGTAGTGTTTGACTGATGTAGTCAATGAGGGGGCCCCAGTACTTTTAATTCTTTAAACAATTCTTGGCAGGAATCTAGTGTGTTCAGTCCAGCTAGTACTCAAATCGCTCTCTTTTGTAGCATCAGTCACGTTGCATATTTTTGTACAAGGAGTTGCCTTAAATTAATAGGCCATAACGGAGGTGTGATTCAAAGAGTGATTGGTATGCCATCTTTACTGTCTCAATAGAAATATGCACATAAGACAGTTTGGGGAATGAGGATAAAGAAAATACACTCATGATATAAAATTATTCACGACCCATGATCACTTTTGGCCCATCTTCAGGATGGGCTTTATACATTACCTGATCCGACCCAAAATCTAAGACCCTAGTATTCCTCTATTTATTTATATGAAATTGACGACTTTGAGCCTGAGCAAAATAACGCTTATTGTTTAGCATTTAGCGTACACACAATACTTCCGGTAAGTTGCAAAACAACTCTAATACTTAATTAGACAGCAATTTTAAAATGTTATATTTCTTTGTTTAATAAATACTTTGGGTTCCTCTCTCTAGAAAATTTTGTCAAAAACTAAATCTTACAGATTGTTTTTTGTTCTCTGTTTTTCTTTTGCACTAATGTTAAAAATGTATTGATTTTCCTTTGAAAATTAGATCTGCCTGGGATGGACTTCTGGTACTGGGACGGGATTGAGATAATTACCTTATCCCCTTCCCCTAATACCGGAAAAACTGCTTATTAATTACATGTTTCCTTCTAAAACACTGAAAACATGGATTTTTTCACTGAAATTCATGTAAAAAGTATTGTTGTCATGAGTGTGTACGGTGGAGATAAGATAAGGAACTGGGACCAAGCAGTTCCAAATAAAACTTTCTCCTACTTCTGTGCCATGCTGAGTGCATTTTTCAATGGAGTCTGGCAGCCATGATCAGGTTAACTGATAACGATCTCAGACAGGACCAAAAGTCCATTTTGTACTTGTACTAGATTTTTCTGGCTTGCAACATCGTATTTTACTGTTCTAAAACTATTGCCATTTAATTAAAAAATGTATAAAAACTCTGAAAACATTATGTATCCACTGAAACTTTTTGGCTTGCAATATTGTATTTTATTGTTCTAAAACCATTGTCATTCAATTAAAACTGTATACACACTGTGAACACATTATTTGTCCACTGAAATTCGTCATTGAGTAAATGGAGGTGAGATAAGGAAATAACAAACCTCTACCCTACACTCTCCTCAAAGCCCAATCACATTGAATCACTTGCATACAGAGAAAAATGCGGGAATGGTTATGCAACCCCACCCTTCTGTGGTTGCCTAGCAGACAGCTGATAAGGAATACAGCTGCTCACAACCTGAGACAATGCACCTGCCTTCCCCTTCCCCCTGCCAACACACTGCACCAACTGTCTTCCCCTCTCTTTTCTTGTCCTCCTTCACCCCTCATCTCTATGGCCAGTAGCTCAACCTCCTCACATTAGTAAACTTATTGTGATTTAAAATCCTGTTGTGATTCTTACACCTGATACTCCTAACTCTCTCAAACTGTTTTTGTATGTTTTGAGCTAAGTGAGTCAGTGTATTCATTGTAAATGGGCGAGGGTAGTGGCCTATGTAATAGTTTTGTTGTCTTTGAGAGTTTTTATTTTAAAACTGTACTGTTTTGTGTAGTTCAACACACACCAATTGATCATAAACAAAATTATTTGATTGAAAACACTCTATTTTAGTTAATATAAATTATATTTATTACCAAGTGCTACTATAAAAATGTCTTTTTTACAAAATCTCTCCTGTTCTCAACCCAGACCAAAGTTTCTGCTCCCGCACAGCTCTATTGAAAATATGAAGTGATATCATAACTCACATCTTTGTCCACAACGTGGTTCTTGTCGTTCTGATGGCCCACAAAGCGCATGATGATTTCATTGAGCAGTGCTGAGTGGTACAGCATGTAGTTGTGCAGGTTGAGCCGCACCGTGACACAGGCCAGGGTGATGTTGTTCACCAGAGCCGGGCGCAGATCCGTGAGATCTCCAGGAGACAAGTTAGTGCACTTCTCATAAATGTGTGTTGTGATTAGGAAATCTGAAGAACGAAGTTATTGTTAGAACAAGTTTTAAAGCTTATTTGTAGAGCTGTGCAAGATTCCCAGTTTTCTGTACTGAGACAGGATTGACGTTATTTCCCGGTTTTCTTCATCCAGATTGTATAAATCCACTCAAAACATTATTTTAGACTGAAATTTATCAACGAGCTAATGGAAGTAAGATAAAGAAACATACCTCTTAAAAACATTCTCATTCGAGCCCCATTTTTTTATTAGTTGGATAAATTGAAAAATGATGAGATTGGCCAGGCAACTACACCTCTCAATGGTTGCCCAGCAACTAATTCCATAGTAGTCAACCATGGCTGCCAGAAACTCAAGGCCGTCTATTACATTGGATACATCTGATTGCCAGCTTTTTCCCTTCCAAAATCTTGGATCTTTTATTGAACAAATGATAAAGACACTTTAACAAACAAATTGAGACTCTTGTAAAGGATCTTTAAGGCACACCTCTTGTGATAGGCAGAGGAGCATATCTTATTTTCTCAGTTACCTTATTTTGTGTTTTTTATCTTTGCAAAGGTATTGAAAGAAATTTATACCGTGAACCTAGTCAATTTAGAATTAAGATATTTTTTTACCTCCACAAATAATGGAAATTTTCTAACAGTTCATAAAATGTAGACGATAAAAGGATATATTAGTCATCAACATTTATTAGTCTTTTATTTCTTAGCTTTAATTTAGTAAAATTTTCTTACAACAAAACCATTATAAGCTCAGAGAGGCTGTCCATGATTTGAATGATTTTGACCATATTTCTCTATACTATTTCTTTCTATTTCACATACAATTTTAGTCTGAATATAGTAACTCAGGAAGAGAGGACTTTAAAGTCCTAACTTTGCCACCAATAAAGACACTTTTCATTTCATTAAACATTGATATACTGACCAATAATGGCATCCCCGAGGAACTCTAGTCGCTGATAGCAGCAAGTTATGTTGTTGCGAGTGAAGGTGGAATGTGTGAGAGCCTGCAGCATGAAACTACGATCACGGAACTTGTAGTGCAAGATTTGTTCCAGTAAATGAGGCTGTTGAAGGTAAATGTTTGGATTTCCTTCGCCTAATGAGGCAGGGGTCACTGATGAGAAAATCTCCATCTTTGATAGGTTAGCACCCATCACTTTGAAGTAATTCATAGCTGACAAAGCTCCCTTGATTCCGCAGTTCTGGAAAAAAAACCGGGTATTTGTGATGGAATAATTTGCTTGAAGAGGCGGCCGGATAGAGCCCAAGCGGCGATTAAATGGGATAGGGAATTTAACTTGGGAAAACAACGTTTAAGGTAGGGCAATGAACTAAAACATGACCAGTTTTTCTCTGGAAGCATAGTCATTAGTGCTGCTGTGTAAAAAAACAGAAAAACTGAGTTTGGTATAAAATATAATTTTAGGTAATACGGAATTTCAAGTACTATGTTCTTAAGAAAAAATCAATTCCGAAATACTAAATTTATTTGATCACAAAATTGAATATTTTAATGTTTACATGCGGAAGCATCAATAAATCTGTGCTGCCAAAGAACACCTTAGTGCAACCTCAGAGGTAAAAGTAATATAATAAGCTACGTAAAATTGTAATTGAAAAGGATTCAGATGTAATATTAAATGGAAAATGTTAGCAGTTTTTTTTTCTAAAGTGACGGCTATTTTCGTGGTTAAGTGGTAGAGAGGACTGTAAACTGTAAGTCTTGTATTTCCTAGCTTCTCCACATAAATAAAGACTTTAATAAAAACAATTAAAAAAATAATATTTTTTCTTATTAGCTGTTTATTCTGTTTGCTAGTGAATTTGTCTGGCTTCACCATAGAACACGACCTATATCACTTTCAACACAAAATGTCAATAATCTCCACCGGTTCAGATGCACATTTTGAGCTCCTGACCCACTTTTGGTAGCTCATATTTTTATTTCTTGCCTACTGTCTTGTAGGAAATTTAATTATACGTCAAAACTAACTCATACTTTTAATAACTTTTGAAATTCTTTTTTGGTTCGAAGTAGTGTTTTCACCTTGAAAATATGCAACAAGTACGGTACATGGTTTTTTGAGATTTTTTCGAAGTTTTTACCTTTTTTGTATAGAAATATTAGTCCGATCAAAAGGATATTTAATTGGGAGCACTATGGAGTTAAGATTTATCAATCAACGCAAACTGGGTGTAAAACAATGGCCGCGTTAAAGAGTAATTCCAGAAGAAATAAAAATCGCCGCAGGTCAACTTGTATAACCTTCTTGTTTCTCTGAAGTCGGTTAAAAACTACACACCCTAGATTCAGTAAAACACAATTCTCAGAACTAAGTATTTCGACAGTTTACAATCAGTATATAATAGACTGTACCATGTTAGTAAATAATCAGTTTCATACTTTAGATTAACGTAATACATTTCATTCCTACAACACCCGTAACAGAAATCAAATAGATCTGCCTCCGCATAATTTAAGCTTTAAGCAAAAAAGGCATCTTGGGTTCAAAACTTTTAAATTATCTACCAAATTATTTAAAACATATCATAGAGGACATTTTTTTTAATATCAAAAGAACACTTATTAAACTATTATTCCTTAGATGAATTTTTCAGGTAAATGAGACTGGTGAACTTAAAAATTAAAATGTAATTTATTTGTAAAATATTTGTTATTTTTATTGATACTTTGAATTGATGGTTTTTTATATCACTGTAAATTATTAATTAATAATGTAATCACTAATCAATAATTATTGTTTTTCTTCAAACTACTACATATAATATACTGTATATGGAGACTTTATTGGAATTTACAATTAATCAAGTTTGAACTCAAACAATCCAATACACTTTTTTATTTGTTTGGTGAGGCCTTTCAGAAACGATGTTTCTATCTTCGGACCAATCACCAACCGAAGAAAGAAATTTTTAGTTGGTGTTTGGTCCAAAGATAGAAACATCGTTTCTGAAAGGTTTTGTGAAATGGACTTTCAGAAAAACAACAGCCAATCTCCAACACAACACAAGAAATGCTGATCTCTATCACCTGCCAGCCCACCACATGACGCTGTATGAAAGAAAGCCAACATACATCGGAAGAAAACTTCACAACCGACTACCTCTGGAAATGCGAACGCTGGAAGGCCGACAGTTCAGATCAACCCTGAGAAAGTGGCTGGAGAAACATCCCTTCTACTCTCTAGAAGAATTTTTTGAACATAAGGCAGTGTAGACTGTATGAATGTGTGTAAACATTAAGCCTTTTAATATAAAATTCTTTTGTATTTTGACACTATTACAATTCTCCAACGCATTTGTAAATAAAGATATTATTGTATTGTATTGTCTCACCCAGCAAATAAAAAAGTTTATTGGATTGTTTCAGTTCAAACTTGAATTAATTTACTACCTATAATTTAAAAAATAATTATTCTTTTTGTTTGTGAGTGTTTATGTATACAATTTAATCATACTACACTATATTAAATTAGTATAGTTAATGTCACTATTTAAATGTATGTTCATGCATGACAAATAAAGATGTTTGATTTGATTTGCTGGTAACTTGATCTGATTTAACTTTTCCTTTTTCATTCATGTATGAGGTAAACTCTGATTATGCTACATGTAGTAAGGAGATCTTCCAGCTTCTTGTTGACGGTCATGTTATTGACGTTTATGTCTCCCATGGTTACAATAGGTTTTTAAGTTGGTAAGGCAAAATCAGTGGATAAACAGTTTGATTTCTTATAATTAAGATCAATACTCAATTCATAGAAACATCAATACTAATTTGATACCTTGTAAAAAATACTGAAGAATTGGCAGTACCTAGAAAGCAAGGGGTTTCATTCTTACCTTTAAATAAGCACCCAAGATGGCTTCGACACAATCAGAAATGTTCTTATCTGTCAAAGCCTGCTGGTTGATGAAAGGACAGTTAAGTCCTTCAGGAGCATCCTCAGATTCCATTAACATTTCTGGAACAAAAAAAAGTACACTTTCACTGACTATAAAAAACTACAGTCAACTCCTGATTAACAGCGATAAAGTTGGATTGAGACTTCCCAGATAAGTAAAATCGCGGTTAATTCGCAAAACTCAAAATTCAGTAACAATAAAGTATATAAAGACGAAAACAACTAAAGATGAGAATAACAGATTCCAGTGAGCGGTGCATGTGAACGCCGTCATTAGTTCTCACGTATTTTAGCACCGCGTGTCTCAAACCGTGCGGTCGGACGCTACCATGTGTACATAGCCTTACGGTTCCACGGTTTTAGTTAGCTACTGAGCGATAAGGAGCTGTATCTCTTGACGGGTCATGTGAGTTGGTTAACACAGCAACCAGAAAATGGTAACTAGATGGCAACGGAGTATTGTTAGTGCTTATGATGTTATTGTTACCTTACTTTCGTACATCACTGTGATACCGTTGTATTACCAATGTTATACTGGTTGTACATTTGTTTACCGTTGAACCACAATCAATGTTTGGCACTACGTTGAGTTTTGCTGTATTGTCAATACAACCTGTTTGCGTTTCGTAGACATCATTTTGCAATCACCAATAACCACTTCAATAACAGAAACAACTCCTGCTACAGCACCTCAGAAAATTATATGCCCTCTCATACCACTGTCGAAAACTTTAAATAATTAGTCAGATTTATCTGTGAGGTGGATGGGAAATTCTGGTAGGTGGATGGGTAATTCTGGTAGGTGGGGAGAATTGCTATTTTTGGACTAATATTGTCAGGTGAGTCAGAGAGGACGAGTTAAGGTCACGCGGGATGTCTGTTTTATGATAGATGACGTCATTGTATTTTTTCTCCATTCAGTGTCGCGTTTAATCTGATTAAGGGTAGTCGGGAGTTGACTGTACATAACTATGTTATGTGTATAACTACGTTTAGGCTAATTTGTTAGCGTAAGTAATAATTTAAATAAGGTCAAAATCCCCACAAAGCTTTTCATGCTGTAAAAATTGCATTTGTGACCCGATGTTGATGAAACGTGCTATACACATTTATGTCAACCATCAAATGAGTACAAACAAAAACCAACAAAATTCAAGCTGCTGAACAAGATGGTGTCAAAAATATTTTGTTTATGGATTTTGTAGGTTTTTAGTGCAGAAGATTCAGCAGTGGACAACAAATTGTCCATCAATTTTTTTTATTACAAGCATGATTACACTTTTTTTTAAACCTTCTCTTTATATTGTATTGTTTTCACAGGTTACAAATGATAAGGTGTCAGTCTTTGTTAATTAACTATTCAATATTTATTTACAAGGTTAGAAACTATTAAACTATGTACAGTTTCTTATTAAACTATTCTAACTTCAAAGTCTATTCACTTTCTAGTGCAAATAGCCAAATACCCTTGTCCTCTAGATAACACTCTCGGGTAGCAAGTCTAGATGGGTCTTTGGGGACGATGCAAAGATCTAAAATACGAAAATCCATCTCATTGAAAATGGTTTGCAGATGTTCCCTGCAGCACAATATAGTTCACTGATACTTAATTAATAAATATTTTACTGAGTGAACATTTTTTACATACAATACATGCCAATTGTCTTTTTTATTAGCTAAAATTTTCTTTCATACTTCCATCGAAATCCCTTTCAGACATGTACATTCACTCTTTCCCATTGATTTGAATAGTACACCTCTAGACCCTACTTAAGCGGCCAATTTATACAGTATCCCAATTATACGCCATGAACTCGTCTGTGTTAAAAATGCTTGAGCGATGAGAACCGTTTTCAGACGAGTTTTAAATGCCTTGGGCACTACAGCGTTTTTTATGGAATTTGGCAATCTGTTGACGAAATGAACAGTTTCAGGTCTTTGAATGCTTGCCTACAAGAATCTCTTTTACGTAACTTTGCGATTATTCAAACTGCATGTTTTTGAAAATATTTGCATTTGTGCAATTGTTCCACAGGGTCAATCCGTAAGATAGGTGTGGGTAGATTACTCCAAAATATGCCGTCATCAGTACCTGAGTCGGGCAGTACTCGGACAATTTTCTCAAAACATAAATTCCTGAGGATAGTTTTGAACAAACGAGGTCTACATGGACGCTCCAAGTCAACCCTCGGTCAAGGTGTATTCCAAGGAATTTGGTTGGGTAAACCTCTTCAATCTCAGTTTCGTCCAACATTACTGTGGGTCCTGGGACCTACTGAGTCTTTTTCCCGCAGGCAAAATTGAATGAAGTTAGATTTTGTTGAATTTGTTTTGAGATTGAGCTTATTGAAATGTTGAATTGTTCTGTTGAGCGCAATGAAAGTAACGATTTCGAGTTCTTTGACTGACTTCGCATTGAAGCAGAGAGCCGTGTCATCTGCGTACTGGACGAGCCATCCTTGTTGTACCGATGAATTGGCATCGTTGACGTAGATAAAAAAGAGCAATGCACTGAGTATGGATCCTTGTGGGATTCCATATCTTAAACATTCCTCCCCCAATCTGACAACTGAGATTCCTACAAATTGTTTTTGATTACTTAGATACGATTTAAGCCACTTGAGGAGCACTCCTCGGATCCCGTAATACTCCATTTTTCGGATGAGTATTTGGTGATCAACACAGTCAAACGCTTTTGAGAGGTCAAGAAATACACTTAGTATCTCTATGACCTTAGATTTCCTCCACTATCATCTCAACCAGACGCACGATTGAGTCTATTATCGACTGAGACTTACTATAAACGTACAAAGGTTGTCACCAGTATGTTCACTCAGCTTTTATACGTTCACAAGGGACGTGGCTCTGACTTACATAATTTCACATACTGTACAGAACTGACTGACTGGCCAGGCCCTGAGGGTGTATTTATAAGTTGATCTTAGCTTTGAGAATCTTCAATCTACTGTAAGTATTTTCTATTCCAGCGATTCCTTGCTGGTGTTTGAATTCAGCCATGGCAGAAACCTAGGCAATAAAAGTCTCAATCATGGGCAGTTTGAGAGGCTCGACAAGGTCTACTGATTGGCTGCCCCTTTGTCAATTGTACCAACAACTAACACGGATGTTTGGATTAACGAGTCCCTAAAGTACTTCAACACATTTACTGCTACAAACATGTTTCAAAATGAAAATTTGTATTTGATTCAATGTTTTACCATGGCATGGTACTGTACCGCTAGCAGTGAATGTGTTTAAGTCCGTATTGTATTAGAGTGTTAGTAATCCATTATATTTCTAGAAGTAAAAGTGTGTATTCAAGAATACTTACCCCCAATAACCTGTTTTGAGTGGGCACCAAGAATACCAGAGCGTCTTTCTTCTTCAGGTATTCGAAAATTAAACAGTGCACCTAAAAAATAACTTTATAATGTCTTTTGTGTAGCAGATACTTCTGTAAAAAGCTTGAATAATAAATACAATCATTAACTTGTTTTTAGTAAATTTACTTTGGAAAATGAGATTTTCATGTCAGCCTAGATAGTAAGATCCTAGGTAGGGACCATGAAATGACCCCTAGCAACGTTTTGACCCCTAGAACACGTTTTGAGAGTTTTTTTTTATGTGTGTACTCTTTACCAATAACTTTTTTGCCAGATTTTCATTAAATTGTTCCTTTTGTAAACATCTTGGTCAAATTCGTTAACCAGCAAAATCGGACCTCTGAGGCGGACCTTTTGGGAAGGCATGTTCACCAAAAAAAGTGTTTTAATACATACACAAAAATATGTATTACTATTAAATGCATTACAATAAATACAGTTGATTTAATACACAATGGTCAGTTACTAACAATATACAACAAAATGATGAAAATTCATAGAGTTGTTTCAAAATGGTGGTCAAAAGTGGTGTGTTGCTGTAACAGTAGTCCGATAATTGTAAAATTTGAAATGCGTTTTCTTTGTATGACATGTAGTAAAACTTGCAGTAAAGATCCCGTAAGTCGGAGGCCAAAGGACGAAGCAAGGCTATGTGCGATAATAGAGCACGATATGCTCCCCTCATAATGGAGCTTGAAACGCTAAAGCCAAAGAGAAGCTGTAAGAACAGTGAACTAGAGTTAAAATTAGTAGATTAGAATAACATATTGCAAAGGAAATTTACTTCACCTATGCCAGCGGCGCTTTAAACGCTTAGCTGCGGGTCGGCCTGGTTACTATTAAGTATTAATAGTACAGGGTGGCTCAAAACAGGGGGAGTTTGATAAAAAGTAAAAACCAAAACTATCTTGAGCAACCAGCAGTTTAGAATCTTCTGTTTGTACTAGTGTATACTGTATAGTTTTATTTACTAAACCTTTCTTTTTTTGAATTGTGCATTAAATTTATACATCTGTTCTGTGCAAATAAGGGATTGGTTGAACTGCTATTCCTACAAATACGCTCAATTTCAGAGGTGTTACTATTATTAAGTTCTTGTTTTTGCCTAGCTAATTCTTCTGATTTTCTGATCAAATTTGTTGCCGTTTCTAGTTTTAGATCAGCCTCTGGTTGAAGGCAATCACTCAAAGCTTCATCTCGCATACGTATAATAAGGACCATTAAGACCATTTCTTCATAAATTTGGCCCCACTCACAGTTTTTAGCTAGATTATGAAGATCTTTGTTTACGTTTCAAAAACTTGGCTCTTTCGAAAACAAGATTCTTTTCTGGAATGAAATATTCATCAAATTGACCTAAAACTACTTTATAGTCTGTAGAATTAGTTGTACCGTATTCAAACTAAATGGGGCTAAACTATCCTCTGCTTTATCTCCCATACAGTAAATAAGCATATCTACCTGATAATTAGGCTTGGCTGTGTCTAATTTACTCAGGGAATAGTATTTCTCAAAACGTTTCTTCCAAAACCTCCACTCTGATGGTTTGAATGTAAACAGCTCTGGAGGTTTCATATTTAAGTGAGACTGTGTCATGTTTTAATTCCCCAGAGAAATAAAATTTTAAATTATGAAAGGAATTGCTTTATTTTAAGTAAGATCCAAAGTTAATAACATTTGTTTACAAACACATGTTAATTAATTTACATTATATGGAACAGAGTTGTAAACAAACCAGAGTTTTTAAGATGCTGTTAATTCTTATCAGGCCCAGTAATCTTAAATGGACGAAACATGTCAAAGTTTTAGAGGGCAGAACAAAAGAAGAAAAGACAAAATGATCATGCAGTTTTACAAGTGGCACTCATCGTATGCCATGAACGTCCAGTTTTTGAAATAGAGTACTATGCTCCACACAGTCAAAAGCTGTTGACAAGTCTAGAAAAAACACTTTGTGTTTGTCTTCCAACTTTCAAATCCTTCCACTATCATCTCGACTAAACGAACGACTAAACGTCGTGGTTATGTTATTGCGCACTTTGCAATATTTTATCTGCTGTGTTATATCAGCTGATTGATTTCTCAAGCTGTTGTATTGCTGTATTTAAAATTTCTTTACATTGTTATCCAAAAAAAATAATTACAAAAAAATGAATACTCATTTGAAATACAACAATACAACAGCTTGAGAAATCAATCAGCTGATATAACACAGCAGATAAAATATAGCAAAGCGCGTAATAACATAACTCGACAACAGGTTTTCTCTCCCAACTCTGTTTTATAACAGCTACAAACAATTATTGTTATATTCTTATTTATGTTTTTTGTCTTTTTATGAGTTTTTACCAAGAAGAACTATTTTATTAGAATTGTGGCTCTTAAATTAGGTACCAAGCAAGTCAAACGACCGTATAAACTACTAAAATACAGGCAAAATCAAGGTTAAAATTGGTTTTTTTTGTTATGGCTCTCAAACGAATTAAGATACAAAGTTATGTTAAATACAACAATTGTTCATATTACAATTATCTTTAAAATGATATGCAATATGCTATACCTTACTATTTAATATTTTTGACTTATTCATGATAATAGCAACTTCAATGTTTACATCTATTTTGAGGTTAGAAATGTTTTGAAAACATGGTTGTACTACATACCATTAAAAAGCTCGTCAAATTCTGAGAAGTAATATGTAAACTCCATATTTTTAATCGAATTTATAGTTTAACTACAGGGCGTCCCGTAAAAGCTTACGCGACTCATGTTCATAGCTCTAGCTTTGTCATGGCGCAACATATAAAAAAAAAATGTTTCGCCAAAATCTCGAGAATTGTCTTCTGATTAATACTATGTACAATATGACCCACCTTTGTATTTAAAAATCTTGAGTTTTGACCCCGTGAGTTGCAGTATTGACACACCCTGTATACTGAGAACCTTAAAAATATTTTTCACGAAATCTCCATGTACGATTTCCAGTTAGAAAAGTTTGTTTCATCTTTTTAGCTCTAATAGTACTCCTGTAATCCATTTAGGACACTTTATCGCGGCCATAATAATAATATGGCCATAATAATATCCGGTATAATATGTTATACCAAATGGTAATTTCAGTCATAATATCAGAAATTTTAAAAAAGTTTTGTTAGATAAAAGAATAAATTTTACTTAATATTTAGCATAAAAATCCATGTTTTAAGCCTTAAAATGTAAAATTTTTCCTGGTCCCCCTTTTTTACTGGGTGGCTTACCCCCAAGACCCCCCTGGGTGGTGTGAACCCCCTCGCTAAACAGTCACGAGCCGCCACTGGTTTATGTGTCATTACAAGCATACAAATGGTCCTTTTAAATAAGGATAAATTTGACACTTCGGTCAAGTTTAACATTTACTTTAACCATATATTACTCTTTTTGAGAGTTTAAAATGAAAATAAGCATGCAGTTTAACAAATAATCTTTGAATACACACTTGGATTAAGGTGAGCGGAGCGGATGACTTCTTGTGAGGAACGTTCAACACAGAAGCCAGGTGGTACCCACTCCTCATTTGGCAAAAATTCTTGCACCTAAAAAAATATTTTAATACATTTTTAAAACAACTTGGTAAAGAGGCATACTAGAGGTGTGCTAGAGCAGATTTTTAAGACTGAGACAAGATCGAGCGAGAATCAGCCAAAATCTCAAGAATCGAGACAAGAAATATTAATTTTGATAATTTTTCACCCCATTTGTTTTACTTTTTTTTGCTATTATTAGTTAGTTTGCTCAGTTGTTCTAGGAATCTAATATATTATTGTAATATTGAAAGTTTAATGTGTTTTATTTTTGCTGAGTGCTCCTATAGTTTAAGTATTGTACACATCAATAAATATTAGTCCAGACCACACCAACCTAAAACATTACAAGTCAAATCCAAAATTTAACTAACCTATGTCTACGGGAAATATTGCACTAACATATTAAGGTTATGACATAAAGATTATAGAATGCGCAATGTTATACTGGTTGCACATTTGTTTACTGTTGAACCACGATCAATGTGTTGCACCATGTTGAGTTTTGCTGTATTGTTAATATGACTCGTTTGCGTTTAGTAGACAAGGTTTCGCAATCACCAATAACCACTCCAATAACAAAAACAACACCTGCAATCGCACTTCAGAAAATTATATGCACTCTTATACCACTGTCAAAACCTTGAATAATCAGTCAGATTTATCGGTAATTCTGGTAGGTGGGGAGAATTGCAATTTTTGGACTAATATTATTAGGTGAGTCAGAGAGGACGAGTCAAGGTAACGTGGGACACTATTATAATCTGTTTTATGAGGGATGGCGGGATTGTATTTTTTCTTCTTTCGGTGTCGCAGTTAATCGGGAGTTGACTGTATTTTAATCTAGGTACTTGTGTTAACTTAAACACAAAATTAAAAATAATACCTTTTTGCATAAATAATCATCAATTATTCATTAAAGTGTTTTGAACGTTGTGTAAAAATGTAAACCATGCAGGCTGTAAACAACTAAACCAGTGGTTAGTTAACCAGCTAGTTAGCAATAGCAGGTGATTGAAAAAACAGCCTTCAATATGGTAGTTAATAGTCCCCATTATGTACCTGAACAATAGCTTCGATGTTCCTACTTTTTCCACAGAAGTATAGATTTTTGTTTCCAACTACTTTGCCTTTAATATAGGTGAGTTGACCTTCTAGCATGTTTGGTTGTGAGTCAAAAAGAGCCAATGAAACTGCAAACTTTAGAAACGAATCTCCGAGAGTTTCAAGTCTTTCACAACTAACAAAGTCTTTAGCGTTTGCTGTGATCAGGGCCTAAAACAATAATGGTACAAAAGATTATAATGAGTAAAACTTATAGGTCATACATAGCATATCAAAAAATACCACCAAGCAAAAATTAACAGTATGTTAGTTGTGGAGTGTAGCAGCTTTTAACACTAGTCTTATTATTATTATTACAATCTTACAGTGTCTATTAAATCATTAAATTTTAAAGTTTATGGTTATTACTTTGACTACGGTATATATTATTGTTACTCAGTTCTAAGATTGTTCATCTACTCTACATAATACTATTATTTCTAATAAACTATTGTATTCACTTAAGATTTCAATCCATTGTTAAGTTTTTAATTTTTATCTAGTATTAATATCTTGTTTTTGTTTATTACATAAAATGCAACTATTTAGTATAAAATAATTATTTATTTTAATGATGGGTTAGTTTTAAATTTTTGCCTCTCTAGCTATTTGGGTTATCGGTTCTACCCGTTTCATCAGTTCTTACTTCTTTGCTAAATAAAACCAGATTTACAAAGTCACAAGTGAAGCTAAAAGGTCTGATATTAGTTTAACCCCTCAAGCCCTCACTAATTAACAATAGAAATACACCTACCATCTAACTTTTCCCAGCTGCTGGAGTTGTCAATCCATTTCATTATTACCCACGATCTCAACACATACACAATCATCCAATTATAACTTTACTAATTTTTAACACTAACTAACAAATAACATTTGTTTATAAAACTAACAAAACAACTTAGTTAACACAGGTAAGATTCAATAAACACGGGTTATACAGCAGGACGTAATATAGACTGACAGCTGAATTCGATCGTGAAACAAAACCGTGCAGTTTTGCTTTTTTCCCCAGCTGGAATAGACAGAATAAAGGAGAAACAACTGAAAAGTCAAGAAATAATCGATACAACAATCAGTAAAAACCTTTTTATTCCAACAAGTTCTAAATAAATCCTTTAGAAAACAGCATCTACACGGGGGACCCGGGCGCTACTGTAACTGACGCGGTCCTATGTGGGCACACTACCCGTGCGTTACAATAACGGTTTAAGACGCTGCAGGGCTTATGGCTTGGCTTAGGTAAATTTGGGTATTTATCAATAGAATCAAGTACTTTATGAACCATCAGACTTAAGGGAAATTAGTTCCAAAAGTAACTGATTACAGTTACAATTACCTTCAGGAACACATTTAAGTATCTGCCAGTGGCGGCTTGTCAGGTGAAGAGAGTGAAGGGTCACTTCACCTATGTTTTAGAAGGGAATTAATTAAACTTTAACATTTAATTAATCCGTTTCCAAAGTCTGTGGGAGCATATATCAACGACGACAGTGAGTGCGATACAAACTCGACAGCAACAATCGATAGTCGCCACAGAAAGTTAGTATGCCTCTATGATTGCCACTGGCTGCCTTCTATAAGATCGAAATGCTTCTTAATTGAAGAGCTTTGTTTGGGCCTTCTCTTAACGCTTATCTACGTGATAGAGATAGACGCTGAGGGGGCGAGGAAAGGGGATGCGTTGCTATATCAACGAGTGACGCTAGAAGTGTATATTCAAAGCCCGTCACTTGCGTAGCCTGCCAGATAGGAGACCAGTTGTCCAGTTATTATTAGACCCTCACGGCGCAACTACTCTGTTTTGCTGACCTACTTTTGCAATCACATGACTTGATTATGTACATTTTTTAAGGAGTTAACAACTAATTTTAAATAGTTGTATATTGTATTTTTACTGATCCATACTACCAAACATAACATAATAACATAATCTTAATTGTCAACTAGCGGACCCGACAGACTTCGTCCTGTCAAAAAGATTTGTAATGTGGCAGATTTTTGTTCCGTACATATGTTTTATGTCTGTAAAATAGGGATATCAGCTGGCAACGAATAGCAATAAAGATCAAATTGTTTACGTTTGAGTTAGAAAACGTTTGTATGGGAAAAAGAAAAGAGCTGTTTTAAGGGGGTTTCCGGCAATTATTCAAATTTTTCTTGCCGTAAAAACCATCCTTGAACTCCAACGAACATTTTCAAAATGAATTTGGTCAAATTAGTCCAGGCGTTGTTGAGTTATGCGCTTAGCAACACATTTTGAGATTAATTTTTATATTATAAAGATAAAAAAAACAACAACAAAAACAGCAGCTAACAATAAAAAAGAACTATAAAAGAAGTAAGGTAAATTCACCATAGACAATTTGATGCAACGACTTCTATACGTTGTCCGTGTTCCACTTAGTACGGTAGTAGTTCAATGTTTCAATTCAACATACAGTATTACTTTTTGCGACATTACAAAAATTAACTTTTAATTACCTGCTAGGTCTTGCAAGCTGTAATAACTATGTTTTCTATTATTTATATAGTTTCTTAGAGAAATACTCATATTATCAATAAACAATGTGTCTTAAATTTTCTTTCCACGTGTTAAAAATAAATATTTGAACAAATTTTTCCAGTTAAATAGTGGAGTACAGCTGATTTGCCCTTCACCTTCCTCTAGGCTCTACGAGCCGCCACTGGTATCTGTCACCCCTAGGCAGCGAAATTCCCCCCAACCCACTTGTAAGCGCCATCCCCGATATCACTAAGATCACAAGTACATTCCCTGTCAGCTGATTACCTATGTAGAAAAGTTATCTTCAAATGCCTGCTGCATCAACAAATCCAGTAGCTTTTCGGATTCTTCTTTAGGGACATTTTCGGGGGGTCAATTTTGGGTAGCCTATAACGCAATTCTTACTTCTGATTGGATCTATGGAATTCCGAATTCAACAGTATCTAATCAGAAGTCTGAATCATGTTTTATGGTGCAAAGATGGCGTTAAAAAACAATGCAGAACACTTTTTAGTTTTTATTAAAAAAAAGAGCTTTTCATTGAACTTTTTTAGTTTAATTCACTGGTTAGACGTTCAGATTAACTAAAATCAACTTATACTTGTTGTTGGTCAAATTATTTCAAATAGTTATTTTAATAACTCAACGAGAATTGTTAAATATTTATTTATGTAAGATCACAACTTGTGGGGCCTAAACCAAAAATAGATGATTGTTCCCCAAAATTTTGTGCCCCTAAAATTTGCCACCCTAGGCACTAGCCTAGTCTGTCTATTCAGAAACGCATCACAGATATCCTTTTGTCAAATGTAACTAATTAGTTAAAAGTTACCTATAAATTAATGTAACTTATTACCGTTATAATTACTCCAAAAAGTAATTGACCAGTGGCAAGTCGCTCTCTAACGAAACAAACCAAAAAGTACATTAAAACAATGTTTAAGTAAAAAGGCTTCAAAGTATATTTTTTATTTATATTTTGCGTAGTTTTTACCTAGAGAACTGCATTATTTTAGCCAGATAAAAGATAAAGACCTGGTTGGAATCATCTAAATTCTAAATTATTATGTCTTGGTTGACCTCAGTAGTTTAACTGTTCTAGTAGGCTAGATTGCTTTAAGACGACCTACAATGAAAATAGTTTCCTAAGCTTGCTTAAGAAATTAAAATATATTCAGTTTAATTAGAAATGAAAGTAAAGTCACAGGGTCATCGTTAGCACAGACTGTGACAACAAACAAAAGGCTTATTGTCTTTTTACTAAGTATTCATAAACTATGGTTAAACATGTAAAATATTATAGGGATTTGTAAAACTATTTGTAAAAATAGTGCAATTAAACTATTTTAACTAAAAATAGTGTAAGCCGTAAATAAATAAACTATTTACAGTGACAAACTTTTGTTTGATTGCTAATTCAGTATTTTATTTTAAAATTACACATACAGGGTGTAAATTAAGTCTGGAGAATGGCACACGATAACACAGCAAATTTTACACACCTTTCCTAGGGACTAAAAGCAACTGTTCTACATAGTGGCACCAGGGAGGTGAGGCTGGAGGTTAGTAGAACGGATTTTGTAGATGGCTATAGGACATTGCATACTGTTAAAATGGTATTTTTTTTTTTAACAAAACCAATGCTGCAAAACGCCGGACTTGGGAAAATTACTTTCAGACAGTAACTGATTACAGTTACCCTTTATAAAATTTAACTGATTACAATTACAAGTTACAGAAAAACCAATGTAACTGATTACAGTTACTCCAAAATGTAACTGGTCAGTTACAAGTTACACCGGGCTAAGTTACCGACTGGCTTCCGCGGTCAAATTAAATAATAATATTTCCATCCAAAAATTTGTTTGGAAAGAGATTTCTATTGGTTTTTTTTTTATTTCAATTAAAGATTACATTGATTGATATACTAGGAACAATTAGAAAAATAAAGATACAATAATAATCAGAGTGTTATAAATTATAAAACAATCTGTATTTGCTTTGGTTTCAAGTACAAAATTAACAGTGATCATTAAAAATACTATATCAAAAAATGATGACATACAAAACATAAATAGACGGAGAGAAGATCCAGTATGATGAAATTGACACAAATTATTATTTAAAGTTAAGTGTTAAACCCTTAGTTAGAACAACTCCCTTCTTCCAAAACTTCCCAGGTTTTCTTTGAGGGCAATAAGTATACGGTATTATACACGTATTGGCTAGTGACTGTCAGGACTTTTGGGTTCTCTAAAGATTGGCCTGCAGTGGTCTAAGTGTCCAGCGTTAGATATAGTTCTTATTATCCTCTTTTGCAGAAGCAACATATCCTGCGTAGGTATATAGGGTTCCCAGACGATGATTAGTCTATTACTGTGTGAAAAACAGTATGAGGCAGGTTAACTTAAACGTATTTAGTCAAGTAGTTATTGTCTATTGCAGTTTTGGGCTTTGGAAAAGCCGGAAAAAGGTTAACACTTAATTCAAACTGTTAGTGTTAGCCATTAGGCGTAAGCGGGTAGCGAATTCTACCAAATGATTCAAATGAGTACACATATACTCAAACTGAAACAACTAGCAAAACAAAACATCACATATAACTCAAACTACATCTAACGTGAATTAAATTATAAATTATAATAATAAATCTTGAATTTAATATTTATATCGTTCCAAAATTACAATGCAGACAGCCGGCTAAAGTGTAAACAGCATCCGACTAGTAGACATTCAAACATTGCCGTTTAGGGGTTATGATGATGCTCACTTTTTGTTTTCTTTGCTTTTTAATAACTTGACAGATACAATCCATAGATAACGCATTTTAGATATTGTATAACTGTACAAAATCACTTAATAACACATATATCAAAGTCAAATTCATATTAAAACACTTGTTTTGAAATCGCGCGTATTTTTACGATTCCAAACTGAAAAATGTAGGTAGTTACATGTAATCGTTACCGGCAATTTGTAACGATTACCTGTTATTCGTTATAGCGTTTCGAATGTAACGGTTGTGTACAAAGTTACAGGAAAATGTAACGATTACAAGTAACGATTACAATTTTGTAATTGTTATTCCCAAGTCTGCAAACCGCACTTCTGAGAAATTTTCAATAAAAGGTTATTGCTATTTAAAGTTTCAAAATTAACCCTTTGAGGTCGCGTGTCGACTATAGGTCGACAAACGCTATTTCCTTTTGAACGCTTGGATGTGCAGTATAGGAGACGGTTGAAACCGTCTCTGATATGCGAGCACTACGCAACACTAACGGCCCCTAGCAGAGAAGAGCGAAACTACCACTCCCTCCCCCCTCCTCGGCAACTCAAGTGTGAGTTTCACCGCTCACGACAAACAGCCCGGTGGTTTAGTGGTTATAGTGACGGACAGCTGGCCCCTGTCTGTCACAGCGTGGGTTCAATCCCACCGGTGCGCTCTGGTGCGGTGCAATGCTAGTTGTTGGATCACGCCGGTGCGGGGCCACAATGACCGCTGAGGATCACTGAAGAGAAAATGGCTCATCAAATCCAGTGAGTAGAGTGGCACTTTTGAGCTTAGGAGGCTAAATCCAGCTTAGAGGTGTGGTTCAATGACTGGTAATGCACCGTACCAGAGAGGTTTTGCTGAAATTTTGCTTACAGGGGACTAGGGAAACCCATACGGGAGGCTTATTATGAAAATTTAAAAATAAAATGAGACCGCAAAGGGTTAAAAGTGTTATCGGCAATAACCATTGATGGAATAGTTTACTAAAAATTCAGTTTGCAGCATTGTTTTTGGTGAAAAAATACCTTTTAAACGCCAAGCAATTTGCCATAGCTTTTCACATTCGGCAAAACCTGTATTTCCAGCATCTGTTTTGAGTTGTATGTTTTATTAATTTTGAAACTTTAAACGGCAAGTGGCATATCGTTAAAAAGGTATTCTTTTACCAAAAAACAATGCTGCAAAGTGAATTTTAAATAAACTTTCCATCAAAAGTGTTTGCAGTAAAACATTTAATTTTTAATACTTAAACAGCAAAACCTTCAATTAAACAATTTTTTAGAAGTGCGGTTTGTGGCATTGTTCATGTAAGAAAAAACCTTTTCAATGATAGCATCATGATATGCAATGTCCTATAAGCATCTGCAAAATCCATTCTACTAACCCCCAGCAGGGCGCAACCCACTGGGGTTGAATAATATAAACTGATGTTTGCCGTGTAGGTCATTGCTTCCAGCAAAATTCGGCAAAGTCCATTAAACTGCATGTAAAATATGGTGTGTAAACTATAAAATAAATGAATGATCACAAACAATTTGTCTACTTTGAACTATTGCTCTCATGGTATCTCCTTTCCTATCAAAACATTGTATATGGAAAAAAAACTAAAATGCCCAATAACCTACAGATGATCAGATATTATAATCTTTCATTAAAAAAATAAGAAACCCACATTTTCTTCTATAGTCAATCTAAGAGAGATTGGAATAAACTAATTAATTCTTCTAATTCTTACCTGCATCAAATCTGTTTGTTCTGGTCCAAAATGAGTTGAACTGCTGAGCATATTTATGCAGGGTGATTCAACAAAGTTTGGAATAACCATGGGTTTTGAACTTAAAACCATTCTGTTGGCTGAGTAGTTTGGCTGGAAAAAATAATTAGCATAAAAAGAAAGCCCTAGGGTATAGAAATTAGAGTTATGATCAGAGTTCATTCAATAAAATTAGAAATACGTTTTCCCTTCATGATATGTGATACAACTTGCAGTGAAAAAGCCCATAAGTCTTGTAGCGCCCGTGTAATAGACCACGTAAGTCTGAGTCCGATAGCCAAAGCGAGGCTTTGAGCGTAAAGTACAGCCACGTAACACCAATGGTAATAGACTAGCCTAATTCCAAAGCGAGGCTGTGAATGAAGCTAATAAGAGTAACAAATTGCAAAGAAAATTCGATTCACTCATGCAAGCGGCGCTTAGTGCTAAGCTGAATTTTGGCCTGGTTTTTATTTGTGTTGAGGATTTGGATACTTTTGACATTGAAAGGCCTCGAATACTTAAATATTGGTTTTGAATATCTCAATCAGTTTATTTCTCATACTATTCATAATTAGTTAATATAATTAATTAAATAGTAAGAAAAGGCAAAAAGTGCTGAGGGTGAAAAAGTACTGTGTCTTTCCATAGATTTAACAAAAGTCTAGTATAACTTGTCTTTCTGTTGTCGTTCTGTTGTCCCATACCTTGTTTTAGTAAAGTAAATTGGCAGCTTATTGGTGAATTATTTAGATGCAATCCGCAATGAGTCCATGCTTAGACAGACTAAATGTTCTAGGATATAATGGTGCAATTGACAAGTGGGTTGCAGTGCACAGGGTTGGCCACTGAACTTGACTTATTTCAGCTAACTAATTGGTTATCAAAAATGAACTTCCTTCCTCTTTACTTTGGTTAAGAAAGGTTTTGTTGTTCTTTGATCTTGTTGTTGATCTTTCAGTCTCTTGAAAACCTTCAACATAGAGATTCCAGCAGAGCTATAAGAACGTTTATACTACAAGTGATTACCTATTTTCATCAAGATGCCAGATACTGTAAGAAAGTAGCACACTATATCCTTGGAAATGCCAACAACTACTATCTTCACGTTTATAAGAGTATAGACATTCTCCATTGAAAAAGAAACTCTAAAGGGGACTCCAAGTTGTGGAATGGACTAACATACCAGAAACACTTAACAGAAACTGTTTTTCACCATATATTTGACATATGTATATATATACTGACACAAAATGAAACTTACCAGTTTTGAGAAGACACCTAGTAGCGGCTTCTTAACAAAGTTGTCGTAGGCGTAAATATCAACTAGCGTGACTTCAATGTTTCTCTCAATGTCTATGGGTTCCTCCTCGTCATCGTCCCAGGGGTTTCTTGAGTTTTGATTGCCGACTGGAGATGTCCCTTGAACAGCTGTGAAGGCTTGGGCCAGTTCGGTCACAACCTCCTTGTCTTTCCGCAGACTTTCATCTTCACTTAGCTTTTTCCAGTCTAAATGATAAATTATCATATTATTACAACTTATTTTGTTCTCTCAAGTCCCTTAAATAGCTCTTTACAAAGCACTAGCTATTAAACTGTGCTTTGCCACAGATAATATATGTTAGAGTATCATGACTGTGAAGTTTACAATATCCTAGTACAGAATTTTTTCAGAGAAAAAAGCATGAAATGTGCACAGTTTCCACATCTAATGTACGTTTATTATTTATGTCCACAACAAAGTTTATTTCTAAAAAGGCAGGTTGTTGCTGGGATTCTGGCATCAAACTATCCATCTTGTGATGCATTTGTCGCTGTATTTTCAAAGCGGGCATAAAATTTTCTTTTTTTGCCACTTTTGCTTTCAATTTTCAAATATGTCATTTGGGAACATCCGTTATACTTTCTTGTGTTGGTCAGAAAAAGGTCCTTGCACCGATGTTGATAGGCGAGAATACTATGCAAAGGTTTAGGATTATTTTGTATGCCTTTAAGTTTAAGTTTGACTTTAACAGCACAAATATATTGAAAGGCTCAGCTTTCCATTTGTTAGCCTTGCAAAATTTACAAATGTTGGCCATTACCTGAAGGAGCAGCTAGGGTGAATGCTTTTGTCTCTTGAGCTATTCTGACTCGCAATTCTTCAGCAAGTGTTAGTTGACTGATTCGATGTACAACAGATGGCAAAAGAAGAGCTTTCAACCAGTAATGACCGTCTAGTGGGTAAACTATGCAGTATTCTGGCACCAAAGTTACGTCATAGTCCTCACTTCCTTCCTTATTCTTCCACTTCAACTGTTTTGTGAGAGCCCTAATATTAACCATTTCAAAAGAAGGTGAACATAATTATCAAAGTTATAGTAAATGAAGCTATTGACTCTAGTAAATTAATAAGAACACACTCGCAAGACCTCTTTATTTTGTTTATAAGTTTTATCAATTATAGTTAATTACATACTGAGTTAGTAAGTTACATTACATTTTGCACAATTGGCCATAATAATCACTTTTTGGAAACATACAAACTGATTTATGTTCTCCAATCTCCATTTGTGAAGAAAAAGATCTGACAGGGCCTTAAGCTGTAGCAAAGCAGTCTAGGGAGGTAAAAAAGGATGAGTGTAGCTAACAGAGAGTACAAACTAAAGTAATGAAATTAATACCATTAACACAGAGAAGTCTTCAATATGTTTGGCTGCCAAACTATCCAGAATTGGATCTCCTGGCAATTAGATTACATAATATGCTTTTATGCAAATGACCTTCGATAAATAAATACCATTAAATATGAGGCCAGAGATTTAAGGGCCAAAATTTTCAATATTAAAGGCGTAATTGATTTTCTGTCTTAGCAAAGAATCTTTGTGTTGCATGAGCCTCATAAATAATACCTTTTGAGGTGAAGCTTAAGCAGTAAAAGACTCGCTAAAAATATTGTCAGCCAAAGTGGGCCGTAAGCCAGGCCTATTTTAATAATGAAAAGGCCCTGTCGACACTGGCTGCAAGTCTGGCAAGTAACCTTTATAATAAGTATAAACAAGTTGTTGGCTTTAGTTAAGCCATTGCATAACTGAAAAAACAGGGTGGTTTTTATTAGATATTTGTGATGTTATCACCTTAAATGAGTGGTCTTTGTTATGTGCAGGTTAACTCACTACTAATACAGGCAGATAACATAACAGTTAGTGAAGTTGAACCAGGAAACTGACAAGAGCTCATGCTGGTCTAGTGAATGTTATTTAAAATTCATATGAAGGTTATTTCATTTTGATTAAAATTATGTATTGCTTCCTACCGTTCAGAAAACAGTACCATAATATGATTGCAGTTGCACTCAGGGCCAGACCCAGGCATGGGACAAGTGGGCAGCAAAAGTGAAAGAGAGAGAATCATATAGAAACACACATACAAAGGTTAAAAAAGAACTGGTTTAAGTAAAAGTTGACCGCCATATAAAGAAAACTTTCCTGTGCTTAGGTCATCAGCTCTCTTAACCCTAATACGGTGCAAGTCAGTTGTTGGTTACACTCTTTACCATAAGCTTGAAAAACAGGTCAGCTAATTTTTCGGTTATTAGTGTAATTTTGATAAAATACTCGTAAAGTACTATTCTCTAAACTCTAAAGACTTAAAAGAATAATATTGGAACTAAGTTAACACATAATGTATTCTTACCTGGGTTTGATGCTTTTCAACTTATTAGAAAAGGCTCTCACTTCAATTAAAGGTTGGTTAGCACTGAGGGGTTCAATATCGTATTTATCTTTGAAGTAGTCTTTGTAAGTTGAGTAGCTGTCGTTAGGGAATTCCGATTTCTCAGTTAAGACAGGGTGTACTTTGGTCACTACGTACTTCTGTAATTAACAAACAATTAAAAATATGTTTATTTTAATTGGATATCTTGCTATGCACAACACATTTTTAACTCTTAAAACATTTAAAAATTAAAACAAACCTTATTGTTTTTAAATGTTTTAATA
Organism: Matsumurasca onukii; assembly: GCA_018831715.1. Classification (NCBI taxonomy): domain Eukaryota; kingdom Metazoa; phylum Arthropoda; class Insecta; order Hemiptera; family Cicadellidae; genus Matsumurasca; species Matsumurasca onukii. Next base: position 52,351,312 of record CM032059.1, on the reverse strand, counting down.
TATCCCAAAGGCATATAAGTTTCGAATTCTTAATTTTTCAGAGTAGATTTCTATTAAAACTTTCTAGTCAAGTTTATAATTTGGTTCAGAAAAAATTCAAATGGAAAGGGTCTTAAGCACTTTAGGCAACCCTTTTGAGTTGAAGAGATTATTAAATAGTCTCATGGTATTTGTTAGAAGTTCTATAGAGTTTGATAAACTTGCTAAAAAATTCTTTATTTTTTATTTTTTGGTATAAAACTCAAATCTATCTGTTAAAATCCTTATGCGTAGTTTACTCCCGAGTTATAAACTTATTCTTCAATGAGATAATTATCAGCGGGTTTATTAACATTTCATCAACTATTAGTAGTGGCTAACTTGTCAATTGAAACTTGACATGCACAAACAGGGGAGCAACTAGGTTAGCAACAAGTTGACAACAGTAGCTCACATCACCTCTGTCTAGGCGAAGATAAGGTGCTATTGTGTATTGTTGTCTGGTTTTGAGTAATAGAGTTTTGGTCTTGTGTCGGTTTGTATTGAAGGTGTACAAAGCTGAATGGTCACGCCAAAAAGTGAGTGAACTAATAGAACTGTGTAGTGAGAACAGAATTGTATAGGATTGTAAAAGATTTAGTGGAACCCAAAAATTGGCCACATTAAAAATAATTAAGTGTGGAATGGGATTGTGAATCATTTTAAAACGGGTGAGACCAATTTCCTAAATGAAATCAAAAACTTTTATACTACTAGGTAGCGAAAAAAGAACGCATGGATCATAGGTATCACCCAAAGGTATCATAGTATCAGTAGAGGGGAGGTGTCAGTGACCTCCGGGCGACGTCATTCTGTAGGTTACAGAGTCCAGTTTTAGTAGCAATGGGGCAGTGGACCGTGCAACGTCGCGTGTTTGCTGTTGAGCAGTATTTCGAATCCAATCTGTCATCACTGTTCAACAAAATTTTTGTAAACAGTTTAATGTCGAGCGAAATGGGTTGCAACACAATACTTTGTTGGGTAAACTTGTTTTGTGCAACAGGACCAGTTGCAAAGAAGAAATCGACTGGTCATCTTCGTACGGCGCGAACTCCGCAAAATGTTGACAGTGTCAGACTCAGTTCATCAAAGTCCTCACCGCTGAACTAGGCGGCGTGCTCTGACCTTGGGGATATCACACAATCGCTACAGCGCATCCTGACTTGTGAGTTAAAGTTCCATCTTTACAAAATTATGATTATTCAGAAGCTTCACAAACGTGATTTTGACCAACAAAAAAACATTTTTGGGAGGGAATGCTTGATGTTGTTGCAAATGACAATGATGAGTGATGAAGCTCACTTTCATTTGAATGGAGCTGTAAACAAGCAGAATGCCGCTAGTGGACCGCTAACAACCCTCAAGAAATGCATCAAAAACCACAACACAGTCCTAAAGTTATGGTTTCGTGTGGGGTCTCAAAAACTGCTATTGTTGGATTTTTTTAAGAGGGTGGTGCAACTAAAAAACCATTTTTAATTAATTTTCAACGTTTTGTGGAAATGCTATGCACGTTTATGCATCCACAACTTGAAACTCTGGAGATCGACACGGCAGAAATATGGTTTCAACAGGATGGAGCCACAGCCCATACAAGTAATGCATCTATGGAAGTCGTTAGAGAAATGTTTCCTGATCTCCACTGGTCTGCACGCTTGCCAGATCTATTGCCGTGAGATTTCTTCTTGTGGGGTCACTTGAAATTCGAAGTTTATTGCCGTAAACCTCAATCACCTGAAGATTTAAAGAATGTAATATGCGAAGAAATTGCTGCTGTATCACAAGACACTTTAACAAAAGACTTTGAATAGAGACTTTTAATGTGTATTGACGCAGATGGATGCCATCTTTCCAATGTAATTTTTAAAAAATCAAATTGTGTTGTTTGCTGCTTGTTTTTGTGTTATTAAGATATTTGTAATATTAAAATAAACTTACTTATAGCATTTTTAAATAAATGCGTTCTTCATGCGCCACCCAGTATATGTCAGCATGAGAATACAAAGAGGATTAGTGAGGTGTGGTGGTGTCTTATAGGTCATTACATGAAGGTCGTTTAACCCTTAACTACTATACTGACGTCTCCATAATTCATCCCCTCGTCACCTTTCACCCCCACGTTACAGGAACCGGTCCAGCCATCTACTTTTCAGTCAGGTCAAGGACTTTGACCAGTGAACACCATTCATTGTTTATCACTCTTTGATTTGCTAATATTACGTGTTTCCGTCTCACCGACGTGGTATAGTTGGTTGCGTGATTTGTTGTCTAAATGGTGACGTCCAGTAGATGTAGTATAGTAATTATACTATAATTTGTTTAATTTAACTATATGAGCTTAGAGTTCACGTAGTTGTATAACTAACTACTACTTTAGATACAATTTTGCGCTCTTGAGTATACTACCATACTATACTACCAGTGCCATAAAAAGGTGTGTGCAAGATACATAGATTAAAACTAAAAACTGTTATTTAAATAAATCCAATGTGCACATATTTTGGTAACCTTATATCAATTATATACAGTTTGGTTAATAAATAACTGTGTAAGAATTTATCTTCACCTTTTCCTACTTCAAACATAAACAAATGGCAATTGTTTTTTTTAGATGACTAACCTTGTCATGCATAGTAACAATAATATCAGATAATTAATACTTAAGCTATGGTTTCCTAAGCGGTGACACATTACGTAATATGGGTGAGTTTTGTTTTCAATACAATCAGATGAGAGTGGTTTCCTAGAAACGGTGGAAACTAGTTAACCTCACCAGGTGTTTTGTAAACAAAAGTCTAGCTTATCCATTACTACATATAAATAAACTTTGACAACTAAAAACAATATGTCAAAAGTTGTTTTGTCAACATCTGTTTAAATATTGTGTGTTGCGGTGAACAAAACCATAGCTTTACTAAAACATTGTACAAAATATAAAAAAAACACATTTCAATAAATTTTTTTCAACTAACTGATTTTTAAAAAACTTATTTTTGTAAAGTTGGCTTTTTGAATAAAAAAATGTAGAAGGTTAACTATAGCTGAAATTGCTACATTGCATACAAAATATCTTAGTGAGAAACACAAATTTAAAAATATATATTTATTCAATAGTTTGTTCAAACAAAAAAAAAAACAAAAGAGATGTGTGACAGACGTTGTATAGTACTTGGGCAAGATTTAGAGGGTATAGAAGTTAAGGGATAATCCACTTTTATTAATAACATATACTGTAACTTAAAATGGAAATTAAAAAAATTGGTTACATAGACAAGATATTCACAGCAAAAATACTTAAAAACTGACAGAAATAAATTAGAGAAATGAAAAACAACATAGATAAATCTAGCGGTTTTCATACATAAAAAACTTAAACAAACTGCAATTGCAAAAGTAGTTAAGGACTGTAATTTTGTTACCCATAAATATTATTCAAAAGTGTTTTCAGAGAGTTAAGGGATGCCTTATATCAAAGATTACAATCATATTCTTCTATAAACAGTAAATGAAAAAAGTAAGTCTAAAAATAGGCTTGTATTTCACTATTTCTAGCTTAGCCTTAGCCTAATATTGAAAACATAAAACACTTTTCAACAAACAACAATAAATATTTACAAAAGCCACAAGGATTTACCCTCAAAGCAGTAAACTTGGAAAAGTCTGACCCTGAAGAACCAAGACATGTAACGGATATAAAACTGTGAAATACAGATGTTGCTCATCCGTTTGTAAATATTTATTGCTGTTTGTAGAAAAGTGTTTTATGTTTTCAATACATATATCATGTTTTAAAAAACCCTCACCTAATCAAACATAAATCTCATGTATATAACACTAGGCACAAATCTGAGGCCTCTATTGAATTTCATAGATTAACCAAAACTGCAAATAGCTACATTATTGTAGCATTAAAAGTTTATAACAAGTTAATTGGGTTAATTAGTAAGTATAATGTAAACACTTTTAAAATTAAGTTCTATAATTGGCTGTTGAAAAATCCTTTTTACAATTTAAATGAGTTTCTAAATATGTCAAATATTGTTTTTTAGTATTTAATTAATTAGTCATTATTGTGCTCTGTCTCATTGTATTGTCTATCTGTATTGTCTGCTTAAAATATGTCAATTTTGTGCTATTTCTCTGACTATGTCTCTGACTGTAAATGCTGACTTTGTTAATGCTTGATGTACAAGTCTTACAACAATAAAATATTTATTTATTTAATTTATTTATTTATTTAATATTAGGCTACAACTAAGCTAGAAATAGTGAAATACAAGCCTATTTTTAGACTTGCTTTTTTCATTTACTGTGTATAGAAGAATATATGAGCCAATTGGCATCCAACCCTTGAGAAGAAAGATTACAACTATAAATCTTTAAAACAAAAGTTTACAACGCTAATTTTATATGACTAGAATAATTTTTTCTTAATGAGGTTTGCTGATAGCGTTTAACGTAATGTGGAATATTAATGACAGTTTACCTGAGCCGGAATGGTCCTGTACCAAGGAGTTACCACTTTTCCTAAATAACTTTCATCTGTGACAGAAATTTGTTCTCTGATTTCGTTTGACGGTTTGACGATTGAAGGAAAAGGCTGCTCACATAGTTCTTTACAAATTTTGTAGTTAATTTTCACAATTCCCGAGTCATCTGTGTATACAAATTAATTTGAATAAAATTAACCTCTACATATTTGTGGTGATTCAGACTTTAAATTAGACTTAATGTATAATGCTTATATGCTCCTCAGATACAGTAGAGTCTCGATTATCTAAACCGGCCGCGGCAAGATCGGATAAGCGAAAAGGTCGGATAACACGGAAATCGGTAAAAACAACGTTGAAAATGTGTTAAAGTAATTTTATTTACACATAAGAATCTTTTAAAATACATATAGCATACTAAAACAATGCGCACAGTCGGGTAGGAAAGTGCGGTCACCGACCTGTCACCTAGCGTGCGAATACAACGCGTACAGTCGGGTAAGAAAGGGGCTGCATCGTGCAGGAATCTGCTGCGTACAATCAGGTGTGATGAAACATTGAAACGGGTGTGTTGTGCGCAACAGCCTTCTGCGAAAACTCGTGATAAATGACTGATAGTAAACTGCCCCGGTAGGTCGGATAACTCGGAAGGTCAGATAACCAAAGGTCGGATAACCGAGACTCTACTGTAACATCATTGTTGGTATAAAGGAAACCTTCTTAACCTTTCACCCTTAATAATTTTATTTTACCAAACAAATAACCTTCGGCCAACCTGGAGACTTTGCCAGTCATCATCATTGTGAGCCAAGTGCATTGTTAGATTTATATTTACTCTTTACTGACAACAAATTGAACAATATCTTAAAATAACAACCACAATTGGGCAGACACAGGACATGGATTGTGGCTCTGAGTCCCTTGTTACACAATTGTAACACGCTTTGTCGTGCCACAATCCTGTCTGCCCGTGTGGTCACTGTATTTCGGCACCCACGTGCCACTGCATGAAATTACAGCAATGTAGTGGCTTAGTACAATGCTCAAATCTCCATTAATTTTCCTCCAATTTTAAATTGGCTTGATACTATATTATAAACTTGAGTCCAAGTTGCTCCTTTTGTACTTTATTTCAAGCTCAATAACAGGTGTGTGGGTGTGGCTATTACTCGCACATTAACAATGAAAGCACTGAACTAATTTTAACAGTTGAAAAAATACTCAAAAGATTGACAACTGACAAACAACCAACAAGTCATAAATCAGAACAGGGCTGCGTGTTGTGATGAGTGGGATAGAAGAATAGTTGAAAAACGGTGAAAGTTATGTGAAGGGGCTCAGAATTGATTCTTCGTTGTCTCCTTCATTCTCCAAGGGGGTACCTTTTCCCTTTAAGTCTGAAAGTAGGTGGGGGTACAAGGAGTTCATGAAGTAAAATTGTAAAAGCTGTCTGCCCAGACATACCACACTACCATTATTAAATAAGAGCCCTGCCTCGCTCACCAGGCCCAAGGGGGTTACTTTTGTCTCTAATTGCCCTTCTCATTCCTAATGACTCTGTCTATTTAATTGATACATGTTTGGTGCTGGGGCACTGTTATTTTAATATGATACCTCTTAAAACTCAATTAGTTTGAATTTTATTAAAACCATTTTTCTTGTTTAAAAGATAATAGTATGATAAAAGCTTTTGTAGTAAGATACCAGCAGCAAAATTTAATACATTTTATTTGGTAAGAACAAATTTTTACCTCTTGTGACAGGAGCAATTAAGTATGCATTTTCTCTGTTTGCGACATCTTTGATCATGAAGAACTTTGCAGTTCCAAGCACCTTATCGAAGAGTGTGAATTGGAATTGTGAAATCAGATCCAGTTGATCTTGAGAAAATTGCATTGTTTCGACTTGAGTGATCTGAGCCTCTAGCTCACCTGTGCTCAGGTACAAAGGAAAACTGGCCAGCTGTGAACATCCAACATACTTGTACATACACATTTTAAACTTATTTTCCAGACTATAAATACATAAATAGTAATCAAACTAATTATGCAGGTTTAACCATAAATTAATGGTGCTTTTTCAAATGTTTATAAAACTGTTGTGCAATGATTTCCAGCATCCAGGATGGGACTACTATATTTGGTAGCTAAAACAGTTTTGTTTTTCAAGAAAGATTTTATCAAGTCACATTTTGTTTTCAATACAATCATGTTTTCTGATCAATAGTCGTCCTGGATGAAAAGTGGTAAGAGCGGCCCTGTAGCATGGCCTACATGTGATTTGTTTTCTTAAAATATTTCAACAATTTACTTTATTCTGAACATTTGAAAAGTAATAATTACTTATGTGATAACTACCCTGACAAGAGAAAAAAGCAAATGTTTGGGCTGATATAGACTACCGTTTAGTTGTATGATCATGTAGCAACTGATGGTAGATATATCAAAATTTATTAATAATGTAAATAAAACTTCTTAATATTAAAATTTTTAAGACATTGATTTTTTTATTTAGTTTTTATTATTTACAATACAAATTGCACCATTATTTTATTGAGGAAAACCCTGTACTGTCAATAGGAATGGGCACTGAGCAGGTCTCGAGGGGTCGGGAATCTCCAGAAATAATTAAAACCTGCAAGTTTCTGTTTTTAGGTAAGAGTGTAGATTTAGTGCAATTTGATTGTTGGATAGTAAGTAAAATAATTAGCCTAGGGTTGGATGTAATGAGATTGTGGCTCTGAGCTAGCATGGACTCGTCCATTGCCCAACAGGTGCCACCTCTCCGACTATACAGCGTACTGTGAGCGGTGTGAGCGTGCATCACAACCACTGGTCACTGATGAGTCATTCAACCATTAATCGCAGGGCACACTGCGCCATGTCAGTTGTGCAGTACCTACACTGTCACTGAAACACTGTGGACCTAACTTATTTTTTACTGTGTTTCGCGTTGGTTTGTCACAGTGGTCAGTGTTGTCGCAGTTACTGTAGCGTTTAGATTTGAAATGTCTGGGAAACTAAGTGGGGCTCAAAGCAAAAAAAGAAAAAGTCAAAAACATACTAAAATAAGTTAGTTTTTACAACACCTACTCAAACTCGGAATTTAGTTGTAACTGTTAGTTTTGTATAATATAGAACAACAAATAGCAATGTCATTTAATAATATGTTAAAACACATGCCAAGCTTAAAATTAACTTTTATTTCCTCCGGTAATACTGCTGTAGTTTAAGTAGGCCTACGCTCGTTTGATCTACACGCCAAAGAGATGCTACTGTGTAGCTCATCACGTTATCAGTGTAAATTAACACAAACAAAACTAAGGACACTTGACTGGGTTTTCGTTGGTTCGTATCTTGGTTAAGGGGGGAGGAGGTGCACTCTGTCAGCTGGCGGGTGGCGCCCATGGCTTAGTTATGCCACTGGCTAACTCTCATGTGCGAGGAACTCATTCCTGATTTGCTTGTTGTTACCGAGCACGGTTTTAACAACAGCAATGTTGACCATTTCAAAATTATCAGTTGGCTAGTTCTTACTGCCGCACCTCCACCAAAGGAAAAGTAGCAATTTTTTCAAAAACAGAACACTCTTTTACCCCTTACAGACTTACTGATTTCACAGACAAACACTTTGAAGTGACTGGGGTAAAAATTCAAACATCCCTATTAGACCAGGGTCGATAATTTTTGAAACAAAAAATTATAGTAGGATGAAACCGTTAAAAGGGCGAGAATATAACAATAATGTACAGATCTCCGGTGTATCAGGCAAAACTAAAAGTGCTATGGAAAAAAGTTAAGCGACTTGTAGGTAATAAAGAGACCTACAACTTTTCACTGTTTATCTGAAAAATTCAAATAATCAAGTTTTGGTTTTATTTTTATCTTATGGTCCATGTCTTAAAACATGTATTTTTTGCCTACTGGTCAATTGTGTCAAAATATGCTTTTTTAAACTTCGGGCAGTTTTTGTTTGTTGAAATCTCTTCTTTCTGATAATGTAAAAAATTATATACATTACTGTAGTTAGAAAATGTTTATGTCTGCTAATTAATACAATTTACACTTTAATTACTTGAAAACTAAGATTCTTATTAAATTGATGAAAAAAAATTACAAATAGGTATTACCATTATTTTTTGCATCATTAATATAACAACCGTATTATGTATTTGGAATTCTTGTTTTTCTCTGTGATGAATTCTAATCTTTGTTTTACCATATTGTTGAGTAGATCCTCATAAAACAAGGAATAAAAGAAATGGGACAGTAAGATTTCTCATTGTTTTTGTCCTTGAGTGGTTTGAGTAGTGACTTTGATGTGTTGCCATTGATGTGTTGCCATAATTTTGGTATTCTTGTAGACTGATTCCAAATGTCATTGTAAATTGCTAATAATAAGTCCAGAGCTACATCAGGTAGATATTCAATCATTTTGTATATGATTCTGTCTACTCCTGAAGTACATGCTTTTCTTTTTACTACAAATAGCATATTGCAGCACTTTTATGGTGAAGTGGGTTTCTGCAGGATAGTTTTTGTCAATAATGAGAGGTGCTTTTGTTTCCACTATTTGAGGCACATAGTCTGGAATAATATTATTAATCTAATTAAAAGATTATAAATATTGGTTTTTGTTTTATTTTCTCTAACTTAGAAATAATATTATTCATGAACTTTTCGCTAAAGTCGGGATTAGTTTTCCCATAAATATTATTCAAGTATTGACTACCACTCTTCTTTTTAAACCATTTATTAGTTTCCATGAGTATGATGGAATTCCCTTTTCTCCTATTTTTGTGTGTGCATATTTCTTTCCTTTTGGCTCTTTTAGCTTTTTGGATTGTTTGCTTTGCCTTTTTATCAACTTCTCGATATAGGACATAGTTGTCCGGTGTAGTGCAAAGTTTGAATTTTTTAAAGTAAGTCTTCTCTGGGCCACCACCCTTGAACATTCTTCGTTCCACCAAGTTTTTGGTTTAAAGGAGTTGCTTATAGTCTTTATAGAGCTGTTGATTTGTTTGATGAGTGGAGTTGCTTTTTCTATACTTCTTTTTACTGATTTGTATAGTATTTCAATTTTGTCCTCATCTACTGTGATTGTCCTTTTAATTGAATTTTCTATTTCTTTTGTGTAAATACACCAATTAATATTTTTCATGTTTCTCTTTATGGTCTAGTTGTTTTTTTTATGACACTGTTCTTCTCATTTATATTGGTTGGGTCAAATGTTCCTGTGTTATTTGTTTGATTAAATTCCATAATGATGAGGAAATGATCACTACCCATGGGGTCTTGTAAAACTTCCCACTTTACCAACTTCTGAGCCATTTGTGATGAAGTCCAAGAAAGATCAATTTTATTTTAAGGATAATTTAGATTGGGTGGTAAAAGAGTAATTACTTGGTAATATAAAGTTTGAGGCAGAGGATTCTATGAAAATATCATTTCCTCGTTTGTCTATGCTTCTGCCATATCAGTAAAAATTATTACCATTGAAGTCACCACAAATTAATTTCATGCCCTCATCCTTTTGGAATAATTCATGTTTCCAGAAGTATTTGTTAATTTTTTTGTTTATATCAATTATTATTTTAATTCCTTATACTTCTTGTACCTAGGATGAATTGAATTATTCTTTTGTAATCTGAAATGGAATATGTATTTGAATAATGAATAGCTACAGCTACCCCTCCATATCTATCGTCTCTTGCCAGATTTATTAAATTGTAGTTATTGTCATTAGCATTTAACTATCTTCTTTTAGAAGCCAAGTTTCCTAAATAACGCTAAATGAATGTTTTTCTTGATTAATTGGTAGGTAAATTCTTGCCATTTTTGTTTAAGTGATCTGCAATTCCACTGAATAATGTTAAGTCAAATTGTTTTTTGCCTCCTGATTTTCATTTTTTTGACTTGATCGTCCTTGATCTGTGTCAGTATTTACGATGGTTTTTTTCTCTAGAAAATAGTTGGTAGGATAAATAGTACTGTATTAGATTGGAAATGTCTGTTATGTTATCTTCAGGGAGATTGCATTAAGTTCTTCTATTGTAGCTTTCATTGCTTGAATCAAACATTCCCTATCATTTGGAGGTAGACTGATGGTAACTGGTTTGGATTTCAGGGGCCTTTCATTTTGCCTGTTTTCAGTTGTTTTTTGTTGTTTATATGTTCTGAATTCTTTCCTGAATTGGTGTCTGGGTTTTATGTAGTTTGTCCCAACACTTGAATAGTTCTCTTCTCCTTCTTGAGGCATATTTGCGAGTGAGATAAATCTATTACTGTTGTTTTTTGTACTTATTTGTGTCTCGCTAGACCTACTTTTGTTTTGTTGAACAATTTTGTGTCTTGAGTATTTTCTTTCATTTAGGCCCACTAACGGAAAATTTGCCTCATAATCTTTGTTTGCCATAGTGTCAGCGTTTGATCTTTTTTCTAATCCTATTTTAATAAAACTTGACTGGTAAATTTTTTTATATTCTATCAGAAACCATTGGGATGCTGTATTAAAGTCTTCTTTCATTAGACTCATTCTCTCTTTCATTTGCTTTTGCCTCGGACATTCTTTTGAATTACTTGGGTGTTCGCCTTGGCAGTGAACACAGCACATAATTTTATTACATTCTGTTTCACTAAGAAATGTCTCACAGCAAAATTTACAAATTCTTTTGTTTTCACAGGGTCTGCTAGCTACATGACTGGATTGATAGCACCAAAAGCACTGTCTTACAGGTATCATATAAGGTTCTTCTTTCATTAAAACATAATCCATTTTTACTTAGCTAGGAATTTTGTCTGCTTCAAACACTAATTTCATAATATGAGTATTTACTAGATTAGTCTGTTTTCATTGCTCTTTCTTGGGAGCTTTCTTTTCAGTCTTTAACGGTAAACAGACTTTCTATTTCTTCTAGAACTTCCTCTTCCTTTATTTCAGGATATATATAGACTACTCCTACTGAGTGGATTCTTATTGTTGGTATAAATATCATAAAGTCTTTGAAGTTCGTGTCTTCCACCAGTTTGTTTGCTGATTTATAATCTTTACAGATAACTGTGGTGTTTTTGCCTGATCTTTTAATAACCTCAATTTGTATGTTGTCACCCTATTTCTTGAGTATTTTACCTATAGTAAACGACGAAACGGACTTAATTTGGTTCCATCCTTATTTCTTATAATCACCTCGTATGGACCTTTGTGGTGGACCTTACATCTATCATCACATATTGAAAACGTTTTCTTTGGTTTGAAATGAAAAAAAATCTTTATTTCCGTGGTGAAGTTAGGACTTTAAAGTCCTCTCTACCACTTAACCACATGGTTTGTGTTTTGCTGTTTTCCTTTGGTAGAGTCGTCATCTCCTTCATGCTCCCTCTTTCTGCTATTACTGGTACTTTCCTGTCGGTCTCTTTATTAAGATTAGGGTTAGAGCCTAGGATATTTGTTACTGCTAGCTCTGTTTCATTTATATTATCTGTTTCCATGGCTAGACCTGGGCTTCAGGTCCAGCCACACCTGTTTTTTTGTTAACCTAAGCCTAGTTGGCTGATCTTGTACCTGGCCTTGACAAAATACAAATTTACAGATTTCAAAGTAATTTTTAACCTTTAACTTATTTGTTATAAGCTCCATGTTATGTTAGTAAGAGTTCTTACCATACACAGTAGTATTTGTCAGCGGGTATTAATTTTGCGGGTACCTTCAAAAATCTGGAGTTTTGTGTGCCATACGAGGTCTGTCCAATAAGTTCGCGAACTGGTACAATATGGCGGCCTTGAGGCGACGTAAAGCTCTGCCCACTACACACCAATATACTAGACATACTAGAATACTAGACATCTAAGGAAGCGTTCAGTACTCGTTTGAAAGTCGAGCAGTGCCTATCAAGCTGCCAGTGTCAGTTTATATTTATATGTTTTTGCTGTTCGTCAAAAAATGGAGATCGATGAAATCACAATGAAAAAAAATCAACATCAAGTTTTTAGTGAAACTCGGGAAAGGTTCTCAAGAAATCAAAGATATGTTGAGGGGTGTTTACGGAGATAATGCCTTGAAGAAAATATCCATTTTCAAGTGGATCAAACGGTTCAAAGATGGCCACGAAGACGCTAAAGGTGATGCAATGCAGGGACGACCTTCAACCTTGTGTGTGGATGAAAACATTGTTCGTGTCGTGTGCGAGCCCTGGTGCGACTGTCGGAAAATTGTTAGAATGATTGCAGACGATCTTAATTTATGCAAGTCATCAGTTCATACCATTTTAGTGGCATTTGGGCTTAAAAAACATTCTGTCAAAAAATGTGCCAAAACCGCTGACGCCCGAACAAAAGTTAACAAAAATTTAATGTGTGAATGATTGAAAGAATTGGAATGATTGGAAGTCTGACAGAAACGAAGGTGAGTTCTTACAGAGAGTCATCACTGGAGATTAATCATGGTTTCTTGAGCAAAATGGAGACGAGAGGGCATCACTGGATCACTTGATGTTGATTCGTTGTTCAGTGATTTCATCAATCACCATTTTTTGACGAACAGCAAAAATAAATAAAATATAAACTGACACTGGCAGCTTGATAGGCACTGCTTGACTTTTAAACTAGTACTGAACACTTCCTTAGATGTCTAGTATTCACGTGATGTAGTGGGCAGAGCTTTACGTCCCCTCAAGGCCGCCATATTGAACCAGTTCACGAACTTATTGGACAGACCTCATATTGTTTGTCTGACAGTGACAGACGACACACCTGCTAATAGAACGCGTCTAGTGATCGCTCATGTTTACGATAATCGAGAGTCAAAACTCTCGAACTATACTATCGTTACATTAACGGCGCGGTAACAGATGGCATTGACAATTATAAAAACTAGTCAATAGTCGAAAAAATATCACCCGATACGAGTCTACTTGCCATATAAGGCAATTAAGACGCAACACGCTCACTCAGCATTTCTAGAGCACGAATAACGGTTTATTTTACTGGGATTTATGAGATGCAATACCCGGCCGTGTCTTCGTGTATCAGCAAAGGTCTGCCCGACCTTTGATTACCGTTTTCGGATTGAAAAATCCTGAATTAATTGAATCCTGCACCTAAAAATATCAAGCGAACCATCGGTTCTAGGAACAGATGTCTTGCCATGTCGGTTATCGATTCCAGCAAGAATTGGTGGAACCGTTAACCGAGAACCGGAACTGAACCAAACTAGACCGGAACTAGACACTATATTCTACTTACCTTAGGAAGACGTTTAGAGGAAATAAATGCAAAAGTTGAAGGAAGGCACAAACTGTCATATATGAACATGAGCCGAGTGTTGTCGGTCGGTGCTGGGTACATAGGCTTCATGTCAACCACATGTACAAACACATCCTTGTCAGCCTGGGGCATGCAACCGTACAGTGCGTCCGCACACTGAAATTCACAAATCATAATGTACTGTGACTTCCTGAAGTAATTAACTAGGAATAATTCCACATAGTAAGAATGGGTGAGATCAGATTTTTGTTAGGTACAGTACTCCTTTTATTGCTTGATTTCAGGACATTTTTACCAGGATTTCATGACATTACTGTTAACATGACAAGTTATAGACATTTTTTTTAATTCATAAAATGTATATTATTTGTTAAGAGAATGAATTTATCAGAAACTTCCTACCGTTACCAATTTATTTGTGAGTTTGTATCAACAAAATTTATGGGCCGGTATAACTATTGGGCATTTGAAACTAAACATTCACCGTCCAAAGGTATATTATATCTTGTTATACATTTTGATAATAATTTGACCCCGCGATTGAAAATATGAGGTGTGTTGCTACGTCATAGTTCTTCTCCCTACACTTCCTGCTGGCGTAACCGAACTCTCACCAGCTGAGTTAACAACGGGATCAAACGGGATTGAGAGTTTTGGTTACTGCTTTATGACAGTTGTGGTTACTCACTAGGACTCTTGAAGATTCAGTTTGGTTATCTAATATTTAAAACAACTGGCAAAGCTCAATTGTAACTTTGCCATGTAAATAAAGAGATTTCTTTTTACTCCGAATTAATTTATAACATATGGTTGTTAATGTGTTGTAATGGTTCTTTTTATTGTATGTAATTTCTCTGGAGACAAGTCAGTTGCCACTTGCCAGGTATGAGATACACAAATAAAGCACAGAAAATAGACAAGATTAAAACATCAACCTATAACTGCTTTATCTGCAATTAAAGCATGGTGGACTTATAAATTGGAAAACCCTAACTGAAAAGATTAAAGAAACAGTAGCTTTTCCTATTTTAAAGTTAAACTACCGAGCATATCTCTTTAATTGTTGATAAAGCAGTCAGTGATAGTGAAATGTTTTATTTCCTGTGCTTCATTTGTGTTTCTATCAAGAAGTATACTTATATCTTTACTTCAAGTAGGTTTTTTGCAAGATATTTTATTTTGGCAATGAAAAAATTTACCTTTTTCTGAAAAAGCCTTTTATGGTTCTTAGTACCAAGACGAACATCGAGCCCCTCAATGTTGACAATGAACTGCTCCTCTGGGTCAAAGTTGGGAGTGAAATCATTATCCAAGTGCATGTCTTGTGTAATATCCATTGGTAACAAGTTGTGTTCCATCAACTCTCCACTCTTATGGAGCTTCTTGCAAGCCTCCATCGCAGCAGACCTCTTAGCATCCTCTTTGGTTTTCTGAGAAGTACCCTGAAAATAAATTTGTGCTGCTTTTCAAGTAGTTGTAAATGAGTAATTGATTCACACTATAATAACACCTAATAATGAAAATAAATTAAAATTGTGCCACCAAGTTATTTTTGTTGTTATTTCATACAATTGGTTACAGTATTTTCCAAGGCTGTTTTGTTTTATTATTTAAAAAATAATGGCATATGAACGTTTTGACATTATGTCTTATTTTGTACTACCGGCAAACTGGAAGGGCCAGGAGAAATCCAGATGCTTTGAAATATTTAACAAAATGCTATCAAAAAAGAATAGAAAGGAAAGTAGGCTCGGCAGGATAAAGTAAAAACACAATAGATAACACAAACTCTCAAATGTTTGCATGCTTTAAGGATATTATATCCAACCTTGAGTATTTGGTTAAGCTTTTGCAAGCTATGGTGATAGGTGGCGATAAGGAAGGTAGGGATGTTGTTCGGATTTGTTTTGGGTTTAAGAGGTAGAGTTCTGGATTGGGCGAGGCAGATTTGATTTCTGTCAAGGTTGGGGTGGGGTTAGCTTCTATTTTGAAAGGCTTTGGTGAGGTGGTTATTGTAGGATGTTGAGTTGTTGGAGAAGAAGATGATGCATACAGGTAGCAAGGCTGAGGGGGAAGGAACATTTGGTATTGTAAGGGGGGCAGCTGGTGTAATGTAGGTATTGTAGGGTATTGGTAGGTTTGATGTTGAACAAAAACCTTTTCATAATTCATAATCTTTATTGCCACTGATCACATTTTACAGTGCATGAAATATACATAGTCAAGTAAATAAGTCAAAGTCAAATACTCTTTATTCATAAAAATTACATAGTAACATGTGAATAGTGTCAGAATTTTTACATTAATTAGATGTCTTACATAATTAATTTAATTTGTTACATAATAAATTTAATTTTTACGTATAGGAGGCCTATAGGCTACGATAGATTAATCAAAACATTACTAAATAGTTTAAACAAATAAAAATTAAATTAAATCTATGTTTTAACAATCTTGATTATTGATAAATTCATCTAATGATTATAGACTATAGAGCTTTACTCAATAAGTATTCTTTAAGTTGTCTTTTAAATTTATTGCACTGAGTTTCCTGCTTAATTTGGTGTGGAATGAATTTCAGAAATTTTAAACCCATATAGGTTGGCTTTTTTGTGTAAAATTTTAATCTATAAAAATGGAACCACTTCCCCTCTGTTTCGAGTGTTGTAATTGTCAGTAGAAGGTTTTAATGTGCCGATTGAAGTATTGAATTTAGTGTACAATACCGTATCTAAAATATACTGAGAGTACACTGTTAAGATTCTTAGTTGTTTAAAATAGTCTTTAACTGAGTCGTTTCCCTCCATATGTAATATAATCCTGATAGCTTTTTTTTGTAATATAAGGATATCATCCAAGTTAGATTTTGTTGTTGATCCGTATATACATAACCCATAAGCAATGTGTGAATGTATATATGAAAAATATATTGTTTTTAAGGTGTTAATGTTACTTGCATAAAGACATTTTTGAAAGAGCATATATTCCTTAATTTAATTTAGATAATAGTTTTTCAACATGCTGATTCCAATTCAAGTGCTCATCAATAATAAGTCCTAAGAATTTGGTCATTTGTTTGTTTTCAATTACTTGATTATCAAATTTAATTACTGGATTAATTTTATTTTTGCTCTGTTGGGTTGCAAAAGTTAGATAGTTGGTTTTTGTTACATTTAGTTTTAAATTATGTTGGTTTAAAAACAATTGATATTTAATAGCTCAATGGAGGACGCAAACTCAATTTCATCTACTGTTTTAGATGAAATTTTAAGATTAGCATCATCTGCATACAAGCATAGATTTTTTGAGGACCTTGTGTTAATATGGAGGGCATGTTTTTCAAATAACACAAAAATAATAATGGACCCAAAATCGATCCTTGTGGAACTCCAAAATTTATTGGTTGTAATGTAGATTTTACCCTTGTTACTCGGAGACTATCTGAAGTGTGCTTTATTTCAACATACTGAAAAGATTTTGTAAATATGATTTGAACCAGTTCAAACATGTGTTTTTAATTCCAAGTGACCCAAGTTTATTAATCATAAGTGAGTGCTCGACACTGTCAAACGCTTTTGACAGGTCCATAAAAATACCCACGGAAATTTCCCTTTTATCCACTGATTCTATAATAGATTCTAAAAATACAACTGCAGCACTAATCACGGATCTTCAACTACAAAAGCCATGTTGGCTATCATCTAGAAGATTGTGCCTTTTTTAGAAATTCCATAAGCTGAGAATGGGCTATTTTTTCATATACTTTCGATATTGAGGGTAAAATAGATACTGGTCTATAGTTTAGATACTTCTTTCTTATCGTCTTTTTTATGAATTGGGACCACTTAAGCTATTTTTAATTCATTTGGAAAAATGCCTGAAACGAATGAAGAGTTAATTAAATGTGCTAGTACTTGACAAAGCTGATCTTTAACATCTTTTAAAACTATTAAAGGTAATTCATCCACACCACTAGAATACTTATTTTTCAAGGAACTTATCACTACTTTTACTTCCTCGCCAGTAACAAAACTAAAACTAAACATTGGTTTGTAAAAGGAGTTTGCTTGAGAAATATTTATGTTTTCTCCATATTGTCTGCTATTTTGTAAATTACATTGGTTGGTCAGTTCCACAATATTAACAAAATACTCATTGAAGAGATTGCTCACATCTTTTGGGTTTGTAACATTTTATTATTTTCTTTTACAACAACATTTTTATTATTTACACTCAAGTTTTTATTTCCTACCTCTGAATTGATAATGCCCCGTACTGTTTTTGTAACATTAAGAGAGTTAGAGATTTTACTATCAAAGAAATTCTCTTTTGACTCAATAAGATTATTTTTATAGTCAGAAAGTTTTCTTTTTAGTAGTTGGTTGGTCTCCTCATTGTTCGTTTGCCTAACTTGTTTGCTGATATTTATCAATACAAATACAATGTGTACATTATGTATGTACATGAAAATAAAACATATTAAGGTAAATCTACTATAAAATATACCATTTACCATGGCTAGCAATAATGTTAGTTAAAAGTATAGTATACATATATAAATATATAATTTTATTAATGAATTTACGTGAACATTAGCTAACTTTATTTATTTATGAAATGTCTATCTGATCTTTTATCTAACTTAAGAAGTCTTCTAATCTATTAAATGGATATTTTTGCAGTCAACATAATAATTTCAAAACCCTTCAGTTTTTTTCAAATCCTTCTCTGCTCACGTTGTTTTTTATAATACTAATTTTGAGCATCGTTTCACAACAAAAGTTGTATATTCCCTATCCCCCCGAACAAATGGTTTCCAATTTTGTTTAAAGTAACTTATGTGGTTTGTCAAAATTTAAATAAAACTTTTGGGTCAACCACAATATTGAACACTGTTTTGCACTGTGGTCAAAAGTGTTATTTCAAATGGTTTCCAACTCTGCAGGATGGAACTAGACCATCTATGGGTTACCAAATCTTGTGTCTCACCCAACCTCAATTTTATGTTTTTGTTGTTTACTTTTATGTTTCTTTGACGTCTGACTTCACTAATGGCAACATTGCTTCCATCTTTTTGATCTGTTTGTTGTTAAGCCTGCTATGATTTTACTACCTTTTTAACTCTCTGAACTGCACTTACTCTCTTTTTGTCTTGACAAAGGCCCTGGTACACCCCAGCTGCCACCCCTACAATACCTTCAATACACCAGCTGCCACCCCAACAATACCCAACGTTCCCTCCTCCTCAGCCTTGCTACCTGCGCCTCACGCATCATCTTCTCTTCCAACGATCTAACATCTAAAAGTTTACTATATCCGGTTTCAGGACCTGTTGAATCACAATTACCTTGTTTAGAGTGCCTGAAGATCTGAGGAAGAAGAGTCTTACGTGCTGATGTGTATTTCGGCCTCAAAAGGCCATCTTCGAAGCACTAAGTCACTACTTTATAATGTTCACTTCACTTAACACTACAATATTTAAAGTTTATATACACTAGTTGCGTCAGAGTCGAGTAAAAGTGGGGTGGAACATGTGCACGAGCGTTGGGTGGCAACTCAATCAGCACGTAATTCTCTTCTTCCTCAGGATCTTCAGGCAATTTAAACAAGGTAATTGTGAGTTTGTGACCTAAAATGTACAACAACCATTCCACCAAAGCCTTTCAATTCGTCTTGCCCAATCCAGAACTCTACTCTTAAACCCAAAAAAATCCCAACAGTCCCTACCTTACCTCCTTTACCACCATCCAGACACCATTACTATGGCTTGCAAAAGCTTAACCAAATCCTCAAGGATTTAATATTCCCAAAACATCCAAAAGTTGCACAGTTTGTGTTCTTTAAGTGGTTTTATTTTATCCAGGTGAGCCTGCTCTTCTTTCTGCTCCTTTTTTAGAGCATATTCTGGCCTAGTGCCCTAAGGATCTGATAAGGGTCTCTTTTAGTTTGTTACAGCAGTTGATGATTTTGCATTTAGTACTCCTTGTGGCTCAATATAATATGCAGATGATACTGCGTGGATTGACAGCTCAAAAATAAACATGAACTTGCGCATAAAGATAAACACTCTTTTAAATGCGCTTTAGAATAGTTTGCGCCTTGCGGCTTACAAACTAGTTTTAAATAGGAATGAAACAAAAATAATTGTATTTTCTCTTAGTAATTTAATTTTAAATGAAAATATACCTCTGACATCGTTAGGTATAAATTTAGACTGTAAACTTAATTGAGAGTATCATGTTGATAAGTTATGCAAAAAGTTATTTAAGGTTATTTATTTGTTTCAAAGAATAAAATTGTGGCTAGGCCAGTACCCTTAACAAAATTTAAGATAGTTTTGGAGAAATGGTAGAAAAAAATGTGTTTTAATCAGTATCTTGGTTTTTGGCTAATGACATGAAAACCTTACAATTTTAGTCCTGTATGTTTATACTTTATAGTATTGGAAACTATTCATATTGGTATATGATTTATTGTATTAAGTACTGAAATGTTCTGTTGTGTTTTTATATAATTTAATAAAAACTTATAAGTGAGCACTGTGATTTGTCATGACATAGTCTATTGCAATTCGTAAAACAAAAAAGATTTAATGACAATGATATTTTTTACTTCTGTTTTCTAAATCTATATTTATCACAATATGAAAACTTTCAGTGAAGATAAATTCATTGTTTTATGCACAAGACTCATAAAAGTACAGCTGAACAATATTAAAAAGGTTCACAACTTAGGCCCATTCTCCACGAGCGGGTAAAACGCGACCGTTTGCCGGCGTCTGAACCGCACGGGTTTAATGGGTTTAACCAATGGGTTTAAATGGAGCCGTCTCCAGGAGCAGGTTGCCGGTCGCGGGAGGCGTCAGCGGCGGGTGGCGGTCGCGCCGGAGGCGTCACAACGGCGCCCGGTGAACCGCCTGCTATTCTCCACGTAGCGGTTTGTGCGCTGTTCACCCGCCTCATCACTGCCATCAGTGCTCAATAGACCGGCATAGTGAACTGAGTGTTGTAAAATGTTTGATACTGAACAGTTTTTTTGTAAAATCTAAACTATTTTCTTGGTCCCTTTGCCAGTAGTTCAATAAATAACACATCATTTAATTTTGAATTTTATTTAGGCTTAATTACCTAGTTAAATATTTTAGGTTAGGTTAGGTTAAGTAATTAATAGTTTAATACTGTCTTGTTTCAATTTTAGAAATATACTAATTATAAAAACCTTTTTATAATGCAAAAAAAAAACAAAAATAGATGATACAAAATTAATTTAGATATTCCATAAACCTAGCTAGAATATGGTGGTCTGTCATAAAATGTATAGCAATGGACATTCGATAATACTGTAAAATAATTGGGCCGGCAAACAGTCGCGTTTTGCCTGCCTGTGGAGAATGGGAGAGCGGTTTGCTCGCGGGTTGGTCGCCGTTTGCCGGCGTTCAATCAACCGCTCGTGGAGAATAGGAAAATTTTTCGAGCAGGAGCGCCGGCAAACGGTCGCGTTTTACCCGCTTGTGGAGAATGGGCCTTACTTACCTCGACAAGTTTGGGAGTGACTTTTGACTCCATTGGTAGATTCAAATAGCATTTGAATTCTGATCCTACTGATCTTAAATACCAAGACGGAGTTACTTTCGTAAACCTATCCTTTCTCAATGATGCAAAATATCTGAAATTTAATCATACACAAACAAATTGAAACAATATTTACAAACTATCAAAGGTTATCTCTGACATAGATGTTGTCACAATAAATCTTATTATCATTTTTAATTTGAAACATGGTGGTCTATTGATCAAAATGAAATGACGTCAATATTTAATTCACGATTAAGCCCTCTCTCTGGGTATTGATACTGAATATGTAACAGGTTACGTAACTCCCCACGTAACAATTGCTCCAGTAAAACTTGTTGACTAGTTTCAACTAACACGTAGTCATTTTCAAAAACTTCAGAACATTAATAATCCATCTTGATAGTTATATCCATAATAATAGCTACGCTACATAAAACAATGTACTGTTCTTTTTCATAACACTAAACTAAAGAGTTAAATATAATTAAAACTTGTATTGTTTTTAAACATTGTTGAATATGATGCATTACCTTGTATCAAAGTAAATAACATAATTATGTAATAAGATATTTTGACTGTGACTTTGTTTTGAAAATGAATACTTGTTAATTGAAATAAGTAAACTAGTTTTACTGAAGAAATTTTGACATTTGACAAGTACGTAACCTGTTATATATAGATATTTGACTCAAAAGCAAAATAAATCAACTTGGCATTCTATTGAAAAGAGTGTCAATTTTTGTTTAATCATAAAGCTTACTTTTCAAAAGACTAAGTATGTTCAAGCCTGTGATATTCTGGAAATTTCCAAATATTTCAGAAAATATTTTTTTTATAGACCTTAAGGGTGAAAACTTTTGTTTACATATGTTTAAAAATTCATATGTACATGTACACCCAACATTATTCAGAAACACCAAATAATGGGAAACACCCCAAAACTTTTGGGCCGGGGTGAGAGCAGGAATGATTTTGTACAACGAACTAAAAACAGTAAATTTCGTCCAACTTTGATAAAATTTGAAATAAATATGTATTTTGTTACTATACATAAATATACCAAATTTATCAAGTTGTTTCAAAATGGCTGCCAAAAAGTACTTTTTTGCTAAAACAGTGGAATGAGTAGTAAGATTTTATTGAAATTTAAAATGTGCTTTCTTTTCATGATGTGGATCCTTTAGAAAATAACCCGTTAGTCTGAGGCCAAAAGCTGAAGCAAGGCTGTGAGCTTAGCAAATAGCCTTGTAGCACACATTGTTATAGAACATAACGATCTGAGGCCAAAGCGAGGCTATGAGCGGAGCAAACAGCCTTGTAATGCCCATGATCATGCAGGAGGCCAAGCTGAGGCCAAAGGTCAAAGCAAGGCTGTGAGCGGAGCGAATTAGAGTAACAAATTTTAAAGGAAATCCAATTCACTTAAGTCAGCGGCACTTTGGCACCTGGCTGTGAGTAGGCCTGGTTTACGTTTTGCTCTATTGCTCGAAAACTAAGAAAGATACAATGAATCTTTAAAACTAAAAGCAACAATTATTTCATGCCACACTAATGGTTTTTCCATCAGATTGGAAATTAGATCACTTGTTTTGACTCTAGTGTACACGGCCTATTTAACCCCTCTGAAACCACCCTTAAAATAACAATTTTTCAAAGCTTACAGGGTGGTTTTGGACTACCACAAATACCGTAGGTGTGCAAAGTTTCAAGCCTACAGGCCTAGTAGTTTAGGCTGAGGTGTGATTATGAGTGAGTGAGTCAGGACACTTTCTTTTATTTATAGAGATATACAATTTGGCTGTTTGACTCAGGGAGGTGTTAAGAAGCAAGCTGTTTTGTTTTAACACATTTTGTTATCTTTTGCAATATATATTAATGCAATATATTCCTAACTCTCATAGTATATCAAAACTACTACATAAACCACTCATTGTTATCCATTTGCAAGAAAAAAAACTGTCTCACTTAGCTACAAACAATAAAGAAACCACTAATAACACCAAAAACGGCCATAGTTTGCAAACAGTACATTTGATTATGCTGATGATTTTTTCCCGTAAGGAGGAATGCCAAGATACCAAAGCTTGCACAGTTAAAAAAATGAATGAGAGGCATGGCTTATACAAAATAATTTGTGAAAAAACCAAGTGGCAAAAACCAAGCGGGAAACCGTGTTTTGTTAGGAAACATTGTATTCTTATTTCAATTTCATAAACCATTTCATTAAGATTCATACTTCGGTTATGGTACACTCTGTATACAAGCCTGACAGAGTAAAGTAACATGTTACTAGTGTTGGGTTGATTCTTATTTTTTTAGTTTTATTCTGATACCTATACCAGGATATTGATTCTCGATTCTAAACACCCACAAGTGTAGATGGTAGTGTTGGGTCAATTCCTAATTCTTGATTCAAATATCGAATATAAACTCTCAATTCCGGGTTCGTTTACCGATTCTTGATTCCGGGTTCTATTCCTGATTCCAGTCTTCGATTCCCGATACCGATCATCGATTCCCAATACAGGGGATCTCCAGTAGGAATCGGTATCGACTTTACCAGCAGATTTTTGATTGCAGGAAATCGGTTGTAGCTTTCTACTCATGTGTATTTCTACCTACGATTGTCTTGAAAATTGTGCCACTGCACCCTGTAAAGTACGAGGGCTATACAGAAAGTAAGTTACGTTTTCGGTTACCTCCGCCAGGAGCGAAGCTAGCGCGGCCATCTTGATATGTGGTTGTTCCCCAGTTCATTCTGCATCTAGCCGATCAACTCTCAGGTCTATGTCATACTTCTTTACGTTACAGTGTCGCTTGGAAATGTCTTTGTCAATTGAAAATCCCGCCAGCTGTAAAGTGCGTGCAGTCTTAAGGATTTTGGCTGCAAAAACTGTAAACTGATTGAAATTTATCGGCAGCTTTGTGAAGTGTGTGGGGACAATACCATCACTGAAGGTGAAGTGCGTCAATGGAGCATTCGATTTGAAAATGGCCCAACAAATGTGCACGGCGAAAAGCGGAGTGGAAGACCCAGCTTGCCAACTTGCGAAAAAAGTTAGTGAAATCACACAAATCAGCGAATGGGTGCAGCATTAACGTTTTTGGACCATTATCACAAATATGGCGATTCACTACTTAATCGGATTGTTACTGGTGATGAAACTTGGGTGAAACATGTTAACTGTGAGACGAAATTGCAGTCAATGCAGTGGGGACACACAAATCTCCTTCAGAGACGAAAAAAATGCATGCAAACGATGTCGATAAGGAAGATTATGGTGACCGTACGAGTTGTTTCCTCATTCACCGAACGGTCCAGATCTTGCATTAAGCGACTACCACTTGTTCCAACGATGAAGAAGTGGCTGGCAACGCACAGCGTTCTGACGATGATGAACGATTGCAGGAAGAAGTAACGAAAGGGTTGAAGGAACAGGCGGCAGAATTGTATGACGAAGAAATTTTAAAGCTCGTCCATCGAAATGATGATTGCCTAAATTTGTATGGCGATTATGTAGAAAAGTAGTATTTTAGTGTGGCTTTCAAATGTATATAATAAAAATCTTTTCCTATTCTTCGTAGAATTTTTATTCCAAAACGTAACTTACTTTCTGGATAGGCCTCGTATGTGTGGCCGATTTAAAGTCAACAAAGTTAATGTGTTTCACCAGTTTAAAAAATAAAATAAAATTTATTATTTAACGCTTGTCAATACAAAACACATGCACACATGTAACGACCAGATAAAAACAATTACCCTCCGACTAGCTCCTCACTTTGCAGAAGAGTGGACTTGTTCATTCAGCGCTGGTGCTAGCTAACAACCCTCAACCGAGCGTTCTATTCTGGAATTGAATTGATATCAAAACCGATTCTCGATTTTTACTTAGGAAGCAGTTAAAATATCGATTCCCAATCCTCGATTCTGTGGTATCGGAATCACCTTTACTGACCGATTCTTGATACCGATTCCTTACCCCAGGAAACAAACGGTACAATCAAGAATCGGAATCCACCGAACACTACATGTTACCTGTTTACAAGTGATATTGCAGACAAGGCTGTGATTACTGGTCCATCAGGGCCATGAGGCTTGTAAGGTTCCAGTCCAGGAGTGGTAGAAAACAGCAAAGCTTTCACTTCTTCTTGTGTGGGTGCCTCTCTTAACCGGCTTTTTCCATCACACAGTAGCTGAAACAAAGTTTATATTCCTGGTATTAAATGAACATTAAACATCACTGGAAAAGTAGATGAATAGTAATCCAGCACATGTCTAATCCGAGTATGACTTTGAAGTACATCAATTATTAACCCTTTCTGATCGCAAGGTGGGCCAAACTTGGCTGTTTTATAGCCTTTTATAAATAACTTTTATCAAACCACTTTTTAACACATTTATTTTTTAAATTTTATTATTTTTAATTTAGTTTTTGATTTATAAGGGTACATTTTATACACATATACAGGTAAAATTTATATGTGTCAGATGCGGTTGCAATTATGAAAAAAGCTTACAAAGATGATGTTTTGAGCAAAACCAGTGTAACAAGTATTTTTCCCAAATTCAAGATGGTGCCATGTCAATTGAAGACAAGCCTCTTCCTGAACAACCTTCAAATTCTCGGACAGGTGAAATTGTTCAGAAAAAAACCATCATTATTGCAAGAAGACCGTCGGAGGAATGCTTCTTTGCTGTCTGGAGTATGTTGAAATTCAGTTTAGCGACCCATACTCACCAAATCTTGACCCACGCGACTTTTATGTTCAACATAATGAAAAATTACATAAAAGATCACCGTTATGACAAAAATGAAGGAGTGAAAAGGCAACCAAGGGTAGAGCGTGCAGCCATTCACACTAAGTGTATGGGGGGGGGCTTTAAACCATGGAAGCATCGAATAAACCAATGCATTACACTAAATGGGGAGTATACTAACAGTTTACATGTAAATTAGTAAAAAAAAAAATAAAATATGGTTTTTTTAATAATGAAACTCCTGTTATTTTTGGGTACCCCCTTGTACAGAAAACCAACTCAAACTGACTTAGTAATACCTCAAAATTCAAACCATCCCTATTCACAAAAAATAGCGGCCTTTAGATCTCTAATATACAGATTACTGAACTACGAATTAGATCCAGAAGAATTCCAAAAAGAACAAAACATAATTGAACAAATTGCTCTAAATAATGGCTATTGAGTAGAATTAGTACGAAACATTATCAGACACAATGATGAAGCACCGCAATCCAAATACAATTTCTAATGACCAAACCAAACACGTCAAAATAAACTATGTAGGAAAAGTATCAGAAAAAATTGGCAGTGCCTTCAAATATCGGGATACTAACTAGCTTTTAAACCAACTATAAGGCCAATCCAAAACCACCAAAATTTCACTACGACACGGCCCATAGAATCCCAAAAAGGTGTATATCAAATCAAATGTAGTGGCGAATCGTCCCCTTGTAATAAAGAATACATAGGAATAGGATACACTAATAGAACCTTCAAAAGACGTTTTACCCAGCACACCTACCGAAAGCACACTAACCTCTCATCTTAGTAGCAAAACACCTAAAATCAAACCCCTCACAAAACATAACTTTCCCGACTCATTACAGATAGTCAGTAAATGCAGCAACAAAAACTTAGCTAAAGCACAAGAAGGATACACCATTTACAAACACATAGAAGACCATGGTGCAGACAATCTTCTCAACAAAAAAGAATATTTGGCTATCAGAGCTTTAAATTAAATGAAACATGTTTAAAAAATGAGTAATTATTTGAAAAAAGGAAAAATTATTTTAATTTAATACTTTTCAAAACTGCAAAAGACCTTGAAGACGATTCTTCAAAGAGAAGAACCAGGTCAACGCAACACCACCTCAGAGGCCCCGCAGACCTGTTCCTTTGACCAAAAGTTACCGGGGAATCCCAACTTGCCAGCGGCAAGGACCCCGGGCAGTGCCTTAGGGGTAGTGCAACATGTGACTACGCACCATGCGCACCAAGTCTCACCCACCGGGGGTAACAGCCGCGCCGCGACCACAAAGTGACTAATTTAAGTGTATATAAGTGTAGTCAGAAATCAAATCATCAGAAATCAACTCTTTATTGTCACAATACGTTCATATACATAGCTTTGCTATAAAACAGGTGACAATATCAAAGTTTGGGGGTATAGATTAACATTTTTTTTTTTAAATGCAAAATATGTAAAATAGTTTATAAATACGGAGCAGTACTTAAAACATAGTAATGTAAAACAAATTTAAATAATTCCTTATGCCATTCTTACTGAACAGTGGCTTTACACAAACAATACGACATAGTAATGGAATACAAGACAGATAACATTAATGTGAATAAATAAATATAATATACGAGTAATTATACAAATAAATAAAATATATATACAAATAAATAACTATATACATTGTTACAGATCGGCATCATTTAAATACTCATTAACATGATAGTAATTCTTAGAGCTGTGCGGGATCCCGGATTTTCGGTACCGGGACGGGATTGAGGTCATTTCCCGTTCCCCTCGCCCTAGTACCGAAATTACCGCCCCCCACCACTCCAGAGTGGGTTCTGTGATAGTTATGTTGTACTTTAGATTTTTGATTTTAAAACTGCATGTTGTTGTATGAAGCCATGTATCATAAACAAAATAATTTGATTGAAAAAACTCAATTTTATTTAATATTTCTTTAATATGTCTATTTGCCAACTTTTCCCGTTCCCATACCCGAATCCCGGATTTTTTGCAAAATCCCTCCCGTTCCCGTCCCGGACCCAAAATTCTGCTCCCGCACAGCTCTAGTCAAAAGGGACAAATTGTCCAGTATGCAGATGACACGACTCTTATGTTTCAAAGCACCATCCGTCCAAGAACTAGAACGCGTGATGTTTTTTGAGCTCAACAGCACAGTTCAACATTTTAATGAGCTCAACCTCAAAACAAATCCAACGAAATCGTCATTTATTCAATTTTGTTTGAGGCAAACAATCTCAGGAAATAATCCAACAGTCATGCTGGAAGACACTGAGATTGAAGAAGTCTACTCGACAAAATTCCTTTTGTATACACCTTGATCGAGGGTTGACATGGGATTGTCATGTAGACAGTGTTTGTGGGAAGTTAGCATCAGGCATTTATGCTTTGAGGCAACTGTCCGAGTACTGCCCAACTCAGGTACTGATGACGGCGTACTACGGAGTAATCTACCCACATCTTTCCTACGGATTAACGTTGTGGGGTGGTTGCTCAAATGCAAATTTATCAAGGATTTTTGCTCTGCAAAAAAAAGCAGTCTGGACGATCGCGAAATTTCAAACAAGAGAGTCGTGCTGGCCATCATTCAAAAGTTTAAAAATATTGACATTACCTTGTCTCTATATTCTTGACTCCTGTCTCCATTTTAGATCAAAATGCGACCACATAAGAGGTACTGATATTCACTCTTATGAAACTAGAGGCAGGGAAAACTACCCAACTGTAAGGCACAGAATGGCAGTTTATGAACGTATTACTTTAAACTATTATTTTATTTTTAAGGCTTCACCATGGATAAAATATTATATTATAATATTATGACTGTAAAATCTTCTTGAACAAAGGCAGGCTGTTGCTCGGGTACTGGCACCTAACTACCGATCCTTAAACCTGTTCCTGTACTTTGAAAGTGGACTTATAGTTTCTTAGCTGACGTACCTGTTCTTCGCACGGTTGTGTAAAATGTTACGTTTGCCTGTTAGTTATCTATGCCAATTGTGTAGTACACGTAAACAAAGACATAACCAGCCTCACAACGGGGAGGTCGGTAAATATAAAAGCCATTATTTGTTGATAGCTAAAGGCACACTGTGTAATGGGATAAACCCTTAAACAATGTTTTACCACCATAGCTTCAGCCGATTTCGAGTTATAAGTGGTCCAATATGCTTTAAAAACGTGTTTAGTGCCCTCTTTGGTCCCTCGACATTTATTTTGTGTATGATGTATGGATATAAAGTATAGCTAAAAACACTCTACGTAATAGGCTAAACCCTTAAACGTAGCTTCACCACCATAGTTTCAGCCGATTTCGAATTATAAGTGGTCCAATGTGCCTTAAAAACATTACAGACGGGCAAGAACTTTTTTGCCGTCAATTTCGGTCTTTGGAAAGTATAAAAAAACAAATAGCCGAAAACCAATGGGTTCATTGCAATGTAGAGACATAGATAATTAGTTTTTCTTTTAAATTTGTCGTTATAAGATATATATACACACTGTGCATCTTTTATTTCATAACCTCCATGTGTCACCTTTCATGTTTGAAATCCCTGGAAGGTTAAAGAAGGTTCCTATTTTCAATATTATTAACATATTGTAATTTTTAAAACACAATGGCAAATATACCTAATAGATGTTGCCTAAAACTGCTGGATGATCTGTTAGACTTACTAAAACTATATACTATAGGAAGAAAAGCGCCTTTGGAATGTTTTGTATAGAAGTAAATTAGTATAATATTTTTAAAATGTAGTAATTTTAAAAAACTAGTTTTAGAAAATAAAATAACTTGAAATTGTATTACCTTTTTCATCACAGCTTCTAGAGTCTTGAAATTGCAGTATTTTTCAGGAAACTTAAGTTCATCAGAGCCTACCATGATTATGTATTTACTATCCTTGTCCCTGGCTCGTCCTTTTGATTGGGTGTAAGATCGAAAGTCTACCAGTTTGTCAAACATGACCACGTAGTTGCACTTGGAAATGTCAACTCCTTCTTCAACAACATTGCTGGCGACAATTACGTTGAGCAGTCCTTGGTTGAACCTAATTTAACAAAAATCAAAATACATACTCATCTAATATCTGTACAGACACGGGTCGCCAGCAAAGGAGAAGCTTAGTTGGGCAAATACAGCCTCATGCTTATTGTGCTAGCCAACAGAGTGGGAAAAATATGGAACAAGGTAAAGAAAGGACTAATAGGTCTGCTAGCATCACACTTGAGCAATTTATTTGGCCTTCGACCTGGATGAAAGTTTTGGATTTTTAACCTTATCCTCCTAAACCAGTCCAGTCATCTTCAAACTGCTTTACTGGGGTCTTCTAGATCAGAACCCGAGGTAACCAATAATGTTCAGTCTCTCTCCAGAGTCTCTTTCTACTAATTGACTCTCAAGAATCAACCTTCTTCAGTGCACCTCCAGCTAGCCCCGCTTTTGACTTATTAAAGGAACGACATTTCCGTAAAAGGCTTACAGTACTGAGTAGCCAAAAACCTACCCAGCTTTAGACATGATTTCTCTTTTCTGTGCCCCAGCACCAGGTTATCTGCATAGGTAAAAATACTAGTCAGATTCCGACTGGATGTCGTACAAGAACTTAGGCAGATGATGCTCTCGGAAACCACTCCAAGTCAATTGGCCAAATACAATACTCCACCTGTACTATAGCTATTAAAAATAGTTTTATTTTTATTGAGAAAGAAGGTGTGAAGCCAATTAGAGTTCAATAATCTAATATGAGGTTAAAAAAGAATAAGAACAACTTTTTCATAATTCCGAAAGGGTCAATGTCTTTCAAAACTGTTTTCCACTTTACTGTCACTTTGAAATGCTAAATATTCAACATTACTATCTATAAAATAAGTTTTATTTCCAATAAATCCATTGTCACTCTATAACAACACAAAACAAAGTGAATCAACTTGATCGACTTTGTCCAATTATCACGACTCAAGACCATATGGACTTTCATTTTGACAGCTGTTTTACTTTGGACCGGACACCATCAATCTTGCAAAGTCAAATTACCTACAATAACCTAACAATATAAACCATTTACACATATAATAATGTTACAGTTAAAAGTACTGCGGTTGGGCATAGTATAACAATAAATAGGCCAATAAAATTCTCTAAACCACAATAGTTAAGATACAGTTAATTGCTGAAAACTACATATTGATTCAGAAATAACAAAAATTGCATAGCCACACATTCTAGCTGTGACTGCCGAACTGCTACCAAGTTGAGAACAGTGTAATTGAGGTCGGAAGCACTCCATGCTTGATATTTCTACCATGCGCGGGTTAGATGTAGCAAAACCTTGCTACGAGGCAAAGGGGTTTAATATTGAGTACCCTGAACATTAACCGGGTACCTAACTTATGGGTAAACACCATCAGGCCCGGATTACCCAGTAGGCCATGGCTGTACTTACAAATTGCTGCACTGTACAAAATTTTTTGACATATACTTTCCAAACCATTGATTTTAAATGTATAGGCTTCCTAGAGGGTTAGATTTCTCTTTCATATTAATTATTTACTAAACATTTTATTTCCATAGCTTTAAGATAGTTTTCCCTTGTATCTTTAAACCCGTCTTGCTTGGCTGGTCTGCGTTCACTCTAAGTATGAAAAAGTGAAAATCGGGTTCCCAACAAACGGGCAACAAGCAGGTTTTGCACAGAGGATTGCTACCGCGCCCGCCAAGGAGATGTTGGTTTTCACGGTTTTACACATCTATAAAATAAACAAAAACCTAATTTTAACTCCGTAACCAACCATGTAATTACCTTTTACCTTTTCCCAACGGTGGAGCAGGTGGGCCAATCATCAGTTTGCGGTGAGGAGTGGTGACCAGAGATGGACATGGGAGACTTGACTGACTAGAGATGAATGAGCAGCCTGACAGGGAGGAAGGTGAAGATTAACAAAGATGAGGTGAGGGACAGTTTCTGAATTAATTAAATAATGAGTTCAACGGAAATAAAGTTGTGTTTAAATTGAATGTTTACCAAAACAAAACTAACATGTGAAAACATAGATTAATGTACCACACTAACCCACAAGGAGTAAAATGAATGGCGAAAACACGAAATAACAAGGATTAACAATTAAATACATAAGATCTTGAGCCAGGTCATAATCTAACATTCTTCAAGTAAGTTCATGAATTCCGTTAGCTGCTTATCTCTTGGGATATATTATTTAATTAATTAAAAATTAGTGAATGGCTAAAATAGTTCCAAATAGACATGACCCAAAGACCGAGACCAGAGACAGGTGACCGCAATTATGTATTTGTCATGAACAGGCTAGTAGTCCATACATAATGTCTAGAACTTTGGCCTAGGGCGTAAATAATGGCTAATCGGGCCTGAACGTATTTTGCTTCCTCTGCAAGTAGTTTTCCCTTGTATCTTTAAACATTTATTTTACACTTTACCTTTTTCAGTTCTGGAATGACTTTAGATGCTTTCTGAAAACCAAAATCTAATTTAGTAAGAAAATAACTTATAAAACATAAGATCATAATCTAACATTCTTCATTGAAAGACATGGTGTTACATATATAGTCCATACATAATGTCTATTTTGGACAAATTAACCAGGGCCGGATTTAGAAAATACAGACCCCTAGGGCTCCACAGGTGGTGTGGGCCCGGAGTCTGCACAGGACCGAAGAGTTTGAGGGCTATGGAATACCCCCATACAAAAGGGAGGTCTGGGGGCTCTCCCCCGGGAAAATGTGTGAAATAATTGGTGAAAAATGGTGATTTTAAGATAATTTGCACTAAATACCATGTTTTTCTGGCCTGAAAATATTAATGATTTGTCAGTTACAAAATATTTTTTGTCCCATAAGGATAAGAAAATTTAAGACATTGGACATTTTTAATATTGTTAGTTCACAGCTCAGGTTATTTTAGTTAAATATAAGCCAAAAAAGTAAAAATAACATAAACACTTTAATGTACATTGGTAAGTAAGTTAGAAAGAAAAGTACAAGTCAAAATTAGGTACTTATGAAAGAAATAAATATCTGGCTATACAGATCAGATTTACTTCAATCATTCTTGCTGATTGGTTTCCGTATATGTTTCTTTGTTATGAAGGTGTTTATGATTTTCTCGTCATTGACTTGTCTTAGAATGTCGCATTCTATATTAAGCTAGGCCCAAAAAAAATCAGCCTGTCTTCTGACAAAAGTTTCAGCTTAGATAATGATCTGTCTGCAGAGCTATTAGTCACCATTATTTTACTCTATTTACTAATATAAGTTGACACATCAACCTATCTTTACTAACAAGTTTATCATTTTCCATGATCACTTCAATTTTATTTTCGATCTGTGGTGCGGACTCCTAGGTGCGTTCCTATATCGCATATGCTTTAATCCGGCCCTGTAACTAATGTCGGTAAAGCAGACTAAACCCAGCTACTAGTTTACTTATACTAATATGGAAAAGAGGCGTGCAGTAGATATTCCTTAAAAGGTTGATAACCTTCTCTGAAAAAAAAACGGGCAAATCATCTGACTGATGTAAACAGAGGGCAGCAAATAACATAATCTAGTCATCGTACAACAATTGCGCAAAACTGTCAAAATGTATCATGGCCATGTCTACAATTAGTCATAATAACTTACTTCAATCGCAACTAGAGCAATAAGCCAAGAAAAAGTTTCATTCTATAATTTCCAGCAGTACAACTGCTTGAACTTACATTACCCACCCGTTTCAATTACTTACATCAATCACGTAGTACAGTATTTTTGCAGAAAATCTTCTCTGAACAAAAATGATTACTTTATCAGTAGGTTTTGTGGTTTGAAGAAAAGTGAAGAGCTTGATTACTTTATCAGATGAGAACTTCTTTATCATTTCCGACTCTGGTAATCCACTGTTCATCATAAAATCGTTAAAGGTCTTCCTAAATCAAAAACAAAATTAACACTCACTTAATAGGGCATTCGTTGAGTTCCGAAGCTTAAATAAACATTGTTTGACAAGTTAATATTTTTCTTTCATAGCACTTGCTGACTGATGTACTTGATCCTGAAACATCCTATACATTATACACACAAATAGTGTGTACACAATCATAATGACTCTCTTGAAATCTAGTCAGAGTGTTGCAGTTTTACTGTATTGTATTTGAGGAGTGTAGTTTGCACTCCTACCTAAACAGGGACGGACCGGATCCCGCAATAAGCTGCCAACCTTGACTATGTGGAAGGCGCATACCGGGAGGTCTGGAATACGCGTTTTTACACCATTTGGGGGTTAGCTAATAGCCTTCCTTTATCCTAATAAAAATAGTCAAAATATATAGCATCATCCAATTTTTATATATTTTTGTAGCCTTTTTGCTAATTATATTATGCACAACTAGCTACTTAAGCACTAGCAAGTGCTGCCTAACATTAAGCACAATCACTTATAGTGATGAAAATTAAACGGACAAAACTGATGCTTTAAAATATCAATTTAGTACAGTATACGAGGGCCACTATTTATATTTTGAGCCTTGGCAACACTGATTGTAATTGGGTATCAGCTGATGTTTTCATTTAAAATTTGGACATTGTTAACCTATAAATCAACAAACATTTTGTCAATAAAACGTTATTTTGCTCCTTACAGTTGATTTAAAAAGTTTGTGTTGAGGAAAATATGGAATTGAGTCGTGAAAACTTTCGCGCAATGATTTACTATGATTTCCGACGTGGATTGACAAGACAAGAATGCATTAATCAACTTATTTCTACATTTGGTGATGAAGCCCCATCTTATGCCACTGTAAAACGCTGGTTTAACGAATTTCATCATGGCCGCCTTTCTCTCAGCGACGAATTTCGTGAAGGTCGTCCAAAGTCAGTTGTTGTGCCCGAAAACATTGATGCTGTACAAAAAATGATCATGCAAGATCGTCATGTGACATATTGTGAAATCGAGACAACCTTGGGCATTAGTCCCACTAGCATACACAAAATATTGCATGAACATTTAGATGTTAAAAAGGTGTGTTGCCGTTGGATCCCACACAATTTGACAAAAGCCCACAAAGATGCCCGTGTCAATTGGTGCAAAAAGTTATCAACAAATTCAACGCTGGTGCTTCTAAAGAGGTGTATAAGATTGTTACAGGTGACGAATCGTGGATTTATGCATATGAGCCAGAACGAAAGCAACAGTCGACGGTATGGGTGTTTCAAGATGAAGCTAACCCAACGAAAGTTGTTCGCTCGCGAAGCACTTCAAAGCAAATGGTCGCTTGTTTTTTCCAAAAAACCAGTCATGTGGCAACGATACCTTTAGAAGAGCGTAGGACAGTTAATTCTGAGTGGTACATAACCATTTGTTTGCCGGAAATATTTGGTGAGATTAGGAACACAAACAAGAATCGTCGGATCATCCTTCACCACGACAATGCGAGCTCGCACACATCTCGTGAGACAATGAGCTTTTTGAAAACTGAAAAAGTCGAATTGGTGGGTCATCCACCTTACAGCCCTGATTTGGCACCCAACGACTTCTTTTGTGTTTTGAAAACATACTTGTACTACATACCATTAAAAGGCTCGTAAAATTTTGAGAAATAATACGTAAACTCCATATTTTTAATCGAATTTATAGTTTAACTACAGGGTGTCCTGGAAAAGCTTACGCGACTCATGTTCATAGTTCTAGCTTTGTAATGGCGCAACATATAAAATAATTATTTTGCCAAAATGTCGAGAATTGTCTTCTGATTAAAACTATGTACAATATGACCCACCTTTGTAATTAAAATTCTCGAGTTTTGACCCCGTGAGTTTCACTATTGACACACCCTGTATACTGAGAATCTTAAAAATATTTTTCCTGAAATCTCCATGTACGATTTCCAGATAGAAAAGTTTATTTCATCTTTCTAGCTATAATAGTACTCCTGTAATCCGTTTAGGACACTTTATCGTGGCCACCCGGTATTCTAATACAGTAGAACTCCTTACATTTAATCTTGGAATAACCAAATCCTTGGGATAACCAACCTGTCTGTACACTCTCCCAAGACTTGCTGGCCACTTTACACTGTGAGCCTGTTGAGACATGATAGTGACTCATCTGCTCTACGCTTTGTTTTCCGGTCACTAGCTTCGGTTTCGTTCTGATCATTGGTGCAGAGTGACGTTAAATACTACCGAAACTGTCGGCAGATGCAGTGAACTAATTTTCTATCTGTAAAAAGTCTGTTTTTTCTCTTCCCAAC
The DNA here is from genome assembly GCA_018831715.1 of Matsumurasca onukii. Lineage (NCBI taxonomy): Eukaryota > Metazoa > Arthropoda > Insecta > Hemiptera > Cicadellidae > Matsumurasca > Matsumurasca onukii. The sequence continues at coordinate 52,314,917 of CM032059.1, read as the reverse complement.
ATACAATTTTTTGTCCATTCCGACCTCTGTCTGGTCCCGTAAGGTTCGGATATGAGGGGTTCTACTGTATGTTCTCAAGGTTGGATTTGTTTTGCAGCATAACCTTTCCTTGTGTGACATAAGACGCAACTCACTATGAATCTCTTGATGCAAAATAATAGAACTCTACAAGGGTTTATTATGAAAAGTGCTGATATGGAGGGGATGGAAGTGATGACGTCACTAAATTGGACTCAGCTGTTTCTAAAATATGCTTCTCCTTCAGACTGGTTCTTCTTGCCAGCTTTGTTTGTTCAAGTTAGGTAAACATTCAGCAAAATTAGTGTTGGGTCCAGGGTAGGCGACGGCGTAGCGCCAGCGGCGGCTACTAACTGGAAAAGGGGCCGGTACAGAAAAAAAGACTGCAAATTTGCAGCAGCTGGTGACTTTTAGGGGCACACATACGCTGGTAGCTCGAATCTCTGCTGTTCAAGCCGTCAGATATCAGTATGTCGAAGTTCACGATGCTTTGCTGGATTTGCGTGAGAAAGTGGATGATCTTCAAACAGCATCTGAGGCCCAGTCGTTGATTAACCATCCAAATGGAAGACTTTTCATTTATTGTAGCACTAATGATGTGGTATGATATTATTTTCCAAGTCAATTTAATAAGTAAAAGTCTACAAGGGAAAGGAATGGACATTGTGGATGCAGTCATTGCTACAAAAGAAATTGCCGACGAACTTGAAATCGAACCAAGGTTTACCCAGAAAATAATTTGTAAACCTAAACGAATATTCGTTTATGAGTCATCTGAACTTCTGAAGTGGTGCAATTGACTCCCGAAGATAAATTCAAAAGAGAAGTGTTTTATCCCTTAGTGGATACTGTTTCAAACTCACTTAAGAGGAGGTCTACTGCGTTGAGTGAATATGAACAAAAATGGGGGTTTTTGAATAATATAGCTCAAATCACAGGAAATGACATTCTGAAAAATCTTGTTTAGATGTTCAAAAACATTTGACCGACAAGACTGGAACATCTGACATCAGTGGTAATGAACTGTTTCACGAACTTGTACATGCACATTCAATACTAGAAGAAAAAGATAGTGTGACACTAAAAGAGGTTCTTTGTACAATAAAAAATAAAACCAACACAGATTTGTTCCCAAACTTGTGGATCGCATTGAGAATTCTTTTAACGATACCATAAACAGTGGCCAGTGCAGAACGAAGTTTCAGTAAACTTAAATTAATTAAAATCTACACGCAATCTAGTATGGCCGTATGGGTCAGGAAAGATTGAACTCCCTAGCAATGCTAGCAATTGAAAACGAAGAAGCAAAGAGTATATATTTCAAAGAGATTCTTTCCAAATTTGCTCATGCAAAAGCCAGAAGAATGCCATTTAGTGTGTAAATATGTTTTAAAGACTAGGCCTAACAAATATAAATTATGTGAAATTGATGCATTGAAACAAATTAAATACGAACTTTTAATACAACATTGTTAAATTGTTTATACCTGCATCAGTGAAAACATTCTTTATAATTTTCAGAAATCATAGGCCACTTATGTACAAATTTCTAAATTGCAATACATAATATTAAGTACCATAATAAGTAGCGATTCGGACCATAGTTTACCTACTTCATATATACGAGTAAATTCATAGCCCACCGCTAAAGTTTAAGGCTCATAGCGGTGCACAGGTAAATACAGAAAATAGATATATGGTGTTTGAATTTATAGGGGGGGCGCTAGGTATTATCTCGCCCCGGGCGCGTGCAATGCACGGTACGGCCCTGGTTGGGTCAGTTCCTAATATATTATACATTACTTAAATACTTACTAGTATCTATTTGATCCAGCAGACTATGCCTGTCCACAAAATACGTATGTTTACTAAAGTTATTTAATATGTATAAGCTGTACGCTTTGTTTAATAAATAGAAATATGGTAAAATGTGCAAAATTAAATCATCTGTAGTTTTCTAATTTTGCGTGTGAGTTTTTTTCTGTCCATAAGAATATTTGAAAAAGATTTGAAAACTTAAAAAAAAAGATGAATTGAATCTATGAATCCGTTCTTAAGTTATACTATTATCAACAAAACTGGATTAATTGTTATACATTAAGATTAAGTGTTGTATCAGTTCCACATTTTTAGTGTGTGATTTATACTTTTGCTAGATTAAAAACAAACCAAATTGTGTACCTGAGGTAAACAGACTCAGCACTGAAGGATTGAAACAACAATCGCACAGATTCCAGTTCTACGGTGGGCAACATGCGGCATATCTGCACCAAGTGCGCCAGCACAGCTTGATAGCCACCGAACAGACCAAGGTCATCCATGTTTATCTAGACAACAAACAGTAATATTTTTTATCCAACTTCCACTAAATTTGGCACAAACGTTCCTTTTGTTAACATCTCGGTCAAGTTTGTTAGCCAGCAAAATTGGTCAACTGGAAAGCCCATCATGAGGGGAGGGGGGAGGGTTGTCATTAAAAAGCGATTTTAATTATTAAAACCAGTAAATCAGATCAGATTTATAAACTATTTGAGATATATATGTATTTGAATGTTATCTATCCATATACCAAAAAATTATACAAATTCAAGTGATTTTTCACTATAACAGCTGAATAAGTAGTCAAATTGTCATGACATTTGAAATGAGTTTTTTCTTGTGATATATATAGTTAACGTTACAGCAATAACCATGTAAGACTGAGGCCGAACAGGGGCTGTGAGAAGAGTGAACACCCGTGATCATACAGGAAGCAAAGCAAAGCCGAAGATAAGAGCATAGTGTTCAGCTTTGTAACTCTTGTGATAATTAATAGATCAAGAAAAGATTAGACCAAAGGTCGAAGCAAGGATGTAAGAGTAGCAAATTTGAGTACAAAGTCCTCAAACACCCATACAAATCTACAAGCTAATAACTGTCAAGTCAAGTCAAAATCCACTTTATTTCCATATACAAACAAATGTACATTCATATTACACATAGAAAAATAACAATGATGGAAGCTTAATTAACAATGTTTACAGATTGGAATTAACTAAAATAATAAAGGTTGATTATTGCTTATCCAATACATTTTAAACTAAACCAAATTAACCTAAGTGATATAAATGAGTCAAAATAGCAGTAAAAATTAGCTTCCCTGAAATAAAAAGAAATATAATTTGGAAATGAGCTTACATAGGCTAGAAGCCTGTGCGTAAGCTCGAGTGGCTAATTTAACATAGTATAATGTAGTGGCGTGGATACGAATTTGTTTAATTGAATAATTAAATTTTATTGCAACTGGTAGTGAATTTCCGAGTTGTGATGGTAATTTATCTAACAGCCAGCCAGCTGGACACATTGGCTGATCATGAAGATGGTGGCGGGGAAGGGTTGACTTCTGTAAAAGTAGATAGTTAGTAAGGTAGCCGGTGCGTCAAATGTGTACACGCTATGTCATGTTGTTAACCAGTCCCTGTCTGTACTCAGCTGGGATAAGCCTTTCTACCTCTGACACACCAAGATCGATCAACCAACTAGAAGCCCTACGCTTGAAGACATCTAAGGACACAGAGTCGAAAATATACATGTTAGAGCTTTTACACAAATTCCTGTACAATACATTACAAACATAGAAGGGGTTGGTGGTCATATGAGACTTAACCAAAGTCAAATACGGTCTTAGCAGCTCACCATACCAGGCATTGAAAACTCTCAAACAACTAGCAGACAATGAAGGCTCCAGGTTTCCTGATGCATCATCTGTGTTGAAAAATCAAACCTTTGTAGATGATATTGTCTGCGGAAAAGACTCAGAAGAAGAAGCTTTAGCTCTGCAAACTCAACTCATTGAATTGCTCTCCAAGGGCTGTTTTGAATTAAGAAAATGGATATCCAACAGTCCAAAACTACTTCAAACTGTCTCTGCAGAACTTGAAACTCCAGTTTTCCTTGATTAGACCGATAACCCACATTTCAATGTCCTTGGTATGAAATGAGATAACATATCAGAGTCTTTTTCCTTCAAACTAGACATTCAAAGTCACAATATCACCAAAAGAACCATCTTAGCTCTTTTTGATCCTCTTGGTTTCCTCTCACCAATCACAATGTGGGCAAAATGCCTAATGCAAATTCTGTGGGCCTTAGGTTGTTAGTGGGATGACAATCTACCTCAAGACATTTCTGACAAATGGTCGAGATTCACCAGTTAACTGAAAGACATGACAGATATACACGTAAAACAACCTTTTCAATGTTCCAATTCTACAACCATTCAGCTACTAGGGTTTTCAGATACTAGTGAAATGGGTTACAAGTTTTTACAGCGCAGTTGTCTATTTGCGATGCATTCATGAAGACGGAAACATAACTGTAAACTTAGTCATGGCTAAGACCAAAGTAGCTCCATTGAAACAGATTTCTTTGCCTCGATTAGAGCTCTGCAGGACTCACTTACTAGCCAAGCTCCTATAGATTATTGCAAACACATCATCTCTCGACAAAGTAAAATTGAGCATATCTTTGCATGGTCCAATTCAACTATAGTTCTTATATGGGTTCAGACCCCACCATACAAGCTTGAAACATATGTTGCGAACAGAGTCGCTGAAATACAAGATCTCATTCCCTCTCACCAATGGCTCCACCTGGCAGTGCTGAGAACCCAGCTGACTGCGCTTCTCAAAGGTCGCTACCCTCTCAAATGATCAACCCTCCCCTATGGTGGACAGGTCCTCAATGGCTCATGCAAGATGATTCACTCTAACCAACATCCCAATTCACTCCACAAAACTTAGAAAATGACGAGGGAACAAAACTGAACCCTTTAACAATTCTAACATCAACAGAAACTAACAAAGAATGAGATATTCTAACAAAGTACAGCTCATTTTCAAAAACTTCAATTTGTTATGGCGTACATCATCCGCTTCGTGCATAACCTCAAAACAGACAGTAAAAGACGTGGATTGATTACTTCCAAAGAATTAAATGCTGCCAAACTTGAAAAATTTAAACTAGTCCGACAATCAGTGTTTTCTGAAGATATAGAATCACTTAAGGAGAAACTCCCATGTTCCAAAAGATTACAAAACCTTGCTCCGTTTCTGAATAAAAACGACATCATACGAGTTGGCGGATGGTTGCAAAACTCAAATCTGACTTATGACTCAAAACATGTAATTGTTTTACCCAAAGGACATCACATTGTAAATCTCCTCATTGACCATTATCATCTCAAGAACTTACATGCAGGACCACAGCTGTTGCAATCTTTACTATCTCAAGATGTATGGATTTTATCAGCAAGAAGTACTATCAGATCTAGAGTCCACAAATGTGTAAAATGCTTTAATTGCAAACCTTGAAATGTCCCTCCTTTCATGGTAAATCTGCCAAAACAACGTGTTGTTCCTTCGAAACCCTTTTCTCATTGCGGTATAGATTTTTGTGGACCTTTCATTGCTAAAGCTCACTTACTTCGATTCATCAAACAATTCGAGATCTACATATGTGTATTTGTTGGCTTTGTAACAAAGGCAGTGCATATTGAAGTGGTTTCCGATCTTACCACAGACTCCTTTATAGCTGCCCTCAGCTAATTTGTGTCTCGTAGAGAATTGTGTTCTCACTTATATTCAGACTGTGGAAGAAACTTTGTAGGTGCAAATACAAAATTACAAAAATACTCAATGAATTTTGGACAAATACTAAAGTTCAGAACTCGATTAAACACTTTTGTGTACAAAAATCCATCACCTTCCACTTCAATCCACCAGCTTCCCCTCATCAAGGCGGATTGTGGGAAGCAGCTATCAAACGTATGAAATTTGTATAAAGGACTTTCGACCAATCAGCCCTGACCATCGAAGAATACGAGGGCCATTCAGAAAGTAGAACGTTTCCGCTTAGCGCCGCCAGGCGCGCGTCATTTGTGTTCTTATTGGTGTCAGCGGACTCCGCCCCTCAGTGGCTGTCTGGCCGTCACAGCGAGAACATCTCCGCGCTTCCCGTTTTTTAAGCTATCACAATTCAAAATGGCGCTGCTATTGAAAATCCCGCCAGTTGTGAGGTGCGGTCTGTCATTCGTTTTTGTTGGCTAAAACCTAAAACCGACAGAAATTTATCGTCAAGTGTGTGAAGTGTATGGAAACAATGTGATGAATGAAAGTTCTGTCGGAAATGGTGCATACGGTTTAAAATGGCGAACTAACGTTCATGATGAAGAGAAGAGTGGGCCCGAGCATTGTCACTGACGAGCTGGTTGCCAAAGTTAATGAAAAGATTCGCGAAAACCGCCGTTTCACAATAACAGAGCTTTCGCTTTATTTTCCACAAATTTCACGGACCTTGTTGTTTGAAATTGTCACGCAAAAGCTAGGCTACCATAAGTTTTGTGCAAGATGGGTGCGAAAATGCTTACAGACCACCATAAAGGTCTGCGAATGGAAGCAGCTTTGACATTTCTGGACACCTACGACAGGCATGGTGATTCATTATTGGATCGAATCGTAACTGGTGAGACTTGGGTGAAACATGTGAATTGTGAGACTAAGTTACAGTCCATGGAGTGGGGTCACACAAGTTCACCCAAAAAGCCAAGAAAATGTTTGCAAACTTTGTCGGCAAGAAATATTATGACTACGGTGTTTTGGGAAAGGCAAGGTGTGCTGCTTATTGACTTCCTTGAACGTGATGCAACAATAAACTCTGAGCGATACATGCGCAAATACATACATGAGCTCTGAGTCAAACATTGCGCAACCTTAGAAGAGCTGTTCAAAACAAGCGCCGAGGAAAGTTGTCATCCAAAATTTTGTTTTTGCATGACAATGCCCAACCTCACACAGCGAACCGTGCCAAGAACTCCTTAATTCTTTCAAATGGGAGGTTTTCCCTCATCCGCCTACAGTCCTGACCTTGCTCCAAGTGATTTTACTTGTTCCCCAAAATGAAGACCTGGCTAGCAGCGCGGCTTTGACGACGAGGAGCTCCGTGTCGGCGTCAGTGAGTGGCTGAGATCGCAGGCGGCAGAATTCTATGATGATGGAATTTCGAAGCTGGTCCACCGCTATGATAAGTGCCTCAATTTGTTTGGCGACTATGTAGAAAAGTAGTATTTTAGTTGCTCTTTCAAATGTATATAATAAAAAAAATTGTTTGTACTTTGTTTTTTTATTCCAAAACGTTCCTTACTTTCTGAATAGCCCTCGTACTTCACAATAACAACGAAAATAGAAACTGTTTTAAACTCGAAACCCACTACTCCGATCTTATCCGACCCTTGAGATTTGACAGCGTTAACACCAGCTCATTTTCTCGTTGTATCATCTTTCTGTGCTATTCCTGAACCCGACTTTTTGAACAAACCTCCATCACAACTTCGACAATGGCAGAGAATACAAGAAATTTCACAGAAGATTTGGCAAAGATGGAGTCGAGATTATTTGAGTACTCTCCAACAGCGGACAAAATAGAACAAGAATTCTGAAAAATTTAACCTGAATATAGGAGACATGGTGTTAGTTTAAGAACCAAATACTTCACCCTTGAACTGGCCATTGGCAAGAATTGTGTCTACTTGTCCAGGGAAAGACAAAATTGTTCGTGTCATCAAGCTGAAAACCAATACAGGAATTTTCTGTCGCCCTTCCACCAAGGTGTTTCCTTTACCGAACCAAGACTTAGATACACCCCTTTTTATTCCTATTTGAACATTGTTACTGTTCAAGGGGGCCGATGTGTATAATATTTTGTGTTATGTTAATGTTTCATTTATTATCAATGTTGGTACTGTTTTCCAATGTAAAAACCTATGTTTCTTCTATTGTATTGTTTACAAACTAATATGAATAAAAAGAATGAATGTTGTAAAAGTGCAAAAGTATTTCTCTTAATCTTGTAATAAGAACAAAAATGCCAGCTACAAAAAGGTATAAATAATCTATTAAGTAATTATCTCCCCCTACAGGAGCTTTACATGAGTAGCGAGGCTTCTTGAGAGTTTGAGACAGTTGACACTGTTACCTGTGAGTCATCTGAAGTGGTGAAAGCCTCTATTATACTGTTTATCTCGATGAATAGCTGGTTTATGTCGTCTTGATCACAGCGTAACGTTTCCTGAGAAGCTTTGGTGTCATCTTAGAGTTCCAAGACCCGTTGAAAGTTCACTTCAAAGTCTGAGTGTTTCTTCAGTTTTATTATTATGAAATATATTTTCCAGAAAATGCAAATTTGTATCAACAGAATACAACATACATATCTGGACATACTTAAATAAATGGAAACAAGGAACCATACTTACCACAACATCATCAACAAGGTTCTTAAATCTTTTGTTGATTTTTTTATGGTTGCTGATCAAGGGTACACTGCCTGCAGGTCTGTTCATGAAATCATCCTGCTCTTCCTCAATTTTTGCTGTTGAAAGAAACTGTTTGAAATTTGATAATATTTGGTTTCTTACATTGTAGCAAAAACCACTCGGAATGTTGGTATTAAAGACAATTTTGACTTCTTTTGGATTAGTAGAGTACCTAGAAGATAAAAATATTTGTAATATAAATTGACATTAAAAGATTGAATACCCATTAAAAAACAACAGATTTACAAAGAAAATGTTGATACAAACAGACAAATTTACCTAGTCTTAGCTACGTTTCCTGCTTTAATTATACATTTTTAAAAAAATATTTTGAAGGCATTTTTATAACTACAGTTTACCCTGCTATTCAGCTGAAGTTAATATATTGTGAAAACTAGGTCTCGGAACGAACATGGATGATCAGCTGTATATATATTTGCCCGTGGTAGACACATGGTAAATTGGTATTTGCCACATGGTAGCTTCTCAAATCGCGCGGTCGGATGCTACCATGTGTACATAGCTTTATGGTAGCCTTGGTTCCACGGTTTTAGTTAGCTGGTGAGCGGTCAGGAGCGCTAGCGTGTGACTCTTGACAGGTCTTGTGACTTGGTTACCTCAGCAACCAGAAAATGGTGACAGCATGGCAATAGAGTATTGTTAGTGTTTATGTTGTTAAATGTTAATGTTACCTTACTTTCGTACATCACCGTGACACCGTTGTATCACCAATGTTATACTGGTTGCACATATGTTTACTGTTGAACCACGACAAAGGGTTTTGCACCATGTCAAGTTTTGCTGTATTGTCAATACGACCCGTTTGCGTTAAATAGACATCGTTTCGCAATCACCAATAACCACTCCAATTACAAAAAACAATTTCTGCTACAGCACTTTAGAAAATGATATGCCCACTCATACTACTGTTGAAAACTTTAAATAAATAGTCAGATTTATTAGTGGGGCAAACGGGTAATTCTGGTAGGTGGGAAGAATTACTATTATTGGACTAATATCGTCAGGTGAGTTAGAGAAGACAAGGCAAGGTCACACGGGACACTATTATAGTCTGTTTTGTGAGGGATGCCGTCATTGTATTTTTCTCCATTCAGTGTCGCGGTTAATCCGCAACGTGGTTAGTCGGGAGTTGACTGTACTCAAGTTTGCTGGTGCTTTAAGCAGCTGAGTGAATGTAAAAATCATAGCAATATCACCAAATTAAGTCAATTATTTTTAAAGCAAAATTTGTACAACAAAGAGTATGAAAAACAGGTTTTTTAATCGTATTTGGACCAAGACTGAACTTTGAACATTTCTACAAACTTTGATATTTATTGCAGTTTAATGAAACTTTTACACAAGGTAGGTTATACAGTTATCTAACTATTACTAAGTTTTGAAGTGTTACATTTTTTTAAAAATTGTTGTACATTTTATGAGCCAGTGTAATTTTGGAATCGGGTGGTCTTAGAATCCTGCACTGCGGCTTCTAAACAAACCACAACTAAAATTAATACAGTAAAAACCTGTTGGGTGCCTGTAGACCTTGTGAAGAGATTTAAAAGTCCCGATGTACATTTCGCGACGTTTGTCGCATCTTCTGGGGGGGGGGGGAAGGGTTACTGTTTACATAAGCACTTTCTACACACTATTTACACTTATACACTAGAGTCCCGCTCATCCGAACCCCGCTAATACGAAAATCCGCTTAATCCAAACACTGTTGAGGGGAAAAAAAATTATACGATTTTGAGTTGGTAAAATAAATAAAACTTGTTTTCCCATTACATATATCATACTTTATGTGTTTAATAACAAACTCCAAAATACAGCCTTACCTTAAGAGATAAAGTGAGTTAACTTCTGTTGACACAACAAACTGAAATGGCTTAAAGAAGCTATGTTCCGCCAACGACGCATAAACATTACATCTGTTGGGGTTGCATTTGCGTGTTGCTCAACATAGCGCAGAGCAATGTCTAGAGCACTGGCCGCGTCAGTATGTGTAATTATGTCAGTCGGCGCGTCTTCTTCCTCCTCACAGTCGTCTGCGTCGTTATCAGCTGACGTTCCTTGCACGGCTGCCACAATGTCCTGATCTGTGTATTCTTCATGGCGACGGTCGTCAATGGCCGTCCTCTCATTTATACAATCTTCCTCTGCATTTTCACAGCCTGGTATCGATTTCACTAATTTAAGAAGTTCGCAATTTTCATTTGTTGGAGGGAAAACTGTTTCGACAAATGCTAGATCAGGCCAAAGATTTTTCCAGGTCTTCTGTACGGATTCCTCGCTGGTGTTTTCCCAAGCTTCAGCAACCCAGTAAATAACATCCTTGAGGTTTAATTTCTTGAGTTTATCCACAATTGTTAGGTTTTCGTTGTCTTCAAGTAGACTATGAATAAACATTTTTCTGTAATTCTGTTTCAAAGCCTGCAAAACCCCTTGGTCCATCGGTTGCAAAATTGAGGTAACATTTGGTAAGAGGAAAATAGCCTTGATATCACCACAGACAAGTTGAACATCTTCTGGGTGAGGGAGCATTGTCTATACTGTAAGTAACAAAGCACTAGGAGGCAGTCCATTGTCTTTGTTATACGCCTTGACTTTTGGCACAAATTGCTTTTTGAACCATTCTTGAAACAAAGCACGGTCCATCCAAGCTTTTTTTTTTATTTTTGTAGTAAACCGGGAGTGTGTTTATGGTTATGTTTTTAAAACACCGTGGTTTTGCTGATTTGCCAATAACCATTAATGGCAGTTTATTTGTGCCGGAAGCATTGCTGCAGGCCAACACAGTAAGACGTTGTTTGTCCATTTTAAATCCTGGTGCAGATTGTTCCTCTTGTGATGCAAGACTTTTGGTAGGCAAAGCTTTAAAGTTAAACCCTGTTTCATCTGCGTTGTAAACTTGCTTGGGCGAATAAGAAGAAATGATGAGTTTAAACTGCTCAACGTATTCAACAGCTGCTTCGCTGTTCGTAGACAATTTTTCCCTGGTTATTGTAAGCTGCCTGATTCCGTGACTTTTTTCCATCGGTCTAAGAAACCACAATTGGCTGTAAATGATATGTCACCACCCAAGGGCTTGTTCAATTGAAGCGCCTTCTCTTGAACTAAAGGGCCAGTAATAGGGATTCATTTCTGTATTTCTTGGGTAAACCATAAGAATAGAGCTTCATCCAATTTTGCACAAAAAGACACTGTCGTTTTCATACGTGTTTCAATAGTTTTTTCACTTGTAGTGGTGCAAAACTGTTCAATTTTACCTCTGTTCTTTTTCCAATCAGAAATTGTTGCCTTACCGACACCAAATTCCTTAGATAAACGAGTCACCTTTCACCTTTGTCAAGCCTTTTCAACACCTCCAGTTTTTCTTTTAATGTACACGAGCTATGTTTATGTTTGCTTGCCATATTTATTGACAGTAGCGACAAAAAGAATGTAAAAATCACGCTAACCACCACTCAAAACAATGCACTAAACACGCAGGTGTGCGCACAAAACAAAACACATCCACTCGATGGGGTAGTGAGCGACACACTGACAGTATGGCACGGTGATGAGTCATTGATTGTTTTAGAACGCATGTCGGTACTCTGTAGGCGTGGGCACGGGGGGTCGGGGGAGGAAAGGTACGCACTTAGGCCCTGCCGCCACATCATCTTTGTACCGCCCGTCATATCTGCGTACGTTTCTTCCGCACTGTTTTGTATTCCAGTGTACTACAGAATTCAAATAAACAGTTTCTTACATTCAAATATAAAATATTAGTCGCTCAAACTCTACATATGACCTTATAAGGTCAATATATGATAAACGCATCAATATATGCCTAAAATCCGCTTAATCCGAATTTTCGCTAATTCAAACAGGGTTCGGTCCCAATTATTTCGGATTAGCAGGACTCTACTGTACTTAAAACTAGTCACTTTGTCGTCGTGGCACGGCTGGCACCCCCGGTGGGTGGGACTAGGTCAGCACGGTGCGTAGTCACATGTTGCACTACCCCTGAGGCGCTGCCCCGGGCCTTTGACGCTGGCGTGCTGGGATTCCCCGTTAGGTTTTGGACAAAGGAGCCGGTCTGTGCGGGGCCTCTGAAGTGGTGCTGTGTTGACCTGGTTCTTCTATTCGTAGCGGCATCTTCAAGGTCTTTTGCAGTTTTGAATAGTATGGAATTGAAGTCATCTTCTTTTTGTTGAGAAGATTGTCTGCACCGTGGTTTTCTATGTACTTGTAAATGGCGCATCCTTCTTGTGCTTTAGCTAATTTTTTATTGCTGAATTTACTGATTATCTGTAATGAGTCGGGGAAAGTTAAGTTGTGTGAGGGGTTTGATTTTAGGTGTTTTGCTACTATGGATGAGGTGTTAGTGTGGTACCGGTAGGTGTGTTCGGTAAAATGTCTTTTGAAGGTTCTATTGGTGTATCTTATGTATTCTTTATTACAAGGGGAGGATTCGCCACTATTATAATTAAATAATTTGATAAACTCCTTTTTGGGTTTCTATGGGCTGTGTCTTAATGAAATTTTGGTGGTTTTGGATGATGTTTCGATGGTAATGTTTGGTACTAATTCTACTCGGTAGCCATTATTTAAAGCAATTTGTTCAATATTATGTTTTGTTCTTTTTGAAATTCTTCTGGATCTAATTTGTAATTCAGTAATCTGTGTACCAGGGATCTTAAGGCCACTATTTTTTGTGAATAGGGATGGTTTAAATTTTGAGGTATTACTAAATCAGTTTGAGTTGGTTTTCTGTAGATTCCAATCGAGAGTTTGCCTGAGTTTTGTTTGGTGATTGAGATATCGAGAAATTTGATGTTATTGGTTTGTTCTATTTCCATTTTGAACTGTATTTGAGGGTGGATTCTACTGATATAATTTAGGAAGATAGAGGCTGGTCGTTTGTTGGCTTTCAGGACGATAAATGCATCATCTACATACCTTGAGTAAAATTTTATTTTGTTTGCATGAGGGTTTGTGTTGACTAAAATGTGTGTCTTTTCGAAATTGTCAATGTACAGTTCAGCTAGGGTTCCAGATAGGGGGCCTCCCATTGGAAGTCCTTTGGGATCATAGTACACTTTACCATCATATTGGAAGTAGCTTTGTTTATATTCCCGGGCGCAGTGATAACTTTTCACGATGGCCATTCCCCGTGATTCGGAAGTCACGTTAATCCGTTGGTCCATGCCATTGGTTATTGGGCTATTAATTAATGACCCAATCTGGGGAACAGTCGGCCCTAGTTTGTAACAAGACTACACCTCATCATCCATCAAAAACACTCATTACACTCACCCTTCATCCCATATTCACCTTAAAATACCCTCTATGAGTGGTCGGTGTCTGAGATCAAAAGTATCAAAAGTATATAAAATTTTTTGTGATTTTTAATATATCTGTAATTTCTTTATTTGTAAAGTTTTCGAATTCTGAAAGTCTTTTTTCTAAAATGGATATTGCGCCTTCTCTTGGAATATTTCCGTACATATTATCTACATTTATTGTTATCAGGAATTCATTGTTTTCTATTTGGTATAGTTTTAGTTGGTTCAAAAAGGATTTTGTATTTTTGCATAATTTGGGTTTGTTTAGTTTATTTTTATATTTTCTTTTATCAGTTTGTTAATGTGTTTTGAGATTTTGTACGATGGTGAAGGTATGGCATTTATTACGGGTCTGATTGGGTTCCCTTCTTTGTGCGTTTTTATCAATGGTTTAAACTGGGGCGGTGTGGCATCGTTATTGATTAATCTTTTAGATATGTCTGGGTGTATAATTGAGTTGTTATCCAGCAATTCTTTGATTTCTTTGATGAAGATTTTGGTTTTGTCAACTATCTCCACAATGCCATTTTTGTCTAGGTAATCTTTAACTTTTTTGTTGAGAGAGGTGTTATTAATTACGACTGTTGAGTTAGATTTATCAGAGGGGATCAATTGGGCTTCGTTCGTGGTGAGTTTTTCTTTGATAGATTTGATTGATTCTGTATCATTTGAGAGTCTGTTGGCGTCTTGACCTGCGACAAACGGCGTGAAATGTACATTGGGGACTTTTAAATCTTTTCACAAGGTCTACAGGCACCTAACAGGTATTTACTATATTAATTGATATAGGCCTTGAAACTGGATATAATAAAATTCAAAACTAAAAGTTTAGTTCGAATAGATAACCTGAATTCAAGTAGTGAGTTAGAAAGTGATTTTATAACTTGAAATAAATAGATGGGACATCCAAGCGTAGTGAAGCGTAAATCATAAAGGTGGATAGTCAGACCTACCCGGAATGGAGCGGGCCTGTGTTTAAAACAAACATCATACAGTTGGACTGTGGTCTGAGGACAACAGCCTCCTCCTCCTTACACTTGCGGTTATATTCCAGTGTTGGTATTCCCGGCCTTAAACTCTAAAAGCAGAGGACAAATATTTTTGTCACTTCGCTACAAAAAAGCGGCTATGGTCCAAAGTTTATTTGCGTTTTACTAATTTGTACCTACCACGTCAATACTGTGTACCGGTTCCAAAGGTAAGGGAAGTTACTGTTTTGATAATTTGCTTAGTAACTTGCTGCGAGAAACCACTCAAGATGCCTGCCGCCTTTGCCAAGAAAGATTTTTATTATCATCATCAATACTACGGTACTTGTTTTTTTTTTGCACTCAAGGTGAACTGTTGAACGATAAGAGATATTGGCAGAAATTGTCATGGGAAATTGATGAGCACGGGTATTTATTATTGAGCAAAACCTTTTATGGAACCTAGCGTAAGGAATGTGCTGTGCAGTTACACGATATGACAACAGCGGAAACATAGGAGATGTACCGGTTCCCACCCCAAGACGTCTGTCTGTTCAATGCATTGATTCTGCTTTGCCGTGCTTGGATGTCCATTTATTTATTTCACATTATAAAATCAGATACTAATATTACTTGAATTCTATCTATATTGACTTCTAGGTTATCTATTCAAACTAAACTTTTAGTTGTGGTTTGTTTAAGCCGCAGTGCGGGATTTTACGACCACCAATTTCCAAAACTGCACTGACTCATAAAATATACAATTTTTTTTAAAAAAAAAAGGTAACACTGCAAAACTTATTAATTGGTTAGATAGCTGTACAAACTACCTTGTGTAAAAGTTTCATTGCGCTGCAATAAATATTAAATATGCTGTAGACTTTTTCAAAGTTGAGTCTTGGTCTGAATACGGTGAAAACATGTGTTTTTCAGACTCTTCATACCTAAATAAATTTTATCTTTGCTTTAAAAATAATTGATTTATACGTCTGATACAAAAGGTGTGTCAATTTTCTGTCAATATTCATCTTTCTTTTCTTTGCAAAAAGTGAGCCGTCTAAAATGGGACTTTTATTGTGTTTTTAGCAACAACCAACCTACTTGATAATATTAGTTTTCATTACTTACATCTGTACCATTTCTTCATTCAAACTTGTCTGGATTGTACTCATGTATGTATTTTCCAACTTTCTTATTTCTTCACAGACACTGTTAGGCTTTATACTTTTGTTTATGAGAGTGGCTGTCAACCCAATTACTCTGGGCCACTTATCTTGTGGAGTGTCCTGGAACCTGTGCATTACCTAAAAATTGGATAAGCTTAAATAAAAAAATCTCAACTTCAAATGTTTAGACAGTTTTTTTTAGGCAAAAACAAAGTACATTACATTATTTTTCTGGTGCCTGTCTGAACAATACTCTAACTTTTATATCCTTACAGTTTTAACTCATCATCATAAAATTTGGTGTACCTTTGTACAACCTTCCACTTTAGCCCAAATTAGTACAATTTTAGAAAATTTGACAAGCTCACCTTTTGGGAAATATAGAATTTACAACATCTTAAGAGTTTAGTTAAAAAATGAACTTTTCACAAACCTGACAAGATGCATATTATTCAATGGTTTAAGTTAAGCTGAGTACAAAAAAATGTGTATTTATTTATGGAACTATGCGATTCTGTATGAGAAACTCAGTTTAATTAAAATAAACTGGGATTTCATTTTTCTTAACTTAAGACTTCTTTTTCTGACAAATTGACTAATGCATTAAAATTCCTACATTCCAGAAACAGAAGAGAAACATACCCTACTACCTACTTTTTATTATAAAAGTAAAATATATTTCCCACTGAACATCATTTTGTCTACAAAGTTTTAAGGCAATTTTGTATTAGAAGCGGGAATATTGAGTTAAATGATTTGTCTTATATACAACGATTTGAGTCAGAAACTAATTTAGACGACCAAAAGTTAACAAGTCAATATTTACTATTTAGAAGCTCAAACTTTTAATTAGGCCCAAAATATTTTAACAAATTGCCCCCAGAGATAAAAAACTGTAGAGGTGTAAGTAAGTTTTGTGAAATGACTACGAAATGATTACTTATACAAGAAAATGTTCTTGCTTTAAATAATGTTGTAATTTAAATTTTGTTAGTTATTAAGTTAGTAAGATTTTGTCTGTATATACTGTGTATTTTATTGTCCAGGAAAGGGTATTTTTTGTTTAGAAACAAAGTTCTGTTTATTTGTTGTATAATTGTACATTGAAACTTTTTAAATTACATAAAAAAATTTAAGATTTGCTGTGTCTTTTAATGTAAAAATCAACATTCTACCAGTAGTAATTAAAATTTTATTTCACTTTCAAATCCCGTACACATTTTTCGATGACCCTGTATATTGTATATAAATAGATAAGCTTGATTTAGTTTGATTAGATGTATCCTAGTGTATATACTTGTTTAGTTATAAGCACTGCAGAGAGCTCAATTTAAAGGATAATAACAATATTGCTGAACTGTGTGTTATTTTAAGTGATTTTTTTTAGTTCAGTTATAGGTTTTTTAACTAGAATTTTTTTGTTGCTGGAACTGACCACACTACTAGAAATTGATCAGTCTCATTATAAACATGTATGTATAAAAAAGTAAATATTTTGAGAAATAAACTTCGTTTATTCATTTGTTTGGGGCCCGGAGAGCCACTTATTCAGCCGACTCTCGCACACTTTTGCTATTTTCCGCTGTGAAACAATGTGAAATTTTAAAATGGCTATACAGTACTGTAATTTGTTCAGTTGGGGTCTATTGATTTTCCTAAACCCCATCAAAATCTTTTAACCAGCCCAGCTTTACAAACATTGTGAGCCATAGATTACTTTTTTTTAACATGGGAATAGACAAAAACAACACTTGCTCTAAATGCAGGTTTAATTTACAAATAAACTTACTGATACTTAAATAATAATAATTTATTGTTAGGCTCAAAATATAAGTAGTGGGTAGCTCACACAACTAGAAATAGTTAACAATATAGAAAAGAAAACCACAGAACCAATATTTTTCAAAAAATACTCAGTCAAGCAGAGGCGAAATTGTACAATTAACTTCAAGAGAATTTTAAAACATTAACACTTTTAAAGGCAAATTGAAAGAATTTTTGATCCAACACACTTTTTATGATGCTAATGAACTTATGGACCAATCTATATTTATAAAAGGCTTTGTCCTGACTGACTCACTCACTCACTCAACTCACTCACTCACTCACTCATCATCGCCGAAACAAAACTGCAAGGCTAAAGAGTTGAAACTTTGCACACCTGTTGGTAGCCCAAACCACCCACTAAAGGTTTTAAAATTTTGATTTTAAGGGTGGTTTTGAGGGGTGAAATTAAGCTAAAATGGGTCGTAGGTAATGCCTCACTATTTGACCGCTAGTTTAAACGAAAGTGATCCGATCTTCAATCTGATGAAAAATCGTTAGTGTGGCATGAAATTATCTACAAGTTTTATATTAAACACTTTTGTATCTCTAAGTTTACGAAGTTATTGAGCAAAATGTGAAAATCTGGTCACCTGGCCCAGTTTCCATCTCACCATATTGACCCTTTCTATCCAGTTGCTGCCTGTGTAGGTAAAATTTCAGATAACGATGTCCTGTTAATCTACTATTTAGCCTTGCAGAATACTTTATTTATTCAACGTTTATTCAGACTAAGATAGACATACCTCACGTTGAATGGTTGAAACAGTTACTTAATTTGAGTATATTACTGTTCTAGAATGGTTATAGGTTCAATTTTCAATACTTCAACTGTACTGTACTTCAATACGGCAAATTAAGAATTCTAAAGATGTATCGAATGATTATTAAAGTATGAAAGCTGAATTAAAAGTATAATGATGGGTAAAGGTGTCAAACTTAAAAAGTCTAACGCTTGAGTGTTTTATAAAATTGTCCGTAAGATGACTATTAAGGTAAAACAGTTTCACGGCAGAACGTATTTGACGAGATACCAGTATTACCATGCATTCAGCTCAATGGCAACAGCAAATTGTTTAAAAATAATAAAAATAATTTTAAACGTAAAACCAATATTTAAAACTTTATTTTGACGAGGCCTTTCAAAGGCAATGCCTTTATCGTCAGGTCCGCTTAAAAATTTTTTAAATAATTTTAAACGTAAATATTGGTTTTACGTTTTAAATTATTTTTATTACTCTTTCCAATATTGAGCACGTTTTTCCTGTTTAAAATTAGTTTTAATTTTAAGGAATTTTCAAAGACATAATATACTTAGTAGGTCTAACCATAGATTTGTGGAACAAATTAGTATTAAAAATATACATTTTGGGCCCAGCTTAACCTAATCTATACAAAAGACTTTTGTCTGATTTGGTGGTTAATTTGCTAAGACCGAAACTGGCGTCAACAAAATTCCTGTACATCTGTCGGTAACGTTTTTTAGGCATCTTGGACCACTCATAGCTTAAAATTGGCTGAAGCTATGGGGTGAAACTTTGTTTAAGAGTTTTGCCCATTACGCAGGTGTCTTTAGCTATATTTTATACCCATACAACGTCAACAAAAAAAATGGTGAGGGACCAAAGTAGGCACTTAACACGTTTTACAACATTGGACCGCTTATAACTTGAAATCGGCTGAAAATATGGTAGTGAAACTTCTATTAAGGATTTAACCCATCACGCAGTGTGTTTTAGCTATATTTTCTATCCATACAACGTCCACAAAATAAATGGCGAGGACCAGGGGCACTAAACACGTTTTATGGCATACTGACCGCTTATAATTGAAAATCGGCTGAAGCTGTTGGTAATGAAACTTTGTTTAACTCCATTACGCAGCGTATTTAGCTATTTTCATATCGGTACCCACTAAGAAAGGATGTTTCTAAATTCAAAAATTTAGGTGAGTTTTTAGGGTTTCATTTGGGAAAACTATCTCAGAATTTCTTCACTTTGACATTCAGAGAACAGGGAATTTCTCACTTAAGACATTCAGAGCATCGGGAAATTTCCTTACTTGCCAATCAAGGCACTGGGTAAAAATTAAATATTTTGAACGGTGCGGTTAACCGCACCAAATTTTACAGGCCTTTTTATGGTCTATAAACTACTTTTCTAATTAGTTGTTGGTCCGATGGCACCAGTAGGGTGCAAACCAGTTGGGGTGAGTAGAACGGATTTGACAGATGACTATAGGACATGGCACACTGTTGAAAAGGTATTTTTTTAACACAATCAATGTGACAAACACCGTTTCTGGGAAATTGGCCGGTCATAGGTTATTGCCGGTTGAAATGTCAAACATTTTAAGTTTTAACGGCAATAAATTGTGATGGAATAGTCCATTAAAAATTTGGTTCGCAGCATTGTTTTTGGTGACCATAAATTTTTAACGATATGCAACTTGCCGCAATTTAGTTAATATGGCGGGGATATTTTTATGGTGGGGGGAGAACGCTTCTGTCCTCTTTACACTGTCTGCAGAACTGCCAATGACCCTCGCGCGTAACTGTGGTTAAATCCTAATAGTAAGATTCAAAAGAACAATCACTACCGTCTGTTTTATATTTGTAACATGAGTTCTTAAATTAACTAGGGTAATGAGTAAATCAGACGCTATCAAACAAATCTTGACACATAGTATTGTTAAAATGCTGTACTGAATTTTGTTTTAGGCTACTAGAACGCTGGCACCTATGAACCATGTATCAGGAAAGGCTATTTTGACTTTGTTCAGTAGCAGTTGGTACTTGGTAGAGGCTTCACGCTACTAATTCTACTCAATTTACCTGTGGAATTTTGTTCCTTTTCTTTTCCTGTGGTTTTGCTTAGGTTTGGTTCCTGTCATCAAATTATTTTTATCGTTACGAGGTAAATACGAAATCTTCTTATGTAGTGTTTTAGTAGGTTTAAAGAAATTGTTAGCTTAAGATGAGTTAAGCTATAAGATGATAAATTATTATGCTAATACATTGTAAATATTGCTATAAATTAGCGTTTTGTGTAAAAAAAGTACAGTACGACTGTACATTATTAGGTGTTAATGAGAAGCAACCGGTTGAGCACGAAATGCACTTAACCGTATAGTTAATTTAACATGGAATATTTACAAACTATGTTTTTAAGTAGATTTACTAGCCAAAATGGGAAAATGGTTTCAATAGGCGTAGATCCATTAATAGCTTTAATGCTCCATATTGAAGCAAAAACGTTACACTCCCTTGCTAAACAAAATATGTACAGTATTACGATTATTTGAGTTTATGTTCTTCTGAGGAAAACCAGTTTTAATAAACGTAATTAATAATTTATTGTCTGGCAAAAGCAATTAGAGTTTATGTGAAGCAACCTTAATAGCTTAGTGCTTTTGTCGAAACAGATTTTTATTTAAGTACGTTAACCGGTTAAAACGCCGCTAATTGTGTTATAAACGGTGCCCAGAGTATCCCGCGTCATTTCCATCCGGCGGCCTCTTAGTAAAGTACATGGTCATAATATTTTTCAGCCTCCCTATGGCTGAATAAAATTTTAGGTACTAAAACCATAACAAGATGAACTGATAGGCAAACAGAGTAATTTACCAAACAACACCAACATTAAATTTGTTTAGAAATATATTGGTAAATTTAATTTCAAAATTTTTGAATCCCGTGATGCAGTAACGGACTGTCAGCTAGTAATATTTATATATCCCTATGGTTTCTGTTAAATTAGTCTTTGGGGATCATCAAAGATTTTGTTGAACTTCGATGGTGAATTTAACATTTGAGTATTTTTAAAGTAAGCACCGCTTTGGAATTATTACCGCTGCAACGCCACAGTCAGCTCACGCGATGTTCGTTGTGTACCTGCATCTCTTGGTCACGCCCAGACACCAGTTCGGCCGTTTTAGCTGATGCATGCTTGCCTGACCGCTTTTAAATGCCTCCGCTATCAAAAGTCCCACGACTGTGAAGTTCAATCTGTGATTAATTTTCAGTGCCAAAGGCCTGAAAGCAGTCGATGAGATCAGGGCAGTGTCGGAGAAAACATTATGAGAGAAGGAATGGTAAGAAAATGGGCTAGGTGTTTAAAGATGGTCATTCGATGTTCATGACAAAGAAAGTCACCCAGGAAAGTCAAGTTCAAACAACGATGTCTGCCCAAAAATCATGTGCACAGTGTTTTGGGACAGCAAGGGGGTGTTGTTGGTGGAGTTTTTGCCTTGTGGGGACACAATCAATTTAGAGACCTATACTGTGACACTTGAGCGAGTTCCGCGGCTATCCAGAACAAAAGGCTAAGCATGCTGACTAAAGGTGTCATTTTGCTTCACGACAATGCCCGCCCAAAAGGCACAAAGAGAACCCAAGATTTTATGCGAAAATTTGGTTGGGAACAATTTGAACACCCTCCCTACAGTCTAGATCTATACGAGCGACTTCCACATGTTCTTTCACTTGAAGAAGCACCTGGGGCGTGAGCCATGACGACGACGATAAAGTCAAACACAGCTGTGCTGAATCTTTTGTTAAGTCAGGCGGCAATGTTCTATGACATCGGAATTCAAAGGCTATCTGTACGATATGATAAGTGCCCCAATATTAATGGCAATTATGTAGAAAAATAGTGTTAAGTACAGGGTTTCATATAAAATAAAAATTATTATGAAATCTCTGCTCGTTAATGTTTTATTTAAAAACGGTACTTACTTAAAAAACACGCCTTGTACTTCTTTTGTATATATTTTCTGTTTGTTAGCTGATTTTTTGTCACACAATTTATTTTGTATTGACCATAAAATTGTTATTAATATTATCATCATACAGAGTCAGGCAAAAGTGTGGAAACGCCTTTATAACTTTTTAACCAGTTTCCAGCCGCTGTACATTTTATTAGAAAATAAAAGTACCTTTTAGTGCATACTGACACTTTGCCCCAGTTTTCAAAATAGAATACCCTTAGAAATGGGGATTGGGGGGTTAGCTCCATAATTTTCATAAGGAAGCCCCACCAAATGACACCTCATTTTGAAGGTCTTAGAAAGTTTTGATGAATGCCAAAAACTAGACGTCTCATGAATTATGCGAGTGTGAAAACACCTTTATAACTTTTTAACCAATTTTCCCAATGCAACCAAACACGGTACATTTAGATGAACCAAAAGTACCATTTAATGCATACTGACACTTTGCCCCAGTTTTCAAAATGGGGGATTGGGGGTGTTAGCCCCATAATTTTTATAGGGAAGCCCCATCGAGTGACAGCTTATTTTGAAGGTCTTAGAAAATATTGATGAATGTTGACAATTAGAAGTATCTAGCTTAACCCAGAAAGAAATGGCGTCAGTTTAAAAAAAAACTCGAGTTTTATTCTACCCCCATATCACCCATTTTGAAAACTGGGGCAAAGTTTCAGTATGCATTAAAATATACTTTTGATAACTTTAATAATATGTACCAAGTTTGGTTAGGCTGGAAAAACTAGCTAAAAAGTTATAAAGGCGTTTCCACATTTTTGCGTAATAAAAATCTGTGTAACTTAAAATGGACGCTTTTTCTTTCTGGGTTAAGATAGAGACGTCTAGTTTTCAGCATATCAACATTTTCTAATACCTTCAAAATGAGGTGTCACTTGATGGGGCTTCCCTATGACAATTAATGGGCTACCAATCACCGATTTTGAAAACTAAGGCAAAGTGTTAGTATGTATTAAAAGATACTTTTGATAATTTTTATTATATGTACCAGGTTTGGTTACGCTAAAAAAACTGGTTAAAAAGTTATAAAGGCGTTTTTACACTTTCGCATAACACAAATCTGTGTAACTTAAAATGGACGCCATTTTTTTTGGATTAAGATAGAGACGTCTAGTTTTCAGCATTCATCAAAACTTTCTAAGCCCTTTAAAATGAGTCACTCGATGAGGTTCCCTATAAAAATTATGGGGCTACCCCCCAAATCCCCCATTTTGAAAACTGGGCAAAGTGTCAGGATACATTAAAAGGTACTTTTAGTTCCTCTAATAAAATGTACCGATGTCAGTTGCGCTGAAAAACTGGTTAAAAGTTATAAAGGCGTTCCCACACTTTTGCCTGACTAATAAGGTGAAAACAATTACCAAATAATAAAGTTAATTACTGTAAATGTAACGAAAACCAAATAACTAGAGATAACACATGGAATTTGCTTTGGGGACCCAAAGTACGTCAAAAAAAATTCAGGAAACTATAAACCAATCCCTAAAGGGGGTTTCAAAAACTGAGTTTTTCCCAGGCATACCTGACGCATTGGATGATTATCAACTCCATGGTGGCACTCGTCAAATATAAGGAGGCAAGCGTTTTGAAGAGAAATTCGATTGTTGTGAATAAGGTCAAGAAAGATTTGACATGTCATAACAAAAACCTGAAATCAAACATATTACTGTATTTTCAAACAAAGGTTTAAGTAGTGAGACATACTTATTAAAACTGTTTTATGGGTGTACCACTATAAATAATAACAAGATGTTACAAGACGTTTTCTCTGGACTATGCCAGACAACATCAGTTTAATTTTAATATTTAAATAATTGTAGAAAGAATAAAATTGTATGAAGTAGTTAAAAAGTATAAAGGTAAATATACTTGTTATTATTTATAGTGGTACACCCATAAAACAGTTTTAATAAATATTACTGTATGTGTACCACATGTACTAAATAAGCAATTGGTTAAAGTTTGGACCATTTAAATATTGCATCTATCCAATTTATATCACTTGTCTGTTAAAGAGTACCTGCTCAGTACGACAGTACCTCTTGTATAGTATCTCGACCATAAACATTAAGGGTCGTTTTGTCAATTCAGCCTTAACCGGCGGTTAAAATTAGGACAGAAAGCCAACCAATAGAAAAGCTGGATATTTTTTAGGTTAAGTTTACTTTGTCTGTTTTGATTTTGTATTTTGGTGTTACAGTTTGTATTTAGCTATATTAGCATAATGTTTACATGTTAAATTCAATAAAAATGGCAAAACTATACCTTTATTGCATGTAAGATCTTCAAATAATTCATTTAAGTACTTTGAACGTTGCGTGAAAATGTAAACATTGAAGAATGTAAACAACTTAACCGGTGGTTAGTTAACCAGCTGCTAACCAGGCATTTGAAAAAACGGCCCTAAGTCATTAATAAACATAAATAATATTGCAGTTGTCTACATGTTAACAAAAACACATGTGTTAACATAATAACAATCAATCACATTTTCAACTTACTGCATAAATAGTTTACTAACATATAAATTTTTAGTCACATAGTTTTGTGTTAATAAATCCTTTTACAACTGAATCTATTACTTATCAACCACTTCAAGCAATAATAATGCGTCCTTCACAAAAGGCCACGACATCTCGGCATTGTGTTTGTTGTCTCATACGAGCAATGTGAAACAGAACATTCTCACGAGGCACCTCACGCCTACAAATTCCATTAGATCTTTTTAGACAATTTTATTTTAAAGATGAGAATGTACTGCAGTGACTCCACTGACCACTTTTTGCAAAATTCCATTAGTTAAATAGTAAAAACAAGAAATCAAGATAGATACATAACTTCTTCAACTTTTGGATTAATGTCACGGCCTTACAAACTATAAAATGGAAATTCTTCTTAGTGGAGTCACTAAAACATTTAATACACTTTTAAATAGAGATGAGCCTATATCAGAATTTCTAGATACCTCTACTGTAAAAATACTTGCGATACCCCTTGATACCGATACCACGTCTTAATACATTTAAAATGGGCCTTAAATTACATTACATAACATGTACAAATTTTAACTAAGCATAGTATAGTAAGACAACAGTTATCATTTTCACTAGAGAATGTAACATGGTAAATGAACAATAAAAAAAGGAAGATGATTTGTAGTCCTGATTTATAAAGTTAAAAACAACATTATAGAAAATACTACGTTTTGGTAAGTGGTTAGTATTAAACCAAAGCACTAATTTAAATTTGTTGAAGGAATAGTCAAATTAATTAAGTTAAGTTGAATAGGCCTGGTTAGTAATAATTATCTGTTTTTATGATTTTGCAGGTAGAATAACATCAACCAATTTGTTTTTTTGTCAAATAAAAACGACAGATAACAATTGTTTATTTATTTTTCCATAAAAGTATCTATTCAGAGTGTCCAGCATTCAGAAAAACTAAATTCCCCGTAGAAAAAACTATAAATCCAGAATTTTCCCAAGTCAATTTAGCAGACTTTCCGGATTTAGCTCAAATATCTTTTTGTTGGAAAGGAAAAAGCAATTATACAGAATTTCAAAAAGGAGACCATATGATAGAAACTTCAATGAATATTTTACTAGTTTTTTCCATAATCTTAGAATAGAAGTAAACCAAGTTAAAACAGCCTATTATGCAAAGAAACTTTTAGAATGTGAGGGTGACTCAGCACTCCAGTGGAAAATTATATTTAATGGTTTGACCGGAGCGAGAAAGAATAAAAGTATTGAGCAAGTAGAACCAGATAACGGTGTAATCATAACTGTGTCTTGCCTTGTGGCACGGGAAGTAAACAAATACTTCATATCAGTGCATGATTGTTCACAAATAGGATGTCTTAACTTTAAACAGAGATTGGCATCTTTCTTTGTTGAACCCACTACAGTTTTTGAGGTGTTAGAAGTAATCCAGGGATTAAAAAATAAAAAGTCTTCAGGCTTTGACAGTATAAACACTTTTCTTGTTAAGGAAATTGCAGAAATATTAGCTCCTATTTTAGTTCATATTATCAATTTAAGTTATGGAATATTTCCAGAAAGGCTTAAAGTAAGTGTTGTAACCATTTTCAAAGTCGGTAAAATTAAATAATCTACGTCCAATTAGCCTTTTATCATTTTTTTCAAAAATACTTGAAAAGGTAATGAGATCTAGACTTATTAAATATCTTAATCACATACATTTTTTAGTGCCAAACAATATGGTTTTAGACAATGTAAATCTAACAAGATGCCTCTGCTACAAAAATTTGTTTTTTTGAAATTGAAACTGCGAAAGGTGAGGGGAGTGGCTCAACTGGTTCCGTAGTTTCCTGACAGGCCGGGAGCAGAGAGTGTGCGTGGGTGAGTGTCTCAGTGAGCCACTGTCCATCACAGCCGAGGTACCACAGGGCTGCGTCATTTCAGCCACCTTATTTTTAGTTTTTATAAATGATATGCTTGAGTCCAACTTCAAAGGAAGCCCTAGTGCATTTGCCGATGACGTAGCTTTATTTTACTCAAACAGAAGTATTTAAACATTAACCAACCATGAATCAGACGACTTAAAAGTACTCAGGGAATGGTGTATTTTAAATAAAATGTACATTAATGTAAATAAAACTAAATATGTAAATTTGAATTTTAAGGGTTTTGACCTGGTTGCTGACTTAAAATACCACAGTGTAAGTTGTGCTACCGATAATTGCAATTATTGTGAGTCTGTAGAAAGGGTACCAACTTTCAAATACCTTGGAATAACTTTAGATGAACGGTTAAGCTGGAAATCTCACATTAAAGAAATTCTCTCCAAACTAAAATGTTCAGTGAGAAAGTTCTATTTTTAAAAAGTGTTTGCAAACATGAACTTTTAAGATCTTTATACTTTTCTTTAATTGATTCAAGGTTGCAATATGAATTAGTTTGCTGGGGAGGAACTTATAAATATTTAATTGATAAATTAAGAGTAATTCAAAATCACTTTTTAAGAATAATATTAATTAAAAGAAAAAGACAGTTCATTTCCGTTATTTGTTTAACTAAAGATTTTGCCTATCCAGCATCTTTATGTTTTCAAGGTACTGAGATTATTTTATTTGCGTAGTGGAAATACCGGCACAACCGATCTTTTGTATGCAACAAGAAGTATTAATCAAGGTATTTTAAAGTTAATAAAGTGAATAAATTTGTATTTAAGCATTCATTTATATGACGTGGACCATCTTATTTCAACAAATTACCTCTATGTATTAAAGAAACCAATAATATTAAGCATTTTTTCTAAAGAAAAGCCTTTTGTTATGTCAAAATGACATCACTTTCTAATTTAAGTTAAGTTGCATTATCTAAAAGTAATTATGTTTTGAAATATTAAACTATGTTGAATTAGTTTCAATTGTTCACAAGAACTCTTTTGTTACCACAATATCGTTAGTTTGCTATTTAGTTATAAGAGTACAATGCACAGACGCCACAGAGTGCGGCTCAACTGGCAGTAAAATGATATTGTACACTGGACTCTAGAAGTTATTTGTTTTTGATTTTTGCTATCACTGGCCACAGTACTTGGAAGAGTGGTCAGTGTAATTCCAGAGTGATATTATTGTTTATATTGTATGTAATTTATATGTTGGAATAAATCATTATTTCTCTGTACAACCACCCTTGGGGGTTGACAATTACAAATCGCATCCTGCAACTCCCAGACCAGCCGGTCAGAGACTCTGTGATGACCACGGTAGCAACCAGCAAACCAGGCAGCGTGTACCACCTCCTCGGCCACCAGGGGCTCGCCACCCGCCCCCACCACTCCCGACCGCTCAACCTCGTCCCGAGCACCAACCCGACAACAACTCCCACCCAGCATCATCAGGGTCATTAGAGGCCACCAGAACACCATTGTACTTCAACACACTAATGCGGTTGCGTACCTGCAGCGCTGTTTTGCGAGGCAGAGAGAGGGCAATAGTATTACATAGCCCAAACCTCTTCTCACCCCATCAATCTCGATAGAGCCGCATCAGGGTCTCGTCCTTATTTGGTGTCCAGAACCAGCCCTTGAACCCATAAGGACCCCGCACCGATTCTGAACAGAACCTCTCCTTCCGAGTCCCAGCATTCTGTATCGCTTGACTGGTTTTAAACCTACGATTACATACGAAACCTGCGTACAGGCCGCTACATTTTCCACACCTGAATTTGAGCTCCACACCACCATAATCTTCAGTGAGATGCCTCACCATGTCAGCCGTCTTAGTGAATCAAGTGGGACACAAGGAACACATCGATGCTATCCGTGGGTAGGGAAAAGTTACATCGTGGTAGAACCAGCACTGGAACCTACCATGCTAATTGTTTAAGTTTAGTAATAGAATATATCAGTTCAGATGGACCGGAGAAACCTCACCAGCTGGCTAGGAATCATCCAAGATCTGGTTGACAATGTCATTCAGGTCGGGTGAAAGAAATTCATGGGCAACACCAGCGTGTACCACCTCCGGCGTCACCAAGGCCGGTGCCACCCTTCCCCCTTACCAGATCAAATCACTTATCAGATAAAAGTTTAGTAATAGAAAAATATATTGGTTAGTAATAAATTATAATAGATAGAAAGCTTTACCTTAACTAGTTGAACTTTAGTTAAAGGAGTCATAGCTATTCTCGCTAATTTTGGTTATTTTGAAAAAACCACAACTTTTACTAGTTTTCGCGACGAAATAACAACTCATGTTATTGTTCACAGCTGATCTCTTGACTCCTGCTAGCGCACGCGACGAAATCACGACTTCAATACAGTTCACGACGATCTCTTGTCTTTCGCTAGTGCCCGCGACGAAATCACGACTTCGATATCGCTAGCGTTAGGTTGTAAACAATACCTTAGTGCACAGTATCTTAGTGCAATTTTGTAATTGGGAATGACATCCTGTGTGATTAATATAAAACATGTGTTACTTCAATAATACTTAAAAAACAATAATAACAAATGTTGATGTTTAGTTGTTTATAAGATATTAGACCAGTTCTTAGTACAGTACTTTCAATAGTTTCTTTAATTTTAATTTATATAATTAATTAACATGGCGCAGTCGTGTAAGTAACTTACCTTAACCTTTTCAAAAAGGAAGCTTGTTTTGTTTTTTGAGTTTAATAATTGTTTTAAAAAATTATTTTTATTTAAATGTTGTTTAATAAGCCAAGTGCCCTTAACCTAAGTGGTAATGTTGCAGATAATTTGGAATTGTTTAAAGTGGAGTTTACAATATATTTTGTAGCAACAAAAATAGACAAAGAAAGTAAGAATGTTCAAATTGCTAGATTAAAAAACCTATTAGGTAGCGATGGGTTGAAACTGTACAACTCGTTAAAAGATGATTCAATTGTTGAAAGTGTAGAGTATGTTATAGAAACAATAGAAAAGCATTGCATACCCAAGAAAAATGTGACTATGGACATTTTCAAACTTTTAAACATCAACATTTGTTATTATTGTTTTTTAAGTATTATTGAAGTAACAATAAAACATTATTACAATATTAGAAATGAAATTAAAAAATGATCCTTTGTTGTATGTACTTTGGAGATAGACTGCTTGTACCACAGTCACTAAGAAAATTTGTACTTGTGTGTAAGAAACATTTAGGAGTGTCCAAAACAATTAAAAAAATGAAACAATGTTTTTACTGGCCTGGCATTGGTTCTGATGTTATAAACACCGTTTCTGCTTGTAAAGTTTGTCAAAAGTTTGCCAAGTCAAAAACCAAGTGTCCGATGTTGACCCATGATATTCCAAATCTGCCATTTAGCAAAATTGGTGTTGACATTGCTGAATTTCAAGGTAATTTCTATCTGGTGTTAGTAGACTTTTACTCAAGATGGATTGAGGCAGTCAAAGTCAATAGCAAAATTTTAATTGAATAACTGAAAGAAATATTCTCAAGATTTGGTATACCAAAACTTATGGTTGCTGACAACATGCCATTCGTAAGTTTGGAGTTCAAACAATTTTCCAATGAAAAATCACTACTACTAGCCCATATTTTCCCCAATCCAATGGATTATCAGAAAAGGCTGTAGGAATTGTTAAAGATATGATGAAAAAATGTCAAGAGACAAAACAGTCCCTGGAGATGTACCTGTTAAACTACAGAAACTCGCCAGTTTCTAACTTGGAGTTTTCACCTTCACAACTATTAAACAGTAGGCACATAAGAAGCAAAATTCCACTCAAAGAAGAAATGTTAAAGCCATGTGTTGTTTCTCATTTTGTTCACAAACAAATGGTACATAAACTGCAAGATCAGAAAAAATATTACGATAAAACCGCCACAAAGAAAGAAGATACTTTTAAAGAAGGAGATGAGGTATGGGTTCAAGACGTTTTACGTAGAACATGGGATGAAGGAACAATTCTAAATAAACTCTACCAGCCACGCTCCTATACCGTACAAATAAAAGATAAAGGAATAAAGAGAAAAAATCAAATTTACATAAGAAAAAGAAGAAACAAAAACTAAAAGAAGAAGAGGGAGATGATTAATATAAAACATGTGTTACTTCAATAATACTTAAAAAACAATAATAACAAATGTTGATGTTTAGTTGTTTATAAGATATTAGACCAGTTCTTAGTCTCTTTTATTCAATAGTTTCTTTTATTTTAATTTATATAATTAATTAACACTGTGGAATTGCATTTTTGTTAGGGGTGTGCGAGTACTCGATTATCGAGTCCAAATTTGAGTATTTAACGATACTCGAACTCGGCTCGAGCTGATCGGTGAAGCTCAAAATTTGGTTGAGTAATTTGCCGCGAACGGTATCGAAGTCGTGATTTCACCGCGAGCGTTAGCGGGAGTCAAGAGATCGCTGCAAACAACTTATCGCCGCATTTGATCAACTATCTTTTCACTCTGGAATATTCCCATCCTCTCTCAAAGTTGCAAAGGTCACACCAATCTTTAAGAAAGGTGCCCCTTTCTCCACACACAATTATCGTCCATCTCAATACTACCAATCTTTAGTAAAATTTTCAAAAAAACTTTCTTTACTCGATGCGGTTAATTTTTAGAAAAAAAACCATCTGTTATCAGCAAACATTTGGATTTCGAAGCGGTAAATTGACAATAGACTGAGTCGGGCGTTTGGTCGAGCTGATAGTAAAGGGAATTGAAGGTCAAAAAGATACGGTAAGTGTATTTCTTGATTTATTGAAAGCTTTCGACTGTGTTGATCCCCGAATCCTCATCAGCAAAATGGAGTATTACGGATTCGAGGACTGCCCCTAAGGTGGCTTGAATCGTTTCTTAGTAATCGAAAGCAATTTGTAGGAATCCCAGATGTAAGATCAGTGGAGGAATGTCTTAGACATGGAGTCCCACAGGGCTCTATACTCAGTCCGTTGCTCTTTTTGATCTATGTCGACGATGCCAGTTCAGCGGTACAGCAAGGGCGAATCGTCCAGTACGCTGATGACACGACTCTATGTTTCAAAGCAAATTCTATCAAACAACTTGAAATCGTGACTTTTGTCGAGCTCAACAGAACAATTCAACATTTTAACGAGCTCAATCTCAAAACCAATTCATCAAAATCAAACTTTATTCAATTTTGTTTGCGAGAAAACGACTCAGGGCGTTCCACAGTAATAGTGGACGACACTGAGATCGAAGAGGTCTACTCAACTAAATTCCTTGGAATACACCTTGATCGAGGTTTAACTTGGAATACTCACATAGACCACGTTTGCTCAAAACTATCCTCAGGAAACTGTCCGAATACTGCCCAACTCAGGTACTGAGGACGGCGTATTACGGAGTAATTTACCCACACTTATCCTACAGAGTGACTTTGTGGGTAGGTTGCACAAAAACAAATTTGTCTAGGATTTTTATTTTTCAAAAACGAGCAGTCAGAATAGTCGCCAAATTGCAAAGAAGAAAGTTGTCTAGAGAGGCATTCAAAACCGTAAAACTGTTGACTCTACCTTGCCTCTACATTTTGGAGACCAGTCTCTATTTCAAATCAAAAAGTAATACCATAAGAGGCACGGACGTACACTCTTATGAAACTAGAGGCAGGGACAACTACTGAACTGGGAGACACAGAACGGTAGTTCATGACTGTTTGCCTTCCCAGGCAGGAGTTCATTTCATCAACAGACTACCAAACTATATAAGTGGTAAATTACCCCGTCAAACAGTTTCAAATGAGTGGATTTCCACTACATGTTTCAGGACAACGGTCCCATCTTCAACTGCAAAGTCATCTCAATTTTATATCCACTAAATTAAAGTTTACCCTAGAAATTTAACAATCTAATAAAATTAATTTTCTAGACATCACATTGGAAAAACATAACAACAAATTGGACTATAGTATTTAAAGGAAACCAACCACCTCAAACCAGACCATCCATTCAACATCATTTCATTCATACAGTCATAAAATGGCCGCTTACAACTCAATGATTCACCGTTTACTGAGCATTCCGTTAAATGAGAGTAACTATAAACAAGAAGTGAACATTATTAAATCTATCGCCATGGCTAATGGTTACAAGAGCAACATGATAAACAGACTGATAAATAAGAAGAATAATAGGAATAACAACCAGCGTAACAACGAACCAATAGCTACCGACGCCCCAACCCCCAAATTTGTCTGTGTAGAGTATAGTTACAACTAACAACATTGAGCACGGATTGAGAAAAACTCTTGACCGTCAAAATATCAAACTTGCATTTAAAACTACCAATAGAGTCTGTAATATCTTACAACATAACACCCTCAAGAATACAAAATTTGACAGACCCGGAGTATACAGAATTGGTTGTTAAGACTGTAATAGTGTTTATATCGGACAGACTGGCCCTACATTTGCAACTAGATTTAAAGAGCATAGACCAGATTCAAGAGCCACAAACCAAAAATCATCTTTCTCTCAGCACCTCATAGACCATAACCATGATCTTGGAAATATTGAGAACAACTTAGACATTCTCCTTGTTTGTAGAAAGGGTAAAAAAACTGGATACGCTCGAGGAGCTGGAGATTTACAGGCATTTCCAAGAAAACCAACATACAACTTTAAATGAGAAACTTAGATTCAACTCCCACGTAATTTTTAATTCGATTACAGGCCGTCAACCTCGTCTGCTGTTCAACCACCACCAATGAACTCTCACCAGACCGCAGCACTGCACGGCACAGCTGATAACAAATAACCTCAAATCCTGTCCAGTCTGTCAACTAGGCTACCGGCTCGTGGTCGTGACGCGTAGTAGGCCTACTTGCACAGTTCGTTAGTTTTTTGTTCCGTGTTTGTGTTTTGTGTTATATTCGTCACCATGTACTTTGTAACGTGTTTCATAATTCTCGACAATCCCTAGCTGGAGCTACCATCAGTGTTCGTCTATATTTTTTATGTGTACTATCACCTGAAGATGGGACCGTTGTCCCGAAACATGAAGTGGAACTCCACTCATTTGAAACTGTTTGACGAGGTAATTTACCACTTATATAATATGTAGTCTACTACACAGTTTCGTGGCTAAACAAAATGATTTTCAAGACTACCAATTTCGTTCAAACATGCCCCTGAGCCTAAGACGTTCAAAGCTCGTCTTAAAACAATTCTTATTTCTCAAGCATTTTATGATACAGACGAGTTTATGGCATTCAATTGGGAGACCGTATGATTAGCTAACTCATTGGGGGCTAGAGTGGTCACATTCGAATGTATGGGAGAGAGTAAGTGTAAAAAACTGTATCTTTGAATGGGATTTAGATGTAAGAATGAAAGGAAAATTTTAGATACACTAAGATTGACGATTGTGATACATTTATTGTAAATGTCTGTAAGCAAAAAATATGTATTTATTTAACAGTATCGAAGTTGTGATTTCACCGCGGATGTTAGCGGAGTCAAGAGATCGCCAACGGTATCGGTTGTAATTTTACCGCTGGCGCATGGAGTCGGAGATCGCCGTCAACGGTATCGGTCGGATTTCCAGCGAAGCGCATGGAGTCAAGAGATTGCCGTGAACAGTATCGTGATTTCACCGCTGGCGCTACCAGGAGTCAAGAGATCGCCGCAAACGGTATCGGAGTCGTGATTTCACCGCGGGCGTTAGCGAGAGTCAGAGATCGCCGCGATCGTTATTGAAGTCGTGATTTTAAAATAAAAATGTTTTGCTTTGGAAACAACAAATACTGCTCTGGGGATAAAGCTGCAGAAAATATAACAGAAAATTATAAAGTTAAGTCAATATCTGTGGATTTAATTTATTTAATGTTTTATTTTGGGTTTGTTTAGATTTTTACTGTTTGTTTAAACGTTAACAAAATTAATTCTTTCTTTCATTTTGTTTCGTGTGCATTTTATGTGATATATTTAATGTATGTGATCATATTTAATCAATTTAAATTTGATTTGTAAAATTTTTCTAGTAAACTCCAAAATGAGCTAATTTTTCATTGTGATACGATAATACTCGACTCAACTCGAAACTCAAGCTTTTCTTAACAAACTCAACTCAACTCGAACTAACAAAATAATATTCGTACAGCCCTAATTTTTGTAAATAAAAATAAATAAATAAATACCACAGTTGATTTCTAAATGATGAAGACATATTAACTTCTTTTAATCTTCAGTTAATTGGCATTGTCTTCGGCAAAACCATTATTAAAACAAATTAAATTTTAACTATTGTTTTAATGGTTTTGCGGAAGCCAATGCCAATTAACTGAAGATTAAAAAAAATAAATACCAATATCAAATCCAAACCCAGGAAGTATCGAGTATTGTTGATACCTTGATACCACTGGTATGGAATGAATTAAAGTATTGGTATCGGCTCATCTCTATTTTTAAACAAAGTTAATTTCATACAAATCTGATAAAAACTGTAGGTGTGAGTGAGGTGTCTCAAGAATATAAATGTTTCTACGCTGCTGTTATCAACCGAAATTCAAGGCCACGGCCACTACTGCGCACGGCCGCACTTTTAATAACTTTTCAATCATTCATTTTTTCTACTTAGATAATATGAATTCAATCATCCACTCATGAAATGTAATCCTAATCAAAATATACTTTAAAACCCATAAGAATAGAAGGAACAATATATCACATTTTTGCATATTTGAGAAATGTAATTATTAAACCTTTAAGTGGTTATATAATAAAACTAACTTACTTGGTCTAAGAAATGAAAATCTTGATTTTTGGATTAATACGCTACCTGGTTCGTATTTAGCTCTTCATACCATTGCGGGTCTTCCCAGAAGTCAACACCCATATCTCCTGAGTAACCTCGAACTCTAAAGTTTGTTTGGTCTGCTATGTGATTTGTTTGTTGTTCTACAAGAGCAACCGTATTCACAAGAAAAAATGCTCTTTTTCCTCCATCTGCCAATTTTCTATACAGAACAAAATGAACAAAGGTAATAACTAATAAGTGATACAAGTGGGGTAATGAATGAAAACACAGCCAACACGTAGCCACAAGCGCTACGGTAAATCTCAGCAAATTTCCAATAAAACAAACAAGTTTTCATTTTATTTTTTTTTAATTAGACAAAACGGTTTTATACACTATTGGTAAGTTACTATTCTTTTTTATAATTTGCCTTACTTTGTGGTTTGGAATCCATGTATTTTGTAATGCACGTTGTATATTGAACAAACAACTGCTAATATTTAGTGAATTTTCTTTGAAAATAGAGCTATTCATTTATTTTGCAAAAAGAACAAAAGGTCATAGAAAGGTGCGGTTTGCAGTTTTTGCTTCCCATCACCTCCTGAGTCAAATGGCAAAACTGTGTATATATATACAAATTAAGCGTTTATACAAATTAAGACCTATATATAAACTAGAGTCCCGCTTAACCGAACCCTGCTAATCCGAAAATCCGCTTAATCCAAACACTGTTGAGGGGAAAAAATTATACGATTTTGAGTCGGTAAAATAAATAAAACTGGTTTTCCAATTACTGTATCATACTTTATGTGTTTAAAAACAAACTCCAAAATACAGTAAAATCTCGATTATCCGAGGTAATTGGGACCAAGACCACCTCGGATACGAAAAAACTCGGATAATATGGAGGTTAAGTGCTTCTACCAGGAAAAGTGACAAAAGAGAGAAGAAATCAGACTGTCCAGCTACGAGCCCACAGAGATGAGTGGTGAAGGCAAAGAAAGAGATGATAGGTGGAAAGGACAAGGGAAGAGAAGGAAAGCAGAGAGGGGAAGAGAGCAGCTGCAGTGTGTTCGCAGGAGGGGGAAGGCAAGTGCCAGGTTGTCAGTGAGGGACAGCTGAACCCTTATCAGCTGTCTACTACGTCATTAGCTGTTGCTAGGCAACCACATAGAGGCGGGATTACATAGGCAATCACAGCATTTTCTCTGTATGCTTGTGACATCGATCTTTGAGGAGAGTGTAGTGTCTTGTTTGTTATTTCCTCATCTCATCTCCATTTACTCAATGATTAATTTCATTTAACAAATAATGTTTTTATACCGGTACTAGTTTGGAATTACAGTACAGTAAATTGCAAAGGTTTTGGTACAATAAAAATCTATAATTTGATCTAGTACGTGTACAAAATGGATGTTTGGTTCTGTCTGAGATCGGCCAACCTGATAATGGCTGCCGGCCTCTATTGAAAATGCACTCAGCACGGATGTAGGTGGGAGAGGGGTTGTTTACTTGGAACTGCTCGCCACTAGTTTCTTATCTTATCTTCACCAGAAGTACAGTACACACCCTGCCGCCTCATCATCTTTGTACTGCCCGTCATATCTGCGTACGTTACTTCCGCACTGTTTTGTATTCCAGTGTACTACAGCATTCAAATACACAGTTTCTTACATTTAAATATAAAATATTAGTCGCTCAAACTCAATATATGACCTTATAAGGCCAATATATGATAAATCCATCAATATATGCCTAAAATCCGCTTAATCCAAATTTTTGCTAATCCAAACAGGGTTTGGTCCCAATTAGTTCGGATTAGCGGGACTCTACTGTATATAATATTTAATGTATAGCTTTTTAGCGTTTATACAAATTAAGATCTATATATATATATTGTATTTTTAATATAAAATAATAACTGAAGTCGTATGGAAATTCAGTGTTTATACTTACTTGTCTATAGCATCTATATTGCAAAAATGTTTGATCAACAAAATTGCAATGTATGTTTTTCCTGATCCTGTTGGAAGATACAAAATAATATTTTTTTCTATCCCCAGTTCGTAGAGTTCAATTTGATATTCTCTACTCTCAAAGTCATTCTTTTCACCTTCCGCCATTTTTGCTGAAACATGAGGTTGGCCTAAATGTTCTCATATTAATAATAAAACTAGACTGATTAAGATAGATTTCACACAGTTATACTTGTGTTGGATTTCACACTTTGAATAATCAATTTACCACATGACAAAGAAGAACACCTAAATTGATTTTTCTGGCGGTGGCACCTTTTACCCGACAATACACTAGCCCAATCCCCCATCCCAGCCCTGCGTCTTCATACTGCGCCAGCCAGGAATGTTGACCTACATTTATATCAATTCCTCTGTATAGAATAATCCATTTATAATTTTGACAAAAACTACATAATTTTTCCAGTAATTTTTTGATGTTTTAGGAGTAGGTCTTACTGTAAAAAAACAAAGTTTTTCCTTTTTTTTGTTAGAAATTAATTGAAAACAATAAACCAATATAATTAATTTTTATTTTGAATAATCAATTTACCACATGACAAAGAAGAACGCCTAAATTGATTTTTTAATTATAAAAATTAATTATATTGGCCTATTGTTTTCAATTAATTTCTATCAGTTGCCAATATCTCCAGAAGAAGATCACTACTTTTTGTTACTTACGTACTTGGAGTCTACAACGGAGACTGGTACAACCAGCATAGGTGGCTTCAGGTTATTTTATTTTTATATCTCTAGTATCATGGGCTCCTTGAATGAGTAACAGTACTTACAGATGTTTAGCAAGCCAATCATAAACAACTCTCTTGAGTTTGGTGTCACTAAGACTTTTTACAGATGGGTAATGAGGAATCAAATTCCATTTTGTGGATACAATTTTTCACTTTAGTCAGTTTGGTGTATAAAAGATTAATGATTTAGCATGGCCTATCTAGTGTTGTAAGAATGAATGTCAGTTCTAGGTCAAACAAAGATGCTACAATTTCCTCTTAATGATGTTAGGGCTCTGAATATATATAGATTTTTACTGTTTCAATGCTAAAACACTCGTTAGGCCGCTTACAGATGTTACAGAATTTTTGCCGTGCGCCGAATACGGCACGGCGCGAGTGAGCGATTAAAATGGCAAGCGGCCGAGGCCGGCATGTCTGAACAGCTTTAGATGATGCTATTATATTTAATTCACTGCCGTCCAGACCGGCAGCACGCGCTAATAGTCGTAAGGTCTGAAAGCGACCTTAGTGGCCATTTTGAGGGATATTATTCATGATGACCTCAGTTTGCAGTAATAATCATCTCGGCCTACAATTTCAAAATAAACATTTTACAAATTGCAAATATTGTGTAATATTACATCATGCTTTGACAAAATAAAAGTCCTTCCTACTTGTCAATGACATCTATTTTTAAATAATTACATTTGGTATTACACAATATCAGTTTTGGAATTTTTATTTCTAACCATTTTAGGGGAGTTTCAACTTTGTAATTTCAAATAGTAATTTGAAGCAATATTGTGCAATACTAGTTTTTTTTACACCGATAGACCACCCAAGTGTCATATAAATCATATTATGTCAAGATCTATAAGCACTTGTTTATTGTTGATTTTAACCTTATACACCTAATGGGCCTACACAATTTCCGGCAGGCTTCCTATTTAGCCTACTAGCAGACTACATCTTCTAAGTTATGGTAGGATTTTATAATCAACTATTGAATTATAATATTACCTTAGTTTGAATTAAGCAGCAGCCTTCTTCTTATGCAAACTTTATGCGGCTAAGTAAGTGAAATATTTCAACTTGGTAAATAATAAAAATTCCATGAACAATTCTACAACTGACATGAGGTTATATGGCTTAACAACTAACTAGACCATACTCCATAGCTAATAGCTGTAGAGTGAACTTGACCTGTGAACTAGACTTTGTGGGTGGTTGCGTTCACCCGACATAAGCTATGAAATGATAGGCTTTGTTGCTAAATGGACTAATCTGGTTTTAGGAGAAAAAAATTTACCAATCACACGTCAAATGATTTTGTCGCTGAACGCTTTTTGAAGGCTGATTTGACAGATAAGTGACCTGACACATTGACTTTAAATATACATTTAAAATCAATGCCTGACAGCAAGTTCTAGCTTCTCAACTGCTGCTGAGTTTGCTTATTAGCATAGTTCGCCCTCTAATTGTGGCCATTCATTTATTTATTAACATAAACATTATTACACTTTGTTGATACAATAACAAAAAAGAAAGTAAATAGTCATTTATTTAAGTCATTTATTTAATAATCTTTATTACGGAACAACATAAAATTGTGTTGGAACATTAACAATAACAAGACAATATATGAAATATATGAGTCACTAGCCTTATTATACCAATAATTTTAAAGCTATATTTGATTATAAAATAGCTATGAAAATTGTCTAGACTTAAATGTAGTAAGCGAGTTCTCTAAGAACTCTTCTATGCTATAAAATTATTTTGATACAAGGTAGTTTTTTTAAATTTTGTTTTAAATAGTTTAGAATGTTGAAAAATGTTTATATGTAAGGGTAGTTTTTGGAATAATAATATCCCTGCTAGTGATGGTAACTTTACTATAAACCACTAGTCTTTTAATACTATAGATATTTCAATACACAAATGTCAGTCTATAATGTAACTATTAATAGTTAATATAAAAATTTAGTCTATAGTAAAAATTTTAATTCATGTTGAAATGATTAATGTTCTGCTATTAGTTCGAGTATCTTGCGTGGCTTTAACATTGCAATACAGGTTATATTCATACATAGCTATCCTCTACCGGTTTAGACTTCGGAGTATGCCATCTTTGTTATTTACATTCAGTAAACTGAGCGGAGTGATCAGAGAAAAGCTACGCTCAGTCGATCAGTGAACGAAACGGAAATACGTGCTTTTTTAGTGAACGGAATCGAGAAGTGAACGTACGCATTCAGCCGACCGATCAGTGAATATTCAGTGAGCGCTCAGAGCGATCAGTGTCGCGTGAACGCAACTCTTGTGGCCAGAACAGGACTCCTTGAATAACGAGCATGAAGTATACCCATGATATGATTACTTTAGTCGAAAAGGATTGTTCAGCATGGCCGGTACGTGAGATGGGCTATAGGGCCGTAAGCGGCTAGCAGGAAATCTCAAGGCCACCGGCCATGCTATACCTAACGAACTTTTTTGTTTCTAAAATGAGGCAAGAAACACTTCACGCTCGTCTAGAACTTAATTATAGGTTCGGAGGGGTCAGGGCTCAACAGATCAAAGTTTGATACAGTAGTTCGAAGTTCGATCATTAAAACCTCGGTCATTTAACATTCGATCTGTTGAACAATACGAGAATTGGGTGGACCAACTCAGAGGAGGGTTTTGTAGGGAAAATGACGAGTAGCGGTTAGGTAATAAGTAGGGTAAACACGTTGTAAGCAGGGAAAGACGGACTTGAAAGAATTACTCAGAGGATCTGACTCCACCCAGAACCTACATTTTACCAATATCTTAACTTAAGCACTGTTTGTAGTTCCGATTAGTGTAGTCCTCTGAAGCACGGAGTTTTCAGGGAGTAGTTTCTCCGGAAGTGGCTGGAAAAGTCCGTTCTTCCCTTTACTTATTGCTCTCCTACATGAACTTTCGCTAACACAGGTAAAGTTTGTCTTGTTTAACGAGGCGAAGTTAGGACTACAAAGTCCTCTGTACCAATCCACCTCGACCGTTTCCTAACGCGTCTCCACACTAGCCACATTCATTGATTTTGAATGTGTACATTTAAAGTCAATGCCACATTACAAAATGGTGACTGCGGGGAGTGATGAACTCCAAAGTCGCGCGCGATACCAATTGGATAGATAGATAATAACATAAATGAGTATAATGCATTGTATTGTAATCGTTAGTTGCTTATTAATATTTCAAGCTACTGTATAAGATATTATAATAAAGATAGTATAATAAAATATAATTATCCTTATATGAATATTAGATTTGAGGCTACTTGCTTTTTAATAGAGCAGTTACAAGATTAGATTGGTAAATATTATTTGCGATTAGTAAATATTAAGCTAGGCTATAATGTATAGTTGTGATAGTAGTGTAAACTCGACATTATTTTAAGCTGGCAAGCCAAGTACACTATAGTTGTGTACTGGGAGGCATACCAATTATTACCTTATAACCTTCTTGATCTTTGTCTGTGACTGACCAGGGTCAGATTGACAGCGTCAAATGAGATTTAAAAAACTATATACATATATAGTAGGTAACGTTTATAATTTTTTTTAACTGAAGGCGAACTCGGTACTTTAGAGGAAACAAAAGTAATTTTCATGCATACTGACACGTTGCCATAGTTTTCAAAATGGGTGATTGGGTTCTATAATTAGGAATTCGAAAGGACATTTTGAAGGTCTTAGAAAATGTTGATGAGTGGTGCAAAGTACAAGTCTCTATCTTAAACTAGAAAGAAATGGCGTTAATTTTAAGATACACAGACGTCTTTTATTACGGGAAAGTGTGAAACGCCTTCCCAACATTTTTGGCCAGTTTTTTTCAGTGTAACCAAACTTGGTACATATTATTAAAGTTATCAAAACTATCTTGTAATGCATACTGACTCTTTTCCCCAGTTTTCAAAATGGGTGATTGCCGATTGGGGGCCGGAGAGGTAGACTTAATTATAACTCTGTGTAACTTAAAACCAACGCAATTTCTTTTTGGGTTAAGATAGAGACGTCTAGATTTTAGCATCCATCATCATTTTCCAAGACCCTCGAAATGAGGTGTCACTCGATGGGGCTTCCCTATGAAAATTATGGGCTACCCCCAATTCCCCCCTTTTATAAACTGGGACCAAGTGCCGGTATGCATTAAAAGGTACTTTTGTTTCCTAATAAAACAAACAGTAAAAAAACTGGTTAAAAAAGTTATAAAGGCGTTTCCACACTTTCGCCTAATAAAAAGCTGTGTAACTTAAAATCGACGACATTTCTTTTTTTAGTTTAAGTTAGAGACTTCTAGTTTGCAGAATTCATCAACATTTTCTAAGACCTTCAAAATGAGGGCACCTGATAATTATGGGGCACCAGCTACCCTCCAATCACCCATTTTGAAAACTGGGGCAGTGTCAGTACACTAAAAGGTAATTTGGTTTCTAATAAAGTGTACCGAGTTAGGTTGCGCTGAAAACACTGGTTAAAAAGTTATAAAGGCGTTTCCACACTTTTGCCTAACCCTGTATACAAACATACAAGATGGCGGCACGATACGCTTTAACTCAGTGTTATGTGCCGGGCATTATCAAAAAGCTCCCTGAGAGAGTAGAACGGGTAGGCCAATAGCCATTCTTTAGCTTTGAAGGCGTTCACTTCCAGGTATCGTATCGTCTCATGAAGGGCGTTGAAGAGGCTGATCCCTATTGCTGGAAAGCTGTCTCGCGTTCTTGACAGGCGATAGCTGTTAGTGGTCAGTGCTGTTGCACTCCTGATGTTGTGGCTGTGTACCTCTCGGCGCATACAGTCCAATTCTCCATATTTTCTTTGACATACATCAGGCAACTGAGTATGTAGTGATTGTAGATGGTAAGAATCCTTAGTTTGATAAAGATAGGGGCCTACAGTGCTCTCTTCTCCTGCTGTTTGTGATGACACGTTTAACGTATTGCTTGCTTTTGAAGGATCAGGACTCTCAAGCACCTACCAGACTAACCCATAAGAAAGGTGACTGTGGAACAGACTATGGTAAGCCACCAGCAGATATTGTTCTGTGATTTCTCGTTTTAGTTTTCTCAGTAGGTATATAACTCTGCTTAACCTTTTACTTATGGAAGATATGTGTGCATCCCAGGTCAGTTTTGAGTCTATGACAAATCCCAAGAGTTTCACAGGTTCTTCTGGTGAGGGAAAGCTCCTGCTTAGGTGCACACCATTCTTTGGGTCTTGGCCTCATTTAAGTTTAACTTATTACCTCGAAACCACAGCTTAGCGCTATGAAAGAGAGACTCCGCTTCAGCCGATGCTTGCACTGGCGTGTCTTCGCTGGAATAGAGAGTAGAATCATCAGCAAAGAGTGGAGTAGGACCCTGTATGCCCAAGTCGTTCATAAGAATCAGAAACAAGATGGGTCCAAGGACGGATCCCTGGGGAACACCTGACTTCCGCTGGCTTAGATTTCGCTCCATCCACTGCCACTATTTATGTTCTACTATCAAGATAAAACTTAATGAATTGCAGCACAGGTACGTTCATTTCGTACAG
The DNA here is from genome assembly GCA_018831715.1 of Matsumurasca onukii. NCBI lineage: Eukaryota > Metazoa > Arthropoda > Insecta > Hemiptera > Cicadellidae > Matsumurasca > Matsumurasca onukii. The sequence goes on along the minus strand of CM032059.1, from coordinate 52,270,965 downwards.
CTGACATTTTTCTATTAGAATCTCATGTGCTACGCAATCAAAAGCCTTACTGAGATCGCACTAAACAAGAACTTTCTACTTTCGAACGATTCCTGGATATCTTCTTCCAGTCTGGTTAAAGCTGTTACAGTAGACTTACCTCTTCGGAAGCCATGCTGTGTGTCTGTGAACAGGCCTGAGGTCTAAAAAAACTCAACAATTTGTTCCTGTGCTACCTTTTCTATAACTTTACCCAATATTGGGACCACCGAGATAGGCCTGTATAACTGCTTACATCATCGTGATTTCCTTTCATGTATATGGGGATTGTTCTAGACATTTTGAGGCAGTCGGGAAATTTTCCATCTACAAGACATCTGTTTATCAGAGATGAGAGCGGAGAGGCAATAGCACCTATTACAAATTTTCATACGTTAGTTGTAATACCAAAGATGTCTTGACTGGTGGAATTTTTAAACCCACCTTGACTGGTGGAAATGTTATATACCCACAGGCATATACCCCTGTGTGCATAACTTATTGAGTAGTAGAACTAGCCGAGAACTAGGCAAGTATAAGCCTAGCTTTTTACACCTTAGTAGTAAAGGTTTGAAATTATGTATTGTCGTTATAGATTAGACCTAGCTCATGGTTAGGAAGGAAGAGTGAGCCCTAGTTAAGCCCAATGATAAGTCAATTTTACTGCTGCGGCAGCTGCGCACCAGTGGTGATCTTGCCAACAAAGTTAATGGAATGGCATATCACCGTATATGGACTGTTATCAGTGCACAATGACATGAGATGAGATTTTAATCAATCTGCATCCAAGCTTGTTTTGATTGAAACCCCAAACTCAAACTCAAGATCTTTATTGTCAATTAACAAATAATGCATGACAACGTCAAATATTACAAACATGTTTTATAACTAAGGCACAAATAAACTATTTTAAGTAAAAAAAAACATACTCGTATCTTAATTACACTCATCAAATTTAAAATTGAAAAGTCATCAACACGATAAAACTCCTGTTCAATAAGAAACAATTTTGGTTGTCTTTTAAATGTTTAGATATTTAATTAGTTTTTAAGTTTAAAGACATGCAGTTTATTGTACATTTTTATTGAACAATAGAATGCCTGGTGCTCATAAAAAGTAGTTCTGTGACGAATAGGGCCAAGACATTGGACTGCCGAAGATTCTACCCTGAAGGTGCACAATTTGGAAATGAGCTAAGATTGCTTTTCAAAAAGCTCAAACAACTAAACATGTAAATAGATGGAAATGTTAACATTTTATTTTACCGAAATTTACCTCGGTAGGAAGCGCCTGTTTTAAGTCATCGAACAATCCTAACTGTTTCCTTTTGAATTTAAAGATTGCCCTCACTCGAACTCTATCAAATCCCCAGATAGAAACATCATAGTTTAAAGCGGGGAAGAAGCATCCATAATATGTCAGAAAAAAGTATCGAGAAAAAAGACAATCTTCTTAAAAGAAAGACAACGCAATTGAGTTTCTTCTGGACAAGGTCAGTACGAGTATGCTCATGAAAATTAAGATTTGAGTCTAGCGTGATGCCTAAAAATTTGGTACTAGAGGATGCCGAAATACCAAAATCACCCAACGAGATTTGACTAATTTCTGGAATCTGAAAACCTCTCAAAGTAAAATTTACCACCTTTGTCTTATCAAAATTAATTTATACAGACGATTCTCAGGTAGCCATTGTACGATGGAATTTTCCTCTACAAAGACGTCCACCTCCAACTGTCTAAGTGATTTACTGGAAAGGCTATGAGATTATTAGAAAGGCTAATCAGCGACAAAGATTAGCTTTAGACACACTTCTGAATATATCGTTAATAAATAAAAGAAATAAAACAGGACCCAAGGCACATCCCTGAGGAACTCCTGAAACCGGCAACTTTTCAGAGTCGCTGTACTTTAAGATCTTCTCTGTCATCAACGTAGGTCACTGACACAATCTGCGTTCATTTAAGCAAGTGTGAAGAAATCCAGTCATGGGATTTCCCCTGATGCCAAATGTTCCAATTTTTGAACACTTATTGATCATTACAAAAAATGTTTTGTTTTGGTTTATAAAAAAATCAAAATTGTAACATTATTTAATTAAATGAATAAATTAAATCTTTATTGCAGAAACAAGTGAGTACATAATCTTGCATTACAATCGTCAAGTTTTAAATCTTGACATTAATTACTTGTAATCTAAAAGTAGGTTAACTGAAATACTCGTTTTAAGACAACATTTCTTTCTTTATTTAGAAGACACCAATCATGAATAATATATTTTGTACTTGCAATAATTATTATACAACAAACAACATAATGAATTGGTTCGTGGAAAATAGGGGAACGGATGGGTTTTCTTAGTCTCTTTTAGTATGAAAAATAATTTCAATATAATTATACCATAGATCGTATAATTATTAAAGAGCCTTGGCTAAATTAATCCAATTTGCTGGTTTGTTGTTTCCTTGGTCGTGCCGCAGGTCAACCATTATCAAAATTGCATAACCTAGCCTTAAGGTAGGTTTCAGTTATATTCGACTAGATAGACTAAACATAACTAGCTCTGAGAAAAGAAAAGGAGACATCAGTCTCCCTTGGTGACTTAGTGTACACTGTTTTTTGTATAATCCCTCATGGGCAGTAGATAAGCGCTGAGTCGCCGACTTTCTTTAAAATAGATACTCTGGGACCTATACCTACTACATCTCCAATATCCACGTTTCTAACCTATTTTGAGCCAGAACGGGTATGTTAAAGGTTGTGGAGAGCGAAAATAGTTCAGAGGGTAATACCATTCGCTTTCCATCCTACCAACTTCGTGTAGGATGGAAAGTCAATGGTAATACAGAGTAATACGGGGACAATTTCCCATTCGATCTGTTGAGCGGCTGCACCAAAATCTTCCACCATTCCACCATTCAATTTGCAGACGACACTACTGTCTTCACAAAAGTGGCAATTGTGGAGTACTTGAAATAGAGTCGTTTGTAAAAATAAATTCAATCTCCCAATATTTCTCTCAAAATCAACTAAAATTAAATCCCTCAAAAACAGGATACCAACAGTTCAGAAGAAACATTCCCCTTTCAACAATCCTCCAACACTCTGCATCGACGAAGATCTCCTGGAGAGGCAACATACTGCGGATTTCTTGGGTGTGAGATCGGATGATACCCTTAGCTTGGACGATCAGGTAAACAAAATAGAATCAAAATTAACATCTGTCGTTCTCAACGCGTAAAAGACCGGACGAAAGCCCTTGAGAACGCGGTACGTTTGTAGGTGCCGCGAAACGTCGGGAAGTGCGGAAGACTGTTGTATATATGTGTGTGTGTTTTTGACGTGAAGATCTACAATCTTCAAGACATCGTAGTCTTCCGCTAACCTTAAGGTGAGTGAGGCCCAAAAAGTCAGAGTTTATTGATTGACACCTCACCTAATAAACATGTCATTTAAATATAGAATATTATAGTTTGGTCGAATCACACATTGCCTATTCAATTATTTTATGGGGCTCTGTAAAAGGTCACCTGAATCGAATTTTTGTCTGGCAAAAAAAGGCAGTTAGGGCAATGGCGGGTCTTCGCCCTCTGGCACATTGTCAAGACGCTTTTAAACAACTGAACATAATGACAGTGCCCTCAATCTTCATTTTGAATGCATAATGTATGCAAAATTCCACGAAAAAATCCCACTTGAACGCCATGGTCATAACACCAGACACAAAGCAATATTTGCAGAACAGCATCGACTGGCAATCTTTGAAAAAAAACCGAGCTACATAGGAAAAAATGCTACAGGTCTTGCCTTTACCGTTAAAAACAATAGAATCAAAATTGAAATTCAAAAATTGCTTGAAAAGTTTTTTACTACAGCAGTGTGTTTATACTACTGAAGAATTCTGGGAGTACTGTAAGGTAAATAATTAATTTTAAGAAAACCAAACTAATTTTAATCAATGACTAGGAATTTTAACCAATTTGTACCTTTCTAACTAATTTACCTTGACCCGCTCACGGGCAATATGACACACTCCACGAAGACGTCATGTATTCAATGGAGCAAGAAAATTAAGTTCAAAGTAAGTAAGAGCGCAGTCTGTTTTCGAACATTTGAACCGGCAAAACCGACAAAAAAAACACGTTCGATCATTTGAACTTCTATCATTTAATACCCCACCACTCTGTGCTATCTATCGAGCATTAAGGCGATATCACGAGTGACGTCATCCTAACAAAAGTAACATGTTTATTATTATTTTTTTGTGATTTATACTTTGTAGGTTATGAATATCAACATTTTAAGTTCCAGTAATGAAATCCTACTTCGTTGTAGTTTTAGGCAAGGCAACTGAGGAGTAAAGTAGTCTTTGAAAAATAACTGAATCATATTCGTGTCTTATTGGTTTGAGGTGGTGATTAGTCATATTTCCAAATTAAGTAAGTTAAGATAATCAAGAGAGATTAAGATAATTTTACACTCTGTACTGTAGACTTGCCAAAGCTTCTTAAACATTTAATATTGGAATATTTTGAAACTAGTTTTTAGTAGTTGTGTCAATAATTTTAAGCAAAATGTTTTCCATCAGTTGGTCATTACAAGCCTATTTAATATGTTGTATATTATAGATTGCAATATGTAATTGTAAATACTATAGTCTGTTTTACTTTAAAATACCATCTTTGGCGAAGCATTAGATTGACTGTGTCACTGTTGCACTAATAACTTATGTTTTAAATAAAATATAACAATTAACCATCTGTTAAAAAAAATACTTCATGTTCATATTTTATTTAACGTAGGGCGGCCATGTCCATGACGTCACAACCTATGACATCACATATTGCCGGACGTTCAATCGGCGTCCGGTTGAGGGACAAGTAGCCACTACGTTTATTTAAACCATCTTCCCCTTAAGAGGTCTATTCAGGGATTACATTGTTCACCTTCACAGATTCTTAACTCAAGAATGATAAGAGAGTGTTCGGAACTTCCTGTTAGTAAAGTGTGCTTAGAACCAAAAATACAATTTAATATAGAAGAACTTTTGAAAATAAAACAAGGAACAACGCAAAGATTCCATGATAATCAACGACTTAAAAATTTAGATAGTTTTCAAAGCGGTGATAAAATAGTGTTTCGGACCAGAAATGACAAGTACTGGCAAAAAGGAACCGTTGAAAGAAAAGGAGATCAACCAAGAACTTATTGGATTAAAAGAAAAGGTGACAGATGTTTATTAAGAAGAAACTCTTCACAAATGAAGAGATCTTTCACAAATGAAAATGTTAGACCGTACATTGTCAGCAGAGTTTCTACTGACTGACCTGTCTCAGGAGAATAAATGCAGTGAGAGCAAAACCAGACAAACAAACGAAAATGTCATCAAAGTGCCAGGTCTAAAGTCCTCCAGAGGAAGACAAATAAAACCCCCAAACAGGATGAACCTCTAAAGGGGAAGATGGTTTAAATAAAATATAACAATTAACCATCTGTTAAAAAAAATACTTCATGTTTATATTTTTTGAATTGTTTACTTTTATTGTGATTAATACACAAGTCTTAGTAATTTTCTACTTGAAATTATTTCTTAAAACAACTTATACTTTTTTATAATGAGTATACAGTAAACTTTTTGTATTATTCCAGTATAGTGACTTGTTTACTCATGATCTAAAACTGATTTAGCACGATGTGGAGAAGAATTGACCTAAAGGCTGAATAAGGTCCTATTATAATTAGGAATTAATAACCTATTATAGTTAGGTTAAGTTAAGTTAACTAATACAAGTTAAAAACAAACTATCCAATAAATGTTTTATTTTCTTGGTAAAAATGTGGAACGCTTCACGATTTTGCGTGTCATCCACGTATTATTTATAAATTCCAATAAGAAGCTGTCTCCTGATGATAAGTTAAGTTAGTTTATTTTGTAAAATAATCCCAACTTTAAAACTACTTTTAAATATGTTCGGCCCCTTAAAAAACCTTTGGTTTGCATAGGGGTCATCTCGTCATTGTGCTAAATCAGTTTATGCTAGTTAGAAGACAAGTCACTATAAGATACTGGAATATTACCACCAGCTTATAAGTTACTAGTGCAGTGGGTTCAAAAACCCACCTGGGGAAATGTTTTCATTTGCAACAGGGGGTTGTGAACCCTGCCGGCCGTCTCAGTACCTTAATCCTTTCTGCTGTGTAAACGACCAGCACTGCAGGATAGATTGAGTCAAACACTATTTACATTATATCCTACTAGGCATGAAGGCAAGACCTATAATGTCGCGGTAAAGTACTCGGACACAGAATACAGTGGGTTATCCAAGAGCAGAGCCTTCAGAGATTTTTCACGAGCGGTTGATTGAACGCCGGCAAACGGCGACCAACCCGCGAGCAAACCGCTCTCCCATTCTCTACGGGCAGGCAAAACGCGACCGTTTGCCGGCCCTAGAGTCTATTGAGCACTGATGACAGTGATGAGGTGGGTGAACAGCGCTCAAACCGCTTCGTGGGGAATGTCAGGCGGTTCTCGGCGGTTGTGCGCCTCCCGATGCGACCAGCTCCGCGTCCTCCGTGACCGGCAACCTGCTCGTGAGGCGGCTCCATTTAAACCCATTAGTTCTGTTACTCGCGCGGTTCAGACGCCGGCAAACGGTCGCGTTTTACTCTCTCGTGGAGATAGGGCATAAGGGCCATAACTTGAAAACCTTTTTTTCTTCTTTATAAGCTGTCAAAAGGGTACGTCCAGTTGATTCCAAAGTTTATATGAGTGGCAGTCTTCTCGAACCAGAAATGTATCCAAGTTTTCTCTCATATAACATAGGCAGTAGAGGACACCATGACTGAATATTATCATAGCTTGTATTGTTTTTTAAATAAAGATCGGTAGTGATCTGTGTCTATCTCCTGCTATAGTCCAGGCTGCACTCTTCTGAAGCAAAAGTATATCTTTACAGTTCGCCGAGTGTCCCCGTAGAAGTAAGCCATATGTTAAGTATCTAGGGGTAATACTAGATAGGAAACTGTGCAGTGTGCAGCGGCTGGCATGTTTGTGTGTAACGGGAGCCTTTACCACTACATCCATCCACCGCTGCTCTGGAGCTTCTGCTCAACATTCCTCACCTGGACAGTTTAATCGTTCAGGAGGCTACCAAAGCTTACTACAGGCTACTTAATCTCGATGTGGCCAGATCGCCAGCCACTTTTGGGCATCTTGCCATTCCAATAATTAGTTCTGAGACTAAAACACTTTTCTTCATGGGCTCCGATCTTATGTCAGGACAGTTCATGTTTGTCAGGCCTTACACTATCAACATTGGTTCTCGTGAGGACTGGGATCAAAGGACCCTTTCATATAAAGGTACTAACGAGGTAGGGCCTAGTCTGGTACACAGACGGTTCATTAATAAGTAATAAGGCAGGCTACGGGGCACATAAGCCAAGTCCTAGGTGTAATCTGTCGGGAAGCCTTGGTAGATTTTGCACCGTATTCCAGGCCAAAATCTATGCGATTTTTGTATTCACTCTAAAAGAACTTACGTCTAGTACTAGGAACAGACGTATAGTTATTTTCTCCGATAGCCAGGCAGCCCTAAGGGCGCTGGACAAAGGACAATTCACCTCTAAGCTGGTCTGGGAGTGTGTTCAGGCCCTCTGCGCCCTTTCTAGATTAAATAATGTTCATCTAGAATGGATCCCAGGACATCAGGGTTTCTTGGGTAGCGAGAAGGCAGACCTCCTTGCAAGGAGGGGAGCACTGTCCTTTAATGGACCGAACCGGCAGTTGGGATAAGTCCGCTCTGGTTTATAAATCCTTGGGGGATAATACCTATGAGGCACATTGTCAAAAGTGGACAAGCCTCTCAGGAAGCTCAATCGCCAACCTGCTCCTAAAAGGGCCTAGCAGGGCACTCTCCAGTAGCATCTTAAAACTAAAACGCGCTGATATCAGATTCTTACTATCATATTTAATTGGACATGGGCACTTCAGGCATCATCTACAGGAATTGGGATTGCTTAATGGTAATACTCTATGTAGACTCTGTGAGCAGGCAGTAGAAACTGCTAGGCACATCCTATTAGAATATCCCTCTCTGGAGACTAGGAGAAGATGTCTTCTAGAGGGTCGTAATTGGGATGAAGTTCACTTGTCTGAGCTTAAGGGAGTCAACTTGAGGCTTTGTGGTCCCACGGGGGTGGGTCTCCCAGAATAAGATAACTGGGGCAGTACAATAAACCTTTGGTTGACGTACAATTGGTTCATAACCAGCCCTACTTAATCTAATCCAAGCCATATGTGATATGAGAGTGGAAAAGGCCGTGGTAGACAGTTATAAGATACTAGTTGCTTTTCAGGTAAGGTTTCAGTCTGCGAAGAAGGTAAACTATGCGTGAGAGCTTAATACAGACATTATTGACGTGGCCATTCCAAGTCAGCGTCTGATCAATGATAAAGCCTAACAACTTAACTTCTTTGGTATTATCCTGATTGATGGTGGATGACGGGTCGCTTTTCTTGAAGATAGGCAAAGTGCGTGCAGCGTGACACTTTCATAAGACTGGAAAAAACACCACTTTGAAGACAGATGTTGATAATTTTTGCTATAGGCCAAGCAATCTCCTCAGCTACATACTTTAAAGCCATAATGGTCATCCCGTAAGCATCTATGCTGTCTGAATTTTTGAAACTTTATATTATTTTGACAATATCTTTTGATGAGAAGTGGTTCCAGTTTGTCCAAGCACAGATAAGAGCATTGGGCAAAAACTAGAACGTTCCACCAGTACCTTCAAACTAGATTGCAGGGAGGTAAGGAAGCTGGTTTTTGTCAGTAGCAAGCGAGTTATCAAGCTACCTGGGATCGTGAAATTGGTCTGGAATGCTTGTGTCCCTCTGTGCAAGTAATTGTACAACTTTTTAGTTTTGAGAATTGTAGCATTGATAGTAGCAGAATGAATGACGGTAATTTGAATAGTCTGTCTCAACCGTTCTTATGCTAAAACTAATAGTTATAAGAAATAACGCCGCTACTTTTGAGCTACAAAATAAGTAGCTCTCTAAAGTTGTATCCAAAACTAGTATTTAACCAAAGATACAAAATGCATACACACATGGTAATAATATTGTGGACTTTACTAATTTAGTTAATTCAAAAGGATATTAATTTTAATCTGACTCAATTTTTTCATAAACACTTTTTATTCCACATTAACTATGAAACAAGATTAACTTTATTACATTTCATCGTTAAATTATTTTTAAAAACAAAATGCCAACAAACCCATTTTTTTAATGTTTTTAGGCTTATCTAAAATTATGGGTGGAAAAGAATGGCCCAAGAAATAAATCAAAAATAAACTATACACAGTACAATATACAACTTCCTCCCACCCCTTTTCTTTAAGAAAAAGCCTTATTTTTTGACCGACTTCAGTGAAACGAGGAGGTTATACAAGTTGACTTTGGGCGATTTTTTTTTTTATGTCTGTTCACGAATTACTTTTGAACGCGGGCACCGTTTTACACCCAGTTTGCTTTGATTGGTATATCTTACTTAACTCCATAGTGGTCCCATTTAAAAATCATTTTGATCGGACTTATATTTCTATATAAAAAAAGTAAAAACCTCAAAAAAATCTCAAAAACCCGTGTACTTGTTGCGTGTTTTGAGTGGTAAAACACTATTTCGAACCGGAAATGGATTTCTATAGCACTATTTCGATGTAGAATTAAATTTTCAACAAGGTAGTAGTCTTAAGTTCTTCTAAATCTTGGGTGTTGTTGAGATAAATAGATATTTTCGTCTAAAAATACTCGAAAAAATGTCTTTGTTTGTATTTACAGAGTTCTAGACGCCAAAATATACACTTGACTAAAGATTTGAAGGAACTTTGTGCCAGTAAAATTTAATTTTCTTTCAGAAAATATACATATTTGTTATGATTACACACATATTTACCGAGCTATGGTCTCCTTCTCGCTAAAAAACACGTAATTTTTGCATTTTGTATTAGTTTTATAGCCATAGAAACTTTATTTTCAATATCATAAACCTGGTTATGATCAGATTCTGTGAATAGCTATGTTCTCAACAAAAAAAAACGTATTTTATAGCTTTAAAACTTTTTATAGATTCTGTAAACAAGTATAAAATGTCCAAAATGTCATGCTGAAACAAGTACTCCATGCGTGCTAGTGGTACAGGTCTCGCTTTGGAAGGTTATAAAATAGTTAAGGTACAAGGCTAATTAAAATTGAATTTTCTACAACGTGGTTTCCATAAAATGTTTTATGAACTGTTAAAAAACGATACATTTTACGCAAAACGGGTTTTCCCAATTAAGCTGATGATGTTTTCATTTCGATGTGATGGATGTATATGATATGATAATGGTACCGTTCTGTCCAGAACATAACTTACTCAAAATTGTACCCCTGATACGTTTAAAAATAAGTATATTTCTGGAGAAAATTTCAAAACAATCAGACACTTTAAGGGTAAGCGTGAACACCTCGTGAAATCTGAACTGCATTTGTGTTAATTTCAACATTAATAAATTATGTACATAACCGTACAAAAACTTTAACTCATAAATAGTTCAGAAAATAGCTCGCCGACATATTTTAAAACTTTAAGTTAAAGGAAAGGCAAAGTTAGAAAACACAAAATTGACAGCAAAATAAATCTCTACTAATTTGCCTAAAGGACGACGCGTTACTATGAGCAATGTAAACGGCTCATAATATAGCAAACTTGCTAAAGGAAGAGCAAACTACTCATAAGTCATAAGGATCGGGGCGAAACCTAACTAAACCTGATCTTGTGAGCAGGCAATAAGCAAATGAAAGGCCAGCAACAACGAAGCGTCAATGCAGTGGAGCGAACCACCTAGTCCTTTTAGCTTGACCAAGCACCGAAACTACATTTCAGATTGGAACTACTCCTGCGAGCTTATTATTAGAAAAGACCGAAGGCTCGTAATCAACGAGCCATAAGCCAAATCGTCACCCTGATGCCCCATACCGTTCGGCAAAAGCGCTACGCTGACCAATCACTTAATTGATCCGAGCATGCCATGGGAAAACAAACGGCCTATGATCTGCATTCATACCATAAGCAAAGGCCTCGAGACGTTACCGTGATCCAGGCGATTCTTTACACTCCGTGTAGCAGATTTGTGTCTTAAGTGCAGCGGTCTAAATGTCTACCTAGAAGAGCTGTACTCACAGCTATACTCAGTACACATTTACTTCAGTTTGTACTGAAGAAAATCACGTCAAACCAGCGATTGATACATAGGATGAAGGACTCAACCCTAGGGTCCGATTAGAGGGCTGCTTCCCTCCCAAACTGGCTGAAAGCTTTTAATTTGGGTAATTCTTTCTCCTCCAATTTCATCCAGCTTGGACCCTCCCACAACTGGGAGCTTTGAAGATATTTCAGTGTGGAGCCTCTCGATGGTAAGACGGCAGGATTGTGCTGGCCTGGGATATGTATCCATGCCTCCTTGTCAGTTAGTTTTCGGATTTCATTTACAGGATTATGGACAAAAGTCGGGAGATGTGACATTTTCTTTTATCCAGTACAGAACAGTTGAAGAGTCTGACCAGTAGTAGATAGGTATGGTTTCCCATTTCATAGCATCCTTGATAGTTTTTGCCAAACAAGCCCCTAGGTAACACGTCGTAAGTTATATTCTTGGGATTGTTATTTGTTTAAGTGGCACAATTCTTGTTTTTGTCATCATCAAACTTACCTCAACTGTGAGATTATCATTACGCTTCTCAAAAACACAACTGAAGAGTAAGTGTTCTTGCTTGCGTCACAGAAGATGTGCAAACTCATCAATTCAAAATTTGTAGATCTCGTGGCATATCTGGGAATTTTTACTTGATATAAAATTAATAGTTCTCTATGCCATTTTTCAAGTTTATTTGAAATGTCTTTCGGGAAGAATTTAAATAAATTCTTTACTTGTGTCCGACTTAAAAAGGGCTCTTGTTCTCTGAGTTTAGCCCACACTTTGTAGGTATCGACTTCAGAAGCTTTTGAAGATTTGGTGAATGAAGAACATAATATTTTATGATGACCAGCTGTCAACAGTAAACAAATAACGGTGCACCTGCTAGCACTAATCCCCAACTATGCAAAAAACTGACATTTAGCTGAGACCACATATCAGCATTTAGTTGAACTGTTATGTGTGAATCTAATGCTTAAGTTTAGAATGAGAGTACAGTACATAAAACAATTGTGCAAATTTTGAATCCAATCAAATTCACTATCTTTATTCCTTAAGCTAGTGCATGGAAGTGCTCAATTACACACACACTCTTTGTGTTGACTTCCCTGTTGCTTATCCAACATGAAATTATTTTTTTCAGAATTGAAAATGCCAGGAGGTCGAAGGAACTTGAGTCGATCAGGTTCAGGAAGACCCCCTCAACCTATATTTTCCTCTACTGATGACGTCATCAAGTCTAAGTAAGTGAACTTATGCTTAAACATTGCTAATCCTAAACTTAAAAGCAGATTTTCTAAGTGTCTAGAACCATGTAGTGAAAGGTCTAAAGAATAACATTTTGGTGTGTGAATAAATGTTTAACACAAAAAAAAAACTGCTAGACATTTGTATTTATTTAACACTTTGAATTTTCCTGAGAGTCCTGTACAGGCTGTCCGTTGAATTAGTTACCATTATTGCTACTAGACCGCTAGTGTTCCGTACAAGCTTGACCAGGTTACTGAGACAATAGCTTCTACTAGGTGTGAGAATGGCCACGTGGTCGAATGTGTCAGCTGTTGAGCTGGCAACTGAGGTCACTCGGTTGTCGCGGGGTCGAATATACAAGCGGGAGCAATCTACAGGGTGGTTGAAAAGTAACTAGGCAAAAAGGAATTGTAATAATTCCTACAATAATTATCTACACTTATTAAAATACCGTACACATACGCTTAACTACATAAGAAAATTAAAGATAGTTTTAAATTTTGAAATAGGCACCAGTGTTTAATTAACACAATTAACTTTTCTCTGAAGGAAGTCAATTGGAATACTGGTAATATCTTCTTAAATGCGATTTTCCTACTTATATACTGTTTATGCTTGCTTTTTAACTCTTCTTCCTTGCAGAATCTCCATAGAAAAAATCACACCTGGGCTTCTTGCAGGCCATTCATGGTGTCCGCACCGTCCCGGCCAACTTCCAGAAAACATTCTGTCCAACCACTCACGAACGGTTTTTAGCAAAAATGTATAGCAACAAACTAATATTAGTAATCATAGGGAACCTTATTGAATACCTACTCAGTATTATGACACTATTGTCAAAATTAAATTTGTAATGTTGCAGAATGTATATATAACATGATAATATTACTTAGTTACTTTTCAACCACCCGGTATTCTAAGGTCACTTACGAGTGGTTTAGTGATGGAGAGGGCCCACCTCAAATAAGCGCTGACCAGCACCGGTGGAAGTTGATGGTGTAAGAGAGTTTAATATGGATTGCTCAAAACACCTGTCTGGCTACTTTTTACTTTGTATAGAGGAGGAAGACACATTCTTCGTTGTTTTGGGGTTGATTAAATTTCCAATTAGAGATTGCAAAAGAGGGCATGTGAGGAAGTCACTGCATTAGTAAAAGAAACAACAAGATGGAAAACTGTAATTAAAAAAAAGGCTAGGCTTCAAGGTATTAACATATTTAAACCTATAGTACTATCCCTGTTAAAACAATGTAAACACCAAAGAAGGTAGGACAAACAATAGCAGAAGCACAATCAGTAATGTAGCTTACACTGCAATATTTATTATAACAATTTTTATTTTTTTGTAAAAAGGTAAAACAAGGAGTCGACTTATTATTGGGATAGACTTTAGTTAGTATAAACTATATTTAATTCTCAAAGTACCACAGCAGCTCCTTGCTCCAACCAGCCTGCAATCCTCAAAGGTCATAAGTAGACGTCAATTCCTGTTAGCATCATCAGCGAATATCTACAAGAAAATAGTGCTTACTGTGCCAGTATTATATGTACAGAACAGAGAACAATATGGAAACAGGAAAGGCTTTACAAATTTAGATACTGGTACCTGACAACAAGATAGCTTCGTTAATATAACACCAGAATCACTGTTACAGGCTAGGATTGCAAGGTGAAGGCATTTCCTCGAAAGTTGTATCACCTCGACACATCCCTCTTCCAGTCTTGCCTCACGACAGTGGTCTCATGTTTGAAGTTATCATGTTCTCGTACACTGCAATGGCCTCATTTTTACAGTTTTTACATCTGTATCGATCTGTCTGGTGGCTGCCACAGTCGTTTACGAGATACTCAATGGTAAGACATACCAAACTGAAGCCCAACATCCTTGAAGTCTCCACGTAGCATAGTTAGAATAGACCAAAATATGCTAAAAAAACATTAGTTTAAAACTAAAACTTTGTTTTTCTTGTCAAGACCCAATGATTCCTTGACTGTAAAATGGATGTGACATGGTTGTTAAGGTGTTTTACTACATTTTTTTCATTCAGAACTTTGATACTTTGATTTGAGACACCGACCACTCCTAGAGGTGAATATGAATATGATGAAGGGTGAGTGTTTTTGATGGTTGATGAGGTGTAGTCTTGTTACTAACTAGGGCCGACTGCTCCCCAGATTGGGTCATTAATTAATAGCCCAACGACCAATGAAATGGACCAACAGATTAACGTGACTTCCGAATCTTGGGGAGTGGCCATCGTGAACAGTTATCACTGCGGAGGCGAACTTGGGCTGACTTGGTGCAAACCACACACTATACCACTGAACTATGGCCACCCCCAAAATAGGTCATGTTGGTTATTGTTATTATTATACAGGGTTTGGTTATTGTTATTATTATACAAGATTACGCAAAAGTGTGGAAATGCCTTTATAACTTGATAACCAGTGTTTTCAGCGCAACCGAACTCGGTACACTTTATTAGAGGAAACCAAAGTACCTTGAAGTTGAAAACTAGGGCAAAGTGTCAGTATGCATTAAAAGGTACTTTGGTTTCCTCTATAAAGTGTCGGTTAGCGAAAACACTGGTTAAAAGTTATAAAGGTGTTTCCACACTTTTGCCTAACCCTGTATGTTTACTACCTGCTGAGTTGAAATTAAAAACTTGAAAACCATTAAAACTATCATTACTAGAAATAAAGTATAAATTTCATTAATGATGTACACCGTCAATTCTACAGCAGGAGCTATAAGAAGTAAACCATATACCTGTGCATGGACATGACACTCCTCTCATCGTCTTTCCACAGCGAGGGGAAGGGTGTTATCTTATCTGCAGCTCGATTGGTCACTTGCTGATTAGCTTAATATGATTTGACCTAGTGTTTTTTTTATCTGACTAGATCGAGCTCAATTGCATACTCAATAATAAAATAAACTGAAACTTTCTTTCCTGTAACTTCACAACAAAGACCAATAAAACCTCTCATAAGAGAAATATAGTTATGTCTTAATAGTTTTATTACTAGTATAATTAATTATAGTAATATTCCTAATTGATTAAAAGTCGTATTATCTTGATATGTTGATTTAATTTCAAAACAAATATTCAATTTCAGAACTTTTACCTAATTGACCCTTATCTGGTTGGATTTATTGGAACAATACTTGCCAGAAGATTATTGTACAGTCTAGTGAACCAGGCTATCACTGCTTGGGCCCCTCCATCAATATGGGCCGTGCTTCAACAGCTCATCAGGCAAGTCATTCATTTTGTGAAAGTACCTTAAGAAATATGTGCCGTGGAACAAGGAAAGTAATCTCTTGCCAGGAGAGCAAAATTTTCAGTACAGTAAAAATAGTTGTTGGATTCAAGTATCATATTTTAGTCAATTATTATTCTGTAGTTTTTGATGTACTAAGAAAAGTACATTAAATGTTAGTATTTGGTAAATAAATACTGGACAAACTACAATACTCTCTTGTTGCTTAAGAAGAAATGCATGTATCCGACAAGAGGTCCCTTTTCCAAGCGTCTTTCTGAACTGGTCACTTAAACAGCTGTTTCTGCATTCTACCACATTTATCTACAACTATAACCAGTTTACACATAAAGTAGAACGTTTGCCTATTCCATATTGCTTGTTTCAGCATATCTGCTCTTCTGGTTTCTTGGCAACAGCCCGTTGAAATTAGGCTTAAATTGTTTATCTAATGTCGCTGCAAATTATATTTAGTTTATCATTAAAGCAATCCCCAGTATCAACCCTTTGATCAGTTTAAACATGAGATTACAACTCAGGTGAAAAAACTGCTTGCAAAACAAGGCTAGACAAGGTAGATTGAATTAACAAAAATTTTAAAAATGAGGCTTGATTCACCCAACGACCAACGGCCAAACACAACGCCATCTTTGAGAGTGGCAAAAGATTTTATAAATAGGATAATGACACAATGTAAATAACAACATGTGATAAAATAGGAAAAATAATAGTACTATGGAACATACAGTAGAATCTCGATTATCAGAGTCTCGGTCAACCGAGCTAGTAGTTAGAAAAAAAATGCTATTATTAATCTATGAGTTAAACTGTATGAAAATACCTGTCATTGCTGTACGTGCACAATTGATTCAAATGCTATCTGACAGCTACTAAATCGACCATATTAAGCTACATATACACGACTCATACTGTACGCATTTGCTACCTGCATCTAGCGAGTATTGTTTCCCTATCACTGGCTGCTATGTCGAGCCAACATCACTCATAAGTTTGTGTAAAAAACTCTTTTTGTTCGGATTTGTCAGTCTGAGGTTTGGTACTGTGTTGTTTGGTTGTTTGTTTACTCCAGGTGCACATGTGCTTTTGACCTACTTGCACTGTATTTCAGGGTTTTACGGTGTAGATTGTGTTGCATTTTGTGTGTCCGTGCTAGAATGTCTGGGAAACGAAAAACAGTTGTTGTTTCTCTTTTAGGTATAGCATGAAAACAGCATGAAACATAAC
Organism: Matsumurasca onukii; assembly: GCA_018831715.1. Taxonomy (NCBI): domain Eukaryota; kingdom Metazoa; phylum Arthropoda; class Insecta; order Hemiptera; family Cicadellidae; genus Matsumurasca; species Matsumurasca onukii. Next base: position 52,253,949 of record CM032059.1, on the reverse strand, counting down.
ATAACAGCATGAAAATGTGTTTAAATTGTTCGTTTTACTTTTAACATAGTAAAAAATACGTTTTGTCACTTGTTTGTGTACTTTTATCACTTTTTCTGGTAGTAGCACTTAACCTCCGTATTATCCTAGGTGGTCTTGGTCTTAATTACCTTGGATAATCGAGATTCTACTATACTGAAATTGAAATGAAAAATATGGTCGTAGAAGCTGTGGATCGATAGAATCAGCTTTAACTTATAATAATGAATGAATGAAAAAGTCTTTATTTATGTGGCAAAGTTAGGACTTTATAGTCCTCTCTACCACTTAACCATGCATATTAATGCAGTAGCAGCCAATCGTTATACCATATAAACAAACAGTTTCATCACAGTTAAATGGAAATATAGTATTAATTACAAATATAGCTAAAACTATTTAATTGTCAAGTTTAAAATGATTAAAACACATACATGTTGCGATATCAAACATCAATCATTTAAAATATCATAATTTCAATCATTTAAAAATAAATAAATATCAGGCAAACTTGATATGGCGAAATTTGTCCAACTGAGTTGGGTAGTGTACTAGTAGCTGTTACTACAGAAGTTGGGACAGTACTGGTTTGCAGCGTGTAGTGCTCAAGGTACATGACTTTTTCATTCAAACATTTTGTCTACTGAGTTGGGACCATGTGCACCAGACAACTGTCTGTCCCAACTTCAGGCAAACTTGATATGGCGAAATTTGTCCAACTGAGTTGGGTAGTGTACAGCTTTAAAGGATGGAAATGTTTGCAGATTGCTGTTACTTTCAGCTGTTTTAACTTCTCTCAGTTGGTGTACATACAACATAATGCAGAACCATCCCATTGTCAACATCTTCTATCTATGTTATCCGTAAGTAAATCATCCTTTAATTGTAAACATTCAGAGGACACCCTAACAAAATTTGGGGTGTTTTTTACTTTTATTGGCTGGTAATCTAAATACTGTGTTTCTAAAGGACTTTACAACACTAAGAAACATTCATGCAAACCTAATTTAATTTTGGTATCATTAAAAAATAACACTTAACTATTTTAATTCAACTAATATAATTGTGTTGGAGTACTGTTTTAAATCATATGTTAATTTAAATGACATATGATAGTTAATTATTATTGTAAACTATGTTTCTTTTGTTTATGCTAGGTTTAACAGGGTGGCCACAGACCGGGAATTCCGGAAAAACTGGGAATATGGAGTATTTAGTACGGAATATATGCGAGTTCTGTGTGACCAGAAAAATCGCCCTTATATCGTGATAATTAGATCCTGAGCATGTAAACGACCACAAACGTGAGGTAAAATGGTGGTCATAGTACGATCTGAAACGCAATATCGTGAGCAAAAGTAATCCTAAGGTCGTGGATATCAAACCGTTCTTAGAACATACCTGGATCTGAAACTCGACTTATCGCTGGCAAAAGTATGGAATGTGTGCGGTAATGAAGTTCTCGAATAGGGTTTGGTGCTGTGATCGGCATCGCGCTAAAAATCTGTGTAGCAAAAAGGATCGAAAGTGTCACGTAAAAAACTGCCGGAATGTATCGCGGATTTAAAGGCGATCGGAACGTACCGTAAAAGGTCATCGTATACTCCGAATCGCGGATTTACCCGGCTGAAAACCAGGTTGCTCTCTTGTCAAATAATTATTTTGCTTGGTAATTGACTAATTGTATATATACAATACCTTTTTCATATATTTTGAAAATGGGAAGTAGACTGGTAGCATGAAGGATCTACTGAACAGATTCGAGTAATTACAGAACAAGATTTAGATAAAGTTATTATTACTTTGAAGGCAAACTTTAATGGATACGATAATATTGTTAGTAAAACAAATTCTTCACTCAATAATTAAACCTCTTACCTAAACCTCTTTAATAAACTCTTTAATATACCTCTTTAATTGACATCTTTCCTCAGTATTTTATTTTGCCAAGACAATTCATGTCAAGTCTTGGAGTACCTGCTTTCCTGAAGTTGAACTAGTTTCACCCTTAACCCATTCAGTCAGAGTTATTAGCTTCGTCATAATGTCAGATAAAGAGTGTCAGGATTAAACATAGAAAATTTATTAAATATTATTTATTCTTGTGCAGATGTCAAGTATTAATGAATATTATCAAGTGTGAAAGCAAAGCATTTGACAAATCGGGTTCTTCTGAAGAATATATTTGCACTAGATTACAGCTTTGTAAGCTTTCTACCTGACAATGTTCTACTTCATAATTACAATTATTCTCCTACTAATATCATTTGTATTTTTGTTTTAAATCCGTATAAACGATAAGTGTTTATTCCATGACCTGGAAAACCATGTATCTCATTTCAAAATCAATGACACCCATGGAAGGTTAATAAACTCTTCCTTAATTTCCATCATTTTCCTGAGGAACTGAAGACAGCAAAGGTTATTCCCCTTTTAAAAAAAGGAGAATTAAAAGATCTAAAGTGAGCAGGTCAAGAAAAATAAATCAAATTGAATCTAACAATGAGCAGATCTAACAGACAACGATCAATACAAACGTCTCAAGGTTTTGTTACTACAGTTGTACCTCATCTAAATACATCTCACAATGACTTTGGGGGACTCTCCCTTTGACCATTAACGATAATGACAACGTACTTTTCAGACACAGGAGCTGACGTTTCTATTTTACCACCAAAGTAACCTTAAATTTAGTGGACAAATCAGTTCAATGCCAACAGCGAGATCTTTTAAAGGAGCTAATGGCCAAGACTTATTAATAAAAGGAATGGCTCAAATTAAATTATCTTACAAAAACAAGTCATGTTTTGAGACTACAGTATTTACGTCTCTGAAGGGACATCCACACCCCTCTTAGGAAGCTATCAATGTCAATAGATGTTTTAATATTATACACAAACTCAAAGTAAACATTGTTTTTTCCTCAGCAGGATGCAGGTATTGTTTGAAGAAACAGGTGTTATTTGTTACACTGATATACTAAAAATCTATGTTAAAACTCAAAACAATAAAAATAAACTGATTGAAACAGCTGATGTCCATGCCACAAAATAACAGACTTGGGGAAGTTACTTCAAAACAGTAACTGATTACAGTTACCGTTTGTAAAATGTAACTGATTACAGTTACAGTCACTCCAAAATGTAACTGACCAGTTACAAGTTACACTCTCACGAGTTGAACGGAAGCGAAATTGAATCGTAAAACCCATCAAACCAATGCCACATGTAAATGGCTTTCAAAATATAATTTTACTATTTATATGTTTATTGTGTTACAGTTTTTAGCTAGAGGACTACATTATTTTGTTGAGGTAGATTAAAGGCAAAGAAATTTTTGGAATAATCTAAATTATAAATTTAATATAAGCTTTGGTTGCCCGAATGGACTTATTAGGTTAGTAGGCTAACAAGACTGTTCTAAGATGGCAAAAAGATAGTAACTGCTGAAAATATTAAAATTATAGTATTCAGTTTGACAGTTCCATTAAGTGTTTATAGAAGGGTCTAAGCCCTAAGGAGTTTCTTCAACACAGGTCCACTTGAGTGTAACCTAACCTTTACATTGTCTAGGATTTCTCTTATGGTCAATGGATAGATTTTAACAATTAAGTAATAATAGACTATGTAATAGTACTGTCAAATAAATAAATTGCAATTTAGCGACTATTGCATAAGAACGATGAGACGTGTACTCTGGTCTCTGAACTGTTTCATTTGTTTTGTTTGCACCCCTTGCTCAAAGGTGAATGTTGCCAGTTCCATAGAGAAACTAGATTAAACAGAGGAAAGACGTCTATAACTATGTCATATGTGTAAAATATGGATTTCGAGTCGATCTAAGAGGTGCCGGTTTTTGGCTAATTATAACATACAAAAAGTAACTTGTTACATGTAATCGTTACCGCTGAATTGTAACAATTACTGTTACTTGTTACTGGGTTTCAAATGTAACGATTAGATTACAAAGTAACAAATGTAACGATTACAATTTTGTAATCGTCTTTCTCTAGTCTGCAAAATATACATTAAAACCAGGCTGACACGCAGCTAAGCACTAAAGCACCGCTGGCATGAGTAAATTGAATTTTCTTTGCAATTTGTTACTCTAATTGGCTCTGTTTATTAGTATGAACGAATTATTCTTTGGAAGTGTTATTTTCATTGAAAAAAGTTATTCCAAAAGTTCATACCTTTTTTTGGGCCACTCTGCAATATATATCTATATAGAACACCAGATAAAACTAGTTAATTAAATATTCTGTGGTGGTTACAACATGGACGTTCAACTTCAATTATATCTACTTTTACTTCCTTCTTCCAATAGATTTCTCATGGTTAAACACGTTGTATTTTTGTTTTCAGGATATCTGTATACTTCATCCTGTTTGGATTAAACATTAGTCCATTTTTTGATGTTATGTCCTTACCCTCGCTCACCATTGAAGAGTCTAAAACTGCCGCTAGGATTTTAGGTATGTTTACACTTAACTTCTTTGGTGACAAAATCAGGGTCAAACAAACCTTAACAAGGAAAGATTAATATGAATAAGATAAACACTTGAGTGCAAATAAAATTGTGAGTTACACAACATGTTTTGACAAAATTAAGGTTGTCACCTTAATATCCAAAATAATAATTTAATACTTTAAAGCAACTACACTAGATCTGTTTTTAATTTAAAACCATGATAAACTACTGATGATTAACAAAAATATCTGAAATACAGCATCAACACCGTAAAAGGAGTAATGTTTAAAAGCTGATTGATTTCATAGGTCAAAAGATCCAAAAGTCGATTTTAATAAGTGTAACTTTATAAATCAACTCCCTTTCAACGGTTTTATTTCAATTTTAAATTCCGAATTTAAACTTATCTGGTAAAATTGCTCACTCAAATTATATAATGTACTTAATAAACAACAAAAAGTCAAACAATTGCATTTTTTTTTAGAAACCACTTCTATTCCTACTATGATAACTAAAAGGATGTGAGTTAACTTGTTAATACGAGTTCTTACTAGTACAAAAGTTAAAAGTGCAATTCTTTAGAAGCCTACGTTAGCCTTTAGCTTTCCAAATTGAATAGAGTCTGTAGTATTTTTAATGAAAACCAATTTGTAGTTTGAATCTAATAAAAATAATGACAAAATAGAAAATGTAATTAAAAATAATAAAAATCTTGATATTTTAACAAAAATATCTTTTTTTGTCCTAAAGGCTTTGTTTATTGTCTCCAAAATTAAATCTCCAAAATTAAAAACGCAAAAAGAGTACCTTTAAAACAAATTATCAGAAACAACTATTTTTACTGTTTTTTTTTAAAATATACAGTATAAATTTTGAAAATTTAATGTAAACTAACAAAGTTACTGTACTTTCTGTCTTACCAGCCTATGCTCGCCATGCATTCTTCCAGGCAGCTAACATAAAAACAATGGAACTGGCTGCATTATTTTGATTTTGGAGTTTGTGAAATGATAAGTCGTTTCCGATTATGCTACCGTGTGAAGGTTGTCATTTTGAACAGCATCTCACAAACAAACAATTTAAATTTTAATGTCTTCTGTTTTGGAAGATAAATGGAAATTTCAAATCTAAATATTGTTTTATTTATTCAAAATTATTAAACTTACCGTATATACTTGAATCTAAGGGCACTTTATTTACCATATTTTAGGCTCTAAAATAAGGGTGCGTCTTAAACTCGCACAATAGGATGAAAATATTGGATTCATTTGAAGGGTTACAAAAACACTCAAAACATCGACAAAAACATTCATGTAGGCCACAAGAGAAGTAGGAAACACAGACAGACACAACAGAGTTGCATTGCCTGTTTTGAAGAGTGGAATGGAAGAATAGTTGAAAAACAGAGGAAGTGACTAGAGGGGACTCAGAATTGCTTTGCTTATTGCATTCCTGTTCTCCTTCCTTCTCTCCCACCCCCCTTGTCTGCAGGTTGGTGGGAAAGAAGAGAGAAGGGATGCAGTAGCATATTTATTTTTATTATGTTTATTTTTGAATTTAAATTGTCTGATTAAGATGATGTATATTATGTATTATGTAAATAATCAAGAAAATAAATACATTCTTATTCTTATATAAGAGGGAGATGCTTATCTACCGCATATAGCATATACTCAAATCTAAGGCGCAATTTATTTACCATATTTTAGGCTTTAAAATAAGGGTGTCTTATATCTTGAGGTATAGAGACTCACAATAGGATGAAAATATTGAATTCATTTGAAGAGTTACAAAAACACTCAAAACATCGACAAAAACATTCAGATAGGCCAAGAGAGAAGTAGGAAACACAAGAAACACAACAGGGTTGCATATTGCATTGCCTGTTTTGAAGAGTGGAATGGAGGATTAGTGAAAAATAGAGAAAGTGACCAGAGGGGACTCAGAATTGCTTCTTATTGCATTCGTGTTCTCCTTCCTTCTCTCCAACCCCCCTTGTCTGCAGGTTGGTGGGGAAGAAGAAAGAAGAGAAGGGATGCAGTAGCATATAAGAGGGAGATGCACATCTATCTATTTGCAAATTAATCAAACACTAGCGCTTGGAAATATGGGTAAATCACCAGTGGCAAAAACATGAACTAAATAGTGCCTCGGACCCCAGCCTCCAGGTGGTCCTTTCTCTACCTGCCTTCCTTAACTTCTTGTTGTTGACCCTTGTATGTTAATTTGTATGCTATTTCAAACCCAACATTTTTTGTGCTGTGGTGGACATAGAATAGAATAGAATAGTCTCTTTATTTGCAAAATTTTCTTTTACAAACAGGAGGTTAGGGCCTCATGGCTTTCTTACTAACCTTATTAATATATAAATAGCATTTACAAAATGACTTGTAACATAAATGCAATTATAGCTAATATAAAATATATGAAATTAAAATAAACTTATACATAATCAAATAACTAAATTAATAAAGATCTTCATATGTTTTTTACAATTCAGTATTCTAGTTCGTCTCAAAACATCTCAAAACATGGGGGTTGGGAGGGGCGTGATGCATTCTTTGTTCTGCTTTTACCTCTTGACAGCTGCTGCAGCTGCAATTATATTCGGTTGCTAAGGGGTGAAAATCAGAGCCCTCATATTTTACATTATAAAGCGGTGTCTTATCGAGGGTGTAGAGTTTTTACTATATATTCAGGGGAAAATTATGGGTGCGTCTGAGATTCACATGCGGCTTAGACTTGAGTATATACGGTATATTGAGCATAATAATCACTGTGTCTAAACAAAACTATTCCTTCAAAATCTGTTACAATGTAAATTTGGTTTTGTAAAATGTAGAGATATCCATAGGAAAACTCCAACATTCAATTAACTAACTTTATAATAAATTCCTGTTAATTTAATTTATAATGTTCAATCTATTAAAAGCCCAATTAATAAACTAATATTTTTATTTGAAATTAGCATTTCTCTTCCAACACAGATGATATAAATTAATTGGCATTGTCTTCCACAAAACCATTAAAACAATAGTTTGAATTTAAAACTGATTATATTTCGCCTAATAACATTAGGCTTCTTCATATCAATAGAATAAATTAACAATTTTTTACTTGAATAACAAAACTTAAAACCATATCAATAAATTAATCAAAATTTTTTTATATATATGTGCATACATTTGGTACATGTAAATAGTGTCTACTATGGTAAAATATTAAAATGTATTTCCATATTAAATTTAAAGTTACAAAAAATGCAATTCCTGAAATATACATTACACAATAATACATAAAAGTTTACTTAAGATACTGTATTACACAAACATGAATATTTACAAGTTAAACTGAAGGACCTTGATTAAACTTGTGTGTGGTACTCTGTCAAAATCCTTAGTTATATCTAAAAATACTCCAATAACTTTTTCTCCTTCATCTATTTTATTAATAATTGTTTGAATGAATTCTACCCCAGCAGTGATTACTGATCTTCCTGAACAAAAGCCATGCTGTTCGGGTTCTAATAGTTGATTTGATTCTAAAAAAGCTAAAAACTGTTTATAAAGTACTTTTTGTAAACTTTTGAAAACGACGGGAGCAAAGATATTGGTCTGTAACAAGCAATATCTTTTCTGTTACCATGTTATTAAAAAAACATTCGTGTTATTTTATTCAAAACCTCTTTTATTTTATCCGAAACCTTACTTCGAAGGTGTGGCCCAGTTCCTTGTATTTGCAAGGTGTTTTCTGGACACCTTGTGGTTCATTTTCTTTCATTAAATTAGCAAGTTCGTTTATTTTTTTTAAATTCAAATTAAGGCATAGGAAGCCAAGAAATATTGTTTTTTGTTTTCATGTAGCCCCATTATATTTTATTGTCTGTCAGACAATTACATCCCGATAAATTAATTAATTAACAAAGTAATTCTGCCCCAATATCAAAATCATTTTTTTCCAAACTATTTTTGATAGGTATGACGATAAGAGCTCAACTGGTAGCCAAGTACTGAGTCATAACCTATAATTAAAATTAACGTAAACACTAATAAGTAATAACAAATTAGTATATTGATAACAGTCCTTTGGAAAACATAGACCCCTGAAGCTTGTCCCACATCTCCGCACTGAGCGATCTCGGCCCAGACTGTAGCACCTCGGTTATAGTCTGGTCATTCGATTATCGAAACTTTGCAAATTTTCCCGCATAGTTGACATCAGGATCTTGGGTGTTGATATATTGAGTGACTAAAAACTTGTGTAAAGTGCATCTTGATTATTGTAAAATGACAACTTATTGTAACACAGTTTGGAAAATGACGTGGGGAAAGTAAGGCAACCTTGAATCAAAATAGAGAAAATTGATGTTGCTGTTTTAGGAAAACCTCTCCACAGCTGCTCCATGTCGCCACAAACTATCCGAGAGGAAGTGGATTACCTCAAGACAGACTTCAACGTGCGAATGAAGCAAGTTCTGTTCAGCTCAGTACTTAATGCATACTATTCAGGCTTTGTCCCATGCTGCTTTGCACAGGTACTCTACACTATTTGTTAACAATAAAAAAAATATTTTGTTTGTTCTCGTGGAGATTTATCTATTTTATTTCAAAGTAAGTTTCAATACTAACTTGTTGTCAACAGTGTAAAAAGGAAATCATGTAAAATAATGGTAATATAATAACTAATAACTGTTGGTAAAATTTTTCAATTTTTATTTGTTATACAACCAAACAAAAACATTCTTTAGCAATTCATATTTTGGCAAAGTGACCTTTATCACATTATTGTATACAAACAATTTAACACTCACAAAGCAATTGAATAAATTATAAACATAGTAGTTTTCATCTCAAAATTCTAAAGAGGCTGTACTGGTGATTAGCATCCCGTGAAGACGGGTAAGGCAAGGCCAAGCATAAAAATATGACTGAGGCAAATGAGCTCGTGAACCCCTACAAAACACGCGGATTACATTAAAATTTACATTTTAGAGAATGGTAAATTTATTAGTTTCAGTAAAGCGCTACAAGGATGAGACACCGTGCAACCCTAGCACCTGCGCTTTTGCTGCGGGCAAGAAGTCAAACTCCTGAGTAGGAGCTCTCGGTACGAATAGCTATCATAACATAGCGAATAGGTATCAGAATAGCTCCTGTGTTCTATAGGAATCGGACCAGTCATTCACCCTCCAGAGGAGGCAGCTTCTAGCAGCATGAGCTGCGAGACAGCTCTGTGCACTCTCATTGGTTGGTTCTACTGGTGGATTCCCAAACACTCAGCCAAGTTCGTGCCCGCGCCTCGACCTCCCTTACTGTCATCATCTCACTGTCGTCTGTCAAGACGTTTTTGTCTCTCTAGCCCTTCAGTTCTTACACAGACATTTTTTTAACTCAATCAAAGTTTCATTTATGATAATTTAAGGTATACATTATATATTTATGTATAATATGTTATACCAAATGGTAATATCAGAAATTAAAAAAAAATGTTGGATAAAAGAATAAATTTTACTTAATATTTAGCTTAAAAATCCATGTTTTGAGCCTTAAAATTTGAAAATTTTCGGGAGGGCCCCCAGACCCCTCTTTTTGCTGGAGGGTAAGCCCCTGGGTGATTTGAACCCCCTCGCTAAACAGTCATGAGCCGCCACTGGTGTCTATACAATCTAGTTTTTCAGTGTGGGTTGATCCGTGCCACTTTAAATTGTTAATAGCAAGCATTTGATGTTACAAGTTACAACCATGCCTACCCAAGTCAATTTGCAAATATGATCATTGCAAACAAAAATAAACTAAAATACCTAGTGAAATAAAAAAGGTTTTCTTTTAGTAGTATTTAGATTATTAATTTGATGCAGAATTTCCTGTTCTATGACATATACTGGGCAACTCAACATCTTACATTCGTCTGGCTTGGATGTTTCACTATGTACCTGGTTCACTGCTACCCAGTTAAGTAAGTTAGTCTATATATCCATCAAACATAGTCTGTATCCACCTTGGTAAAGTCAGAGCCCATTCTTCATTTATAGGATTGTTATTCTCAGTTCCTAATATTGATGCTGAGCTACAAGATGAGCTCTTGATCTCAACCTATAACTTTTTAAAGTGCTAGCAAAGGACCAGCAGAGTGTATGTACGAGGTCTGTAAATAAAGTAATGAGACTGGTTCAATAAAACTGTTTATTGACAATATAATCAAACATGGACTCTATCTCCTTCAAAGTAGTTTCCTTGGGAAGCCAGACAACACTTTATACAGGTTTCCCACTATTCGTAAGAGTACTGGAACTCAAAATCTAGAACGCCCTTCAGCTAGTTCGGTTACATTTTTTTGGGTGTTGTCTACAGTTTAAAAATACTAAAATAGTGAGCTTTGAGATGGCTTTTCAATTTGGGGAAGAGAAAAAGTCGCAGAAACTCAAGTCAGGAGAATAGGGTAGTTCAGGAACAACAGGGATGTTTTTCCTGGTCAAGAACTCGTTAAGACAGTGCAGTGTGACAAGGCGCATTTTCATGATGCATCATCCAGTTGTCTTTGAGGGCTGGTCTCGCGCGGGCAACTCTTTTTTGTAGCCTTTCAAGAACCTCTTGGTAGACGTGTTGATTCACAGTCTGTCCTGTTGGTAAAAACTCCATATGAATAATGCCGTTGCAGTCAAAGAACGTAATCAGCATGGTTTTAACAGCGGATATGCTCATTCTGGTCTGTTTGGGACTGGGTGAGTTTGAAGTGTGCCATTCCTTGCTTTGGCGCTTTGTTTCCGGGTCATATGCGTGAAAAAGCGCCTTCTTCAATTTTGTAAACGTATCCGTAGCATTGTCACCGAGTTATAACAAAAAATGTTATCGTACAACATTGCTTGTAACTTGTTAGTTGTTTCACTCATTTTTGAAAGTACAAAGAAAACTTTTTTTGCTAAAAGTTGGTTTACGCCTCACTGGGCATAAATAAACAAAAGATATTTATACACTATGTTAATCAGCTGTTCAGCTAAACATATGTTTACCTTTTACAGTTGTAGTGTTGCCATAATAGCAAAAACAAAATCAGTCTCATTACTTTATTTACAGACCTCGTATGTCCTATACAGGCACATTATCCTATACTAAATATTATGACAATTCACAACAGTTGTGAGTTACTCAATTTTAGTCTTACTTGTTGACATACAAGGGCTATTTTAAAATAGTTTTAACCTTTGTTAATTTAGTAAAAAGAAAAAGAAAGAAACAGACTTGTTCTGCCACTTCTGGAGAAAAACTACTCCTAACGTTTCGGGTAGTTAAAAACTCCACCCGTCTTCAGAGGACTACACTAATCTAGGAACCACATTTAATTAATATCTTAACTTAAGATCTAACCTAAGACTATTCCAACCAACATTTAAAAATACCGCTACATCATAAAAATTGATAGCTTGTCAAAATTACAATTAAAAATATAACCACGTAAAATGAGGACACATTATAGGAATGAAACTACATGTTAGCCTTAACATAAAAGAAATAGCTGAAAACACACAGAAATGTGGTAGGTAATTATTAATTGAAAGGATCTCACCCAGACTCAGGCAACCACCACTATGGGGGACGCGCTGACTAAGACCCTGGTAGGCCGGTAGCTTGACAGCCCGGTCCGTAGGTGAGTGGTGGGGGGAGCGAGTTGTGGAAGGGAGAAGCATATAGCCGATGTGAGGGTGGGTTGATGTTTTCACGGGAGAAGCGGAACATTAAAATATATCATAACCTATAATTATACAGGAAAATATAACACTGCTAAAGCCTAACTGTATGCTGTGTGTCTCCATGCTTACAATACACATTCAGTTGAGCGTGTAAGTGTGGTCTCCATGCTTAGCTCGGTTCAGTTGTTACGAGGCGTGTATTTAGTGTGGTCTCCATGCTTTGCTCACAGTTACAGGCGTGTATTTAGTGTGGTCTCCATGCTTGGCTCATGGTTCAGGCGTGTATTTAGTTAGTGGTCTCCATGCTTTGCTCACATGGGCGTTCAGTTGTTACGAGGCGTGTATTTAGTGTGATCTCCATGCCCGGCTCACATGGGCGTTCAGTTACGAGGCGTGTATTTAGTGTGGTCTCCATGCTTACGCTCACCGCAGGCGTTCAGTTCGAGCGATGTATTTAGTGTGGTCTCATGCTTCGCGGCTGCCGAGCTCAGTTCGGGCGTGTATTTAGTGTGGTCTCCATGCCCGGCTCCATGGGCGTTCAGTTGCAGGCGTGTATTAGTGTGGTCTCCATGCTTACAGCTCACGGTTCAGTTCGAGGCGATGTTTAGTGTGGTCTCCATGCTTAGCTCACCGCCCGCATGGGGAGACACCACGACATACAGTTAGGCAACAGTGTTATATTTTCTTGTATAATTATAGGTTACTAGCTGAGGTACCAGCCGCCTGGGGCTTTCTTATAATTGCTGTGTGTCTATTTTAATAAAAACAAATTCAAGTAAAAAAGTTTCCTATACCGTATTATCCTTTGAAGCTCATTTAGTTTGCCTGTTAGTTCACCATCTCCTCCTTATAAGTGTTGGCTATCTTGTGAGAGTCATAGTTACTCCATACGTTCGGTTGTTTTGGCCTTTTGCAATTTATTTTGAGGGTGTTATATTGACATCAAATGTAGCTAACGACACATTGTGTGATTGGCTTAACTCTAAAACAAGTTTTACCGCCATAGTTTCATACTCATTTTGTTTATAATGGGTCAAAATGCCTAAAAATTTTCAGAGTCCACTTTGGTCCCTTGCAATTTTTTAAGGATGTTGTATGAATATAATATATAGCTAAGACACACTGAGTAATGGTAGTTTCACCACCATAGCTTCAGCCGATTTTGAGGTATAAACAGTCCATATGCCTTGAAAGCGTTAAAGACAGACAGACAACAGGATTTTTCAGTCAGTCTGCGCCCGCATGACCCGTGAGAGTGAAGAGTAGGGTACCTGTGAACACACCACAGAGAGTGCCTGTGGGAAAAACCTTTTAGAGCCAATTTGGATAGGCTGGAGTTCAAAATGGCTTAAAAGTTTATACCCTGAACAGAATTTTCTTAGCGTCAGTTTTAACACTTTACAAAGTGCAAAACTTAATAATAGCGTCGATGGATTCATTTCAATGTACAGACAAACTGAAACCAAATAAGTGTTTATCGATGTTTGACTACCTCGTGAGAGTCGTGGTAATCCGTCATTCCGGCGTTTTCAGAGCTTAGTTTGGTTCCTGCCATTTATTTTGATACGTTGTATATGGATACAAAATATAGCTAAATACACTGCGTGGAGGTTATTGCTTGGAACACATATCTTCAGCCGATTTTCAGTTAGCGGTCGAATATGCCATAAAACATGTTCAGTGCCTACTTTGGTCCCTCGCCATTTATTTTGTGGCTGTTGTATGGATATAATATATAGCTAAAACACACTGCATAATAGGCTTTACCTTAAACGAATTTTCACCACCATAGTTTCAGCTGATTTTGAGTTATAAGCGGTCATTAAAACCATTTTATTAAACTAATTTTAAATTAAACTTCGGGTCGACCCAATAAAAACAATGTTTATTGTAATCTGGTTGACCCAAAGGTTTTATTTTAATTTACCATGACAACACATAAGTTTGAAGTCAAAGTAACTACTCTGGTTTAGTTGAAAATAAAAATAATCATGGCTAAAGTACATTTATTTTAAATGTATCATGACAAACCATTACGTTTTAAATCCAAAATAAACTAATTTTGTTTAGTTGAAAATGGAAAACTACATGGCTATAGTACAACACTCGCTGAAGCATGAATAGTAAGTAATATGGTCAACAAACACTGACGGTCAGACTGACGCCGAGAGAGGTACAACCGTGGAAGTGCCGAAGTTTGAGCGAAGCGGGCGCGCATCATGAGCCTGTTTTTCCACGCTGAAGCAAGCTTTCCAGCAACGGTTCAAGATATGACAAAAGTGCTCAGGACCATTTTGTAGAAATTAAATTTTGTCAGAGGTGTCAAAAATTAAATATCTGTTACGGTTTTTCTAGAATTTTGTGACAGTTTTGAGTTATACCACATGTAGTGAGGTCCCATTAATGACCGCCATCTTGAAAATAATTAAATTATCAAACATGTTAATAGCCTATGTGTTAACCAGGTATATAAGCCACATTCCTATAAATTTAATTAAAATTGGTCCAGTGGTGTTTATGTGATTGAGGAACAGACAGACAAACAGACACCAGACACACACCATCTCATTTTTATATATTAGTATAGATGACAGATCTTAATTGTATAAACGCTAAATAGCTATTTTATTACTAAATAATTTGAAGACAAAAATTTGGACCGAACCGATTTGAACCTGGTCTCCGCTTGCCGGCGGTTATATAAACCACTACACCATCCGCCCAACTACTTATTTATAGGTTATGACACTTATACTCAAAATCGGCTGAGGCTGTGGCGGTGAAGCTTTGTTTAAGGGTTTAACTTTAGCCCACTACGCGATGTGTCTTTAGCTATATTTTATATCCATACATCATCCACACAAGTAAATGGAGAGGGACCAAAGTGTGCCCTGAACTTGTTTTGAAAGCATTTTGGACCCCTTATAACTCAAAATTGGCTGAACCTGTGGTGGTGAAACTTTGTTTAAGGGTTTACCCCAAAACGTAGTGTGTCTTTAGCTATGTTTAGTATCCATACTACATCCACAAAATAAATAGCAAGGGATTAAAGTGGGCTGTGAACACACTTTTAAGGTATTTTGGAATGTGTTAAACTCAAAATTGGCTGAAACTGTGGTGGTGAAATAATTTGTTTAAGGTTTTAGGACTTTTAGCCCATCATACGCAGTGTGTTTTTGGGTATCCACAAAATAAATGGCAAGAAATCAAAAAGGGCTCTAAAAATGTTTTGTTGGCGTAGTGCTATGCTCTAAAGCCTGTTATCTGAGTTAGTCCCCCACACTCACCCCCCCCCAACTCATCTAGCCCCCCGTCAGGTTTTCACACAAGCCTGTTGGGAGAGCGGTTTCTCCGCTGCGCACGTATAAAATTCGGTACCTTTGCGAAATGCACGCAACAGATGCGCCGTGGAGATGTGTAGTCTGCTCTCTAGATGACCTTAGTTCTCACCAGTGCCACAGCAGATAATAACAGACTGTGTATTGGTTTCGCCTGACCAACGACAGTGTTTGTTGTTTAACATTAAACACAACCCTGCAAAGAATAGGTATGTCAGCTAGGAAACTTTAAGCCCACTTTCAAAGTGAGGGAACAGGTGTAAGGATCAGTAGTTTGATGTCAGTACCCTAGGAACAGCCTGCCTTTATACAAAAAGACACTTTCACGCCAAGTGATGAACAATGATACTTTTTGTCATGATGCAAATAATAAATGTCAAGAAATATTTGAATAATATTATAAAGAAACTTAAGTAAAAATGTTTTGAACTCAGCAGTCTGAATTATGTTTTGAAGAAACAGCTGTTACACTGATTTACTATAAGACAGTGTTGAAATTCAAAACAAACCAGTTGAACCAGCTGATATCCATGCCACAAAAAGATCATTAAAATGATCTTTAAGATTGTTAAAATGATCTTTTTCTCCTTAGGGAGAAAAACATCATCAAAACAATACTTTATTTACCTGGGTGTAAAATTGACACTTTAGCACTGTCAATACATGTTTTCTAAAGCAGCAGTAACATGTCTAAAGCAGCTTTTTTCAGAGCAGAATGACAAAAATACTATTGTTGTTTCTTGTACATAAACCACTGATAATGCCTTATCCGTCAAAACAGCTCTTCAATTAAATTGTATAAAATTACAAAAAATGAACAATTATTTGAATCCTTAGAAATCATCAAGCATTTTACAAACAAAAGTGAATTGAACTTGAAATTTTAAGTTTAAACCCTTTGAGGTCGCGTGTCGACTATAGGTCGACAAACGCTATTTCCTTTTGAACGCTTGGATGTGCAGTATAGGAGACGGTTGAAACCGCTCTGATATGCGAGGACTACGCAACACTAACGGCGCCTAGCAGAGAAGAGCGAAACTACCACTCCTCCCCTCCTCGGCAACTCAAGTGTGAGTTTGACCGCCACCGACAAACAGCCGGTGGTTTAGTGGTTATAGTGACGGACAGCTGGCCCCTGTCTGTCACAGCGTGGTTCAATCCCACCCGGTGCGCCTGGCACGGTGCAATGCTAGTTGTTGATCACGCCGGTGCGGGGCCACAATGACCCGCTGAGGATCACTGAAGAGAAAATGGCTCATCAAATCCAGTGAGGCGGAGAGTGGCACTTTTTGAGCTTAGAAAGGCGCTAAATCCCCGCGCTTAGAGGTGTGGTTCAATGACTGGTAATGCACCGTACCAGAGAGGAATTTTGCTGAAATTTTGCTTACAGGGGACTAGAGAAACCCATAAGGAGGCTTTTTTGAAAATTTAAAATAAAATGAGACCACAAAGGGTTAAGAACTTAAACATATCCAATTAAATTTGAAAGCTAGATTTTCTTAAACAAACTTGTCTGATAACGGTTTCTTGGACATTTTAAATTAGTGTCCATAAAATTCTCCAATATTGATAAATGAGAACCTTCTGTTTTTTTCTAATACAGTGGAACCTTGATATAACAAACCTCGATACAACACAATCCTTGATATAACGAATTTTTTCAAATCCCTTCAATTCTCCATAACACTCAATGCAAATTACACCTCTATATAGCGAAAGAAACACTTTGAAGACCCTCGATATAACGAATTTTGGTCCCCCAAAAGCCACAAGCAGTACCTTAATATAACAAAATTCAGAAACTCTTAACCTCTACATAACAAATTCCCACGTTCCGAACCTCTATATAACGAATTTCCCTCTGAGAGTATAGTGCTGCAAGCAAGGCGACAAGCCTCGACGGAACATCCCCTCCCCACCCCTCCTCCCTAATCACCTGATGTTTTGACAGAGTTTTTGCCGGCCAGTGTCAGTAGTTTGGTGACCTCGCTGTAGTGTGTGCGCGCGCTACCTGTGCTATTGTTTACTCTGTGTTTTCATATCGTGAATATTCGCTACAGTAGTAAAATGGCGGAAAAAAAAGAAGAGTTTTTAAGTGAGTCTTGAAGTAAAACACAAGATGATTAAATATTTGGAAGAGAATCCAACAAAGAAGAAATCAGATACTAGTATTAAGTGCGTCAGAATTTAAAATTCCTCCAAGCACGTTGTCAACAATCATAAAAAACAAAGACAAAATTGAAAATAAAAGTGCAGTTTCTTCAAATACTAAACGGTTTAAAACATGTGAGTTTGTAGACGTCGAAAGCTGTGTCTTGACTTGGTTGAAACAGTGTAGAGACAAAAATTTGCCTATAGTGGGGCCAATTCTGCAAGAAAAGGCCCAGCAATTATCATCTTGACTTTCCTTCTTGCCTAAAAAATTTCAAGTATGGCAACTCCATACATCTAACGATGTAGTCAGCATTGATAGTGAACGTTATATTGAGGTATTTGTTATAGATTTCGTTATGTTGAGGTGTTCAACAAAGTTTGCAAAACCTCTATATAACGAAATGTGTCTGGTTTCACCTCAATATAACGAACCTCAATTTAACAAAATCCTTAAAATAACAATTTTTACAAATCCCTTGACATTTGTTATATTGAGGTTCCACTGTACTAATTTTATTATCAAATACACATGAATTTTACAAAGAAATTGTTAATGTAAGCACGTTTTTCATCTATAATCTAGTACATTTGGTTCACACCATGTCAAAACATAATAGTTAGCTTGAAATATTCCGGTCTCGCTGTGGAGTACCATCTTCAATCACTGATTGGCTGAAACTGCTACTTGCTGTTTGTTATCCTATTGGTGGCAGGGCTGCCAACCATCATTTGGAGCATGAGATCAATCTGAACTCCCCAATGTCGATGTTCTCATCGGCTGTGACACTATCTGTTGGAAGCCTGTATATTCACAAAATAGTTTAACACATGTTATGTTTTGATTATTAAGACAGATGTTTACTAATGTAAATAGTGATGTTTACTGTTGTTTGTAAATATAGTTTAATTTGATCCTGTACAAGCCTCCTGCAGTTCTTTATTTCTTAGTATTATTTTCAACAGGTATGGGCCCAGAAAGCCGTCCAAAGTTAAATTAAATTAATTTAAAGTTTATTTAAGTGTTTAAGTTGAGAATTATCAAAATGGCCCAAGACAAACTGAATATACAAATGCTGAATGGAGGTAACTATATTTCCTGGAAAACCAAAATGAAAGCTGTATTAATTCGGGATGATCTTTGGGAAATGGTGATTGAGCCCAAGCCTGCTGAGCCAGATCAAGCTTGGAAGAAGAGTAACAACAAAGCTGTTGCCTACATTACTCTTAGCGTCGAGGATTCTCAGCTTATCCACATTGCCCACCTGGAAGATGCTTACGACATGTGGCAGCTGTTCGCCAAGAAGTACGACAGATTCACTTACGGGAGCAGACTGTACTTGAGGAGGAAACTGTACGGGATTCACTACAAAGGTGGTTCAATGAGTGAACACATCGACTCCATAATGGAAGTGGTTGAACTCCCGCGCATCGGGAAAGCCTTTGGAAGATGAGGAGACCATCGCCGTTCTACTAGTAAGTCTTCCGAAACATACTCAGGACTCGTGACCGCTCTCGAGGGACGACGAGGCAGACCTGACGGTGGAGTATGTGACGGGAAGATCCTGGATGAGTACCAGCGACGCATGGAAGGTGAGAATTTTTCAGCGGTTGACCAGAAGGTAGCACTGGGTACATCTCATTCCAACGGGTCCCAGGGCAGAGGAGCACTACGGATCAAAGGACGATCAAAAGTCAACCTAAATCCAGCAAGAACAGTACAATGGAAAACCGAGTTTGTTTCTTTTGTAAGAAAAAGGGGCACATCAAGGCAGATTGCCGGAAATTTAAGTCATCACAGCACTATGTATCTGTATCAGAGTCACACGAAGATACTGAAAGTAAGTCTGTTGCATTTGAGGTAAGCAAAGACAATAACAAAAATTCTTCTGACTGGTATGTGGACTCTGGAGCAACAGGTCATATGACAAATGATCGATCTTTCTTTTCAACGCTACAAGGTACTAGCTCAAAAGTATTTTTAGCAGACGGATCATCGGTACAAGCAGAAGGGACAGGTCAAGGGTATTTGAACTGTAAGTTACCTGATGGAAAACTGCAGGAAGTTTTACTTCAGAAGGTACTGTTTGTTCCACAACTCAAGAGTAGTCTTATATCTGTTCGGCAGATAACTCATTTCGGACTGAAGGTAGTTTTTGAGGGCAATACTTGTTGTATTTACAGCGGAGAAAACGTAGTAGCTATGGCTACAAATGATGGACACATGTTTAAGATGGAAACTGTTAGTAATGACAATTCAGCTTGTGTTGTTACTAGTTCAAACAGTCTGAGTCTGTGGCATCGAAGACTAGGTCACAGGAACGTGAATTCAATCAAAAGACTGGTGAATGAGAATTTAGTTACAGGAATGATGATCTCAGGAACTTAGGAAGTAATGAAATAAAAGATTATGAAGAATGCATTAAAGGAAAACTAACTGAGTTGAAGTTTCCCACAAGTACAAGTAGGGAAAGTGAGCCAATGAGACTTGTACACTCAGATTTATGTGGACCCATGCCGACTAGTACACCAAGCGGCAACAGGTACATGTTGACATTTATTGATGATCATTCTAGATTTACCATAGTAAGACTTGTTAAATCAAAAGATCAGGTGAAAGATGTTGTAAAAGAGTACATAGCATCTATGACAACAAGGTTTGGAAGAAAACCTGCAGTATTTCGTACTGACAATGGCAAAGAGTACGTTACAGAGGAATTAGAGAGTTACTTGAGGAAGGAGGGGATCCAACATCAGTACACCGTTGTTTACACTCCTCAGCAGAATGGAGTTGCTGAGCGAAAGAACAGAAGTCTGACAGAAATGGCCAAATGTATGCTTTTAGATGCTGGTTTGCACAATCGCTTTGGGGAGAAGCAGTTTTGACTGCAGCATATCTACAAAATCAAACTTCAAGCAGAGTAATCGATAAAACTCCACTTGAAATGTTTACTGGCGAGAAACCAGATATCAGTCATCTTAGAGTCTTCGGTTCTAAGGTTTACTCTCTTGTACCTTCACAAAAGAGGAAGAAATGGGATGACAGAGCAGTCGAAGGTGTGTTAGTCGGGTATGATGGTAGCACAAAAGGATACAGAATCCTGGATCCTAAAACTAACAAAGTATGGATCAGTCGATCAGTGAAGATAATCGAAACAGAAAAATCAGCCGAGAAGATCTCTGAGAAGAAGATGACTCGGCAAGAAGGGGAAACCGTTTGTGACAAGGAACCTGTTAACAAAGAAGCTCTTAGATCGTTCCCAGTAAATATGACTACCCCTACTGTGACATCTGAAGTCGGAAATAATGATCCAAATGAACATGAAACTCAAAGTCAACTTGAGAGTGAGAAAAGAGTTTCACAACGTCAAAATAAAGGAATACCACCCAAACGCTTTTGCTATAAAGCTGAAACAAATGACATTTCTGAACCTTCTTCGTGGGAAGAAATGTTAACACTTCCTGAGCCTGAGAAATGCAAATGGATGAAAGCAGCTGAAGAAGAGATGAATTCATTAAAACTGCATAATGTATGGACATTATCAGACCTTCCACCAGGGAAGAAAGTAGTCAAGTGTAAATGGATCTTCAAGGCTAAGCTAGATGGAAATGGTCAAGTGGACACTTACAAAGCTCGATTAGTAGCAAGAGGATTTTCTCAGACATACAAAGAAGATTATGATGAAACATTTGCTCCGGTTGTCAAATATGAAACTGTACGTGTGCTATTAAGTGTAGCAGTTCAGAAAAATCTACATATTCGTCATTTGGATGTTAAAAATGCATACTTGAATGGAGATTTGCATGAAGATATATTTATGGAGCAACCTTCAGGATTTGAAGAATTTGGACATGAAGATAGGGTTTTGAAACTGCATAAGAGTATTTACGGACTCAAACAATCTGCTCGAGAATGGAACAAAACCGCCAACAAAGCTCTAGGTGAATTGGGGTTCAAAAGCAGTTTTGCTGATTCTTGCCTATATTCAAGAAAAGAGGAAAATGGACAAATAACCTACATACTGTTGTATGTTGATGATTTATTAGTTGCAGGAGGTTCGGAAGATATTACAATGAAAATTGGTCAAGATCTGAACAAACATTTCAAGACCAAAGACTTGGGAAACGTCTGTCACTATCTTGGAATGCAAATTGAAAGAGATGAAGATGGTTCATTTTTGCTAAACCAGAGAAGCAAAATTAAGGTGAAGATGGTTGAAGAACAAGGTTACTCCTATGGAAACAAACTTCCTATCTGATATGACTGAAGAGAGCAAGAAACTTCCCAACAATACACTTGTAGGATCGCTTTATATTTTT
The DNA here is from genome assembly GCA_018831715.1 of Matsumurasca onukii. NCBI lineage: Eukaryota > Metazoa > Arthropoda > Insecta > Hemiptera > Cicadellidae > Matsumurasca > Matsumurasca onukii. The sequence continues at coordinate 52,231,965 of CM032059.1, read as the reverse complement.
CCAAGGTTTCACGGCCAGATATTGCGGCAGCTGTTGGATTTCTTTGTAGATGTGTTGAAACGCCAACAGAAAGTAACTGGAATGCATTGAAACGAGTAATGCGTTATCTTTCTTCGACTATTGATCTGAAACTTCAATTTTCCACAAATGGAACACTGAATCTTGAATGCTATGCCGATGCAGATTGGGCCGGTGACAAGAGGGATAGAAAATCAACCAGTGGCTATGTTTTCTTTTTGAGTGGAAATCCCATATCATGGTCTAGTCGCAAGCAAACGTCTGTCTCAATGTCTTCCACAGAAGCAGAATATAATAATAATAATATCTTTATTTGTCATATGAATCTTACAATTATTGACAATGTCATGGTACATATACATGGCTATAAGCCAGAGTCAATAATAAGTAGTTAACCATATAATTTATATAAATAAATAACTAATTTGCTTAATGTTTTTATTATACAGTAAAGAGCTAGAAAATACAGAGTAAACCTGATTTAAATCAATATTTTACTGTCAAAAAACTCCTCTATGGAATAAAATGGATTTTGTAATAACCAATCAAAAAATAAATTTTTAAATTTTTTAAGTGAATAAAGGTCCATTATTGGTTTTAGTTTATTATACAATTTAATAGACATGACTGTATGGCTATTTAGAGATTTACTGAGCGACAAGGTTTAACTACAGCATTATTTTTATCAATGGTATTGTAGGTATGGACATCGTAATTGAATTTAAGTGACTCCTCATGTTTTTGAGAATACAAAAAAGATCATATACATATAAATTTATAATGGTTTGAATTTGCAGATTTGTAAAGAGTGGTTTACAGTGTTCCAAGAACTCTGCCTGGGCCATTGCTCTAATTACTTTTTTTGTAAAATTAAAATTTCCTCAACCCTTCTACTATTACCCCACAAAATTAACCCATATCTAAATATTGACTCAAAATAGGCAAAATATGATGTTCTTACATTGTTTTGGAACTAAATGTATTAGACGATTCATCAGAAATACTACCCTAGACAGTCTTGAACTGACGTAATCTATGTGACTTGACCACGTCAGTTCAGTGTCAACATGCAGACCTAAAAACTTTGTTGAATTGATATAGTTGTTAGTAGAGAGTTGTGCTGTACGCTTTAAACTAAAGACCAAGTTTTGTGTTTTATCTTGATTAAGCAAAAACCCGTTGGCAGAGAACCATGTTGAAGCCCCTTCAAGAGTATTACTAACCAGTTTGTTAAGATGTTCTAAGTTTGGACTTATGTTAAGGAATGTAGTGTCATCGGCATAAAGAACAATTTTTGATTTGACAGCTAATGGTAGATCATTTATATTGATTAGAAAAAGAAGTGGCCCCAGGACAGAACCCTGTGGAATACCCCACTCCACTAAAGCCTCATCTGAACAACAACCATTCACTGAGACTATTTGTCGTCTATTACTTAAATATGATTTGATGAACTGTAAAGGGGGGCCCTGAAGACCATAGTATCCTAGTTTTGTTATCAATTTACTTCCATCAACGCAGTCAAAAGCCTTGCTCAGGTCACAGAAGGTAGCCTGAGCATAGGCTTTATCCTCGAAAGACTGAAGGATCTGTCTAACCAAATAATCCATAGTGTCAATGGTGGACCTTCCTCTTCTAAATCCATATTGGAATTCACTAAAAATATTATTAGAATCAAAATATTTAACAAGTTGGTCATTTACTATGATCTCTATTAATTTTCCCAAGACTGGGACTAGAGATATTGGGCGGTAACTTTGAGGTAGTTCTTTAGGGCCCTTTTTATAAATAGGGCAGACACGGGAAATTTTTAAAGCATCAGGAAAAATTCCTTCTTTAAACAAAGAATTTACACATTTTGCTAGAGGATAGGCTACACTTGGAATTATATTTTTTAAAAGATCATTTGACATACCAAAAATATCAGGACTCTTCGAATTGCTAAGCTTTTTAACTGAAGTAATAATATAGTTAGTAGTTACATTTTTCCAAGTAAAATTATTATTATTAAATCTATTGTCTAACATATTCATATAAAAATTGAAATTCACATCAGTACTAGGGTGAGCGTTATTATTAATTTTAAGCTTAATATCATTTACAGATTCAACAAAATATGTATTAAAACTATTAGGCTCAATATCAATATCTGCACATGGTTTTTTGACAGTATTTTGCTTAATAATATTCCGTGCAGCCCTGCATTTGTTACTGCTAGTCTCTATACACCTTACATTATTCATCATTTTGGCATTCTTAACAGAATCTGTATAGGACCGTTTCAATAAATTATACTCAAACTTAATACGTGTGAGATAAGCATGGTCGTTGGTGTTATTGCCACATTTTAGTAGCTTATGTAGGAACAGTAATCTTTCTTTCTTATTGGCCAGATCTCTTGTATACCAATCATTATTGTGTTTTATTTTATTTAACATGCCATTATGTGAGGTAGTTTTTAAAATTTTAAAATAATCAATGTTATTTACTAAAATATTTAAAAAATGCTCAAACATTAATTCTGATTTCCTATTTTCTAAATAAATCATTACACATTGCCAGTCATAAGTAGCTAACTTAATTTGAAGCTCTTTAATTTTTGTATCAGGTAAGTAAAGTTTAATTGGTCTTTTATTTAAGCTAGATTTGTTGGAGATTATATTGTTACCTTGTACATTTTTTACTGCAGTATTTATTATTTTGATTATTAAACCATCATGATCTGAATGAGGAAATACAAAGAGATGTACTGACAATATTTGAATTGATTGTTTTTTAACAAATATGTTGTCAAGGCAATTATTTCCTCTGGTCGGCATACTATTTTGGTGGTAATAGTTAAATTGCTTGAAGAGGTTTATTGATTGTTTAACAGTCCCCTTATCCTTAGTCACATCAAAGTTATGCTAAAATCTCCACCGATAAATATACTGTAATTATTCCATGATGAAAGGAAATTTAAAAGATGTTCCAATAATTCCAAGAATCTAAGTGGATTCGGATGGAGAGTGATATAGTGAAACAATTATAAGTTTAAAATTTTCTATCAATATTGCACATACTTCAAAGTTAACCTCTTCACAAAATTGACTAACTTTCATCTCTAGCCTTCATGGAATTTTTGATAAAAATAGCGGTCCCACCTCGAACATGCTTATCCCTGCAATATGCACTAATAAATTGATAGCCATCTGGGAAGGCTAAGTTAATTTCATCTATCTTGAGCCAGTGTTCAATTAAACATACAATAGATATATTTTTATATATCGCTGCTTCTCAAGCTAGTAAAGAGTTGCTGTGGCTCCGTCAGCTGTTGAATGATATGAACATTCTTACTCCAGGACCAACACTGATGTTCGAGGATAATCAAGGATGTATAAAACTAACTGAATCGGATCGCTTTGGAGCACGCACCAAACACATAGATGTCTGTTACCACCAAATAAGAGATTTACGAGACAAAGAAATTCTTCAAGTCAAATATTGTCCAACACAGAAGATGGTAGCTGAGATATTTACGAAGCCGTTACCTAAAGACACTTTCACAAGTTTAGAACAGAACTTGGAGTTTTCAAACCGTGTTAAACGAATTACGTGAAAAGGGGTGTTGGAAGCCTGTATATTAATTGAGCACAAAATAGTTTAACACATGTTATGTTTTGATTATTAAGACAGATGTTCACTAATGTAAATAGTGATGTTTACTGTTGTTGTCAATACAGTTTAATTTTGATCCTGTACAAGCCTCCTGCAGTTCTTTATTTCTTAGTATTATTTTCAACACTATCAAAAAGTCTTCTTCAGGACTGGTTGCAAACTTCTGATCGTTTAATGCTATCTTCTATGTTGAAGTTATTTTTTATAATTTTGAAATATTTATTTTCATGGTATCTTGGAAGACACTCAGGTAATAATGTGTCTCGAAAAATTAGCTTTTTGATGCAAAAAGGTAAGTTTTGAAAGTACTTGTATCCTAAAACAAAAATATGTATTACACTGATTTCGTAATAATGCACTGGTGATGATGCGCATAAGCGTTTTACAGGCACTCTACAGAACCTTCAGTAGGTACCAAAGATTTAAGTTGGATCAAATATGTTCAGACTCTTTGGTAATGGCAATACTTGTGCTGAAATAGGTTTTTAAGTTGAGAGTATACACTGGACTTCCATTAAATCTGATACGATTTTGATTGTAATATTGTGGTATCCAATCCATTTGTCACATTTTTATTTTTTAAATTTACAATTTAAATATTTAATTAATACTTTTGAATCATTTTTTTACGTTAGAATGTCTTCTGCATTGAATCTGTTGATGTATTTCCGAATAGGCAGACTTGGCGCGACTACATATTTAAGAAAAATAGGAAAATAAGTTATTTATCTCAGAACAACAAACTTAGTCTTAAAATGTTTGTAAAACATTTGCCAAGTTTTGTTATACCTTTATTTTACTATAAAGTTTTAGTGTTTTGAGTTGTTAAACCTAAAAACTTAGTATGCCCGCCATTTTCAAACCAGAAATGATAATTAAAATTTATTTTAAATATCGGTTTTGATTATACTTAAGAAGTGTGCAAAGTTTTAAGTTTATACCTTATTCTACCCATTATATAAAATTATTTAGTCAGAAACAGACAGACAAAAAACTTTATGAGATAGAACTGTGTTTTGACTTTTGGACTTTTTGTTTCTTTTGTCCTGATAAATTGATTGTTGTTGTAGTTACTGGAAACTTCGTTATAAAGTTTAAAATTGGCTCAGGAGATGCTGGGAAGCTAAAACTGTAAATCGTTTTGTTCTCGTTTGGTTCTCTCTGGCAATAGAAATAAAGAACTCACTTTCCTATGAAAATTCACTTAAAATAACGAAGTTTACTTACTATTAACAGTTTTTATATATCACTTAACTAAATGTTCAAAACCTTTCTTTTTCTATAACTTTTTTTACTATAAAAGCATTTTAGAAGTCAGGCGTTGATCTTTCGAGTTTGCACTGGGTTTGCTACTGTTACTAGCCCTGTCCTTCCACCGTTATTCATCATTTGCAGTTTTACTGTGTTTTAAATCAGCAAACTCTGTCTGAGTAATTACTTTTGGCTTAAGAAAATATTTGTTTGTTTTATTCAGATGGGCAGATACAACACTTTGGCATCAAGGAGCACTAGTCAAACACTGTAAAGAGTTGTATAAAGCAGAAGGAATTTCAAATGCTGCCGAACCAGGAAATCCTTCTCACACTCGATTCTACGTAAGACATTAAAAATTAGTTTTGGAAGTAAAATTTATTTGATTAGGCTTATACAAGAAAGTAAAATATCCTACCATACCCATGGTGGTTGTGTAAACTATTCCATGAAGAATCATTCACTGTTACACAACTTAAATTCATCATATTCCATCAGAACACATTTTCAAAAGGATTAAGAGAGTAATTTACTATTTTCCATGTCAGCTATTATTATTGAGCGGCCTAAATAAGTTAAAACTCAGAAGATTGAATAGTTCAAAGGAACAGTATAGCATTAGAAAATATTGGAACAACAGGTAGAAGCTCTTAATTTGTAGGTAATGGCTTCTTATTCTATTTTTTATACACAGGGTGTAACAAAACTACTAGTCCAAACTTCAGGGTATTGTTACTCGAGCCAAAACAAGTGAAAAATGGTGAACTATATGAGTTTGTTTTTTTGTTTGGCCGCCAGCTACCATTTTAAGTTTTTCAGTAAATATTTTTTCTTCTAAACTACATGATCAATTTAAAAAAAATGTATTTGGTTGTGTACTTTATAATTTTTGCAGGAAAATCAATAGTTTTCCAAAACTTATATTTTCAAAATAACGGACGTTTCAATATTTTAAACTAAAATAACTGAAAAACTGTGCATTTTACAAGAAATTTTAAAGAATACTTTATTTTACATTTTATTACTATCAAACGACATTAAGTTGGTTAAAATTGAAAGGATAAATAGTCAAGCTTGAGCTTAAAGAATGCAGTTGACGCTCATTTATGCAACTGCGCTGACACAGCTACAGTAATTCGACCTCATTAATTTGTGGGCCCAGAGGTTGTCCAGTTATACAGAATAATGGGGTTTTACATAGTAAATGTGCCACATGCACAAGTTATATTCATAGGTTGAGTATAAGTTATCTGTACTACAGTTTTAAAATTGAATTACATTTCAAATACAGGACAAGAAAATGAGTGATTGATGATTGCCTTTCTTTCTCATTGTTGCTTCGTCTTGTAGCCGACGTAGGAATTGAGTGTGTTTTTGAAAAGTCAGCTGTCGAAACAGCCGAGTTATAGGGTGTCGAGTTAGTGAGGTTCTACTGTACCAAGATTCCTCTTATAACACTTAGGGCCGGTTTCCCCAAATTCTCGTTGTCCCGGTTTACTTTGTACCGATCAAAAATGTATACCTCAGGTTTAAACTCCGAGGCGTTTCCCCAAATTTTTGACTGGCACAGCAAAAAGCCAGGTTAGGTTAAACCTCGCATGTCTGTTTTCTGTTTGATTTTGGTAGAAACAGACAAAAAAAGTGTGTTCGATCAGAGTTGGGGTTATGTTTACTGACTCCCAATGTAAAGAAGATATGCCTATTATGTTTTATCGCAATTTCTATCTTGTTTACTTTTCTCCATTGGTATGAAAGTGGAACACGGACACAAACGGTCTGACCATCAGACATTTGCTTAATGATTTTGCTTAACGGAGGACTTGTGCATTCTGCCCAACTCCCCTACGTCGATAAAAAGGACTGGAGGCATAGAAACTCAATGCGCACTAAAATGTATCCGCAGGGTGACAAGGCTCGATTTTTGTTACTTGTGGATCTCAAAGAATCACTAATCAAATTAAGCAATAATCTTGTAGTTTCCTCATCATGAAATCAAAAACTTTTCCTTCTTCCCATCTCCGAATTATTAACTCTTTCCCTGATTCTCGTCCTCTTCCTCAACTTCTTCTAATATTTTCAACAGTTCATCCATTTGACTAAATAATTATGTACTGTACTTAACCAAACAAAAAAATACTATTTTAAAAAGTAGGCTAATGGCTAAGTATTTGTAAACTTACTATTATGGCTAGGCTTTGATTTCCAAATTTGAGGAGTTATTCAATATAATATTATTTATTTCCATAATATTTCCAACAGTTTAATGAATTAATCCATTTAACTGATTGTGCATTTAAAAATAAAAAATAGATACGACGATTTATAAAAGTAATAGGCTAAGTATTAGTGAACTTAATATTATGGTGCGAAGGCTAGTCTTTGATTTACAAGTTCGAGGTTAGGTTTTTGTTTATTTCGACTAGTATAACTTTGTATCAGCCGTTTAAACCACCTGCGAGGCCAGTTAGTTTGTTCGGCCAAATTGACGGTACAAATTTTGAGAAACACCTACCTCCTTGAGATAAAAGCGGTTTAAACTGCCGATCTCAGTTAACTGGCGTTGGAAACCGGCCCTTATAAGATGACAAAAGAAATAGGTTATATACATGTTTGAAAATATTAAAACAATAATAATCATATGGTTAAATAAATCATATCTAAACTAATAGGATTTAAATTAATATTATACTATACAATTGTTTTATAAAATCTTTTCTTAATAAACTAGAATTTTGAATAGGTCCTCTTCATGATTTAAAATATTGTTTTCTTCAGCTAAATTTATAAAATATGTTTCCCAGGCGTTTAAATGTTTTGCCGAAGAAGAACTTTTCAGAATTTTTAAATTTTGATTTGAAATTAAATGATTAGATTCCATGCAATGTTCTGCAACTGCTGATTTCTCTGGACGATTGAATTTTATGTGAGCCAAATGTTCTTTATATCTTGTCTGGATGTTTCTTTTAGTCTGTCCTATGTATAATTTATCGCAATCATTGCAGTTGATTTGGTAAATTCCAGAACTTTTATTGGGATCAATTTTATCTTTAGGATTTGGTAGGCGTGATTTTAATTTATTAATGGTTTTAAAAGAAATGTTGATGTCTGTGTGTTTTTTAAATATTTTTTGAATGGGTTTTGAAAGTGTAGTGTAAGTGGTGCTCATCCAATGTTTCTTTTTGTCTTCTGTTGATGTTAGTGTAGTTTTCTGAGATTTTTGATGTTTTCTTTTTGCTTTTCGGAACATGTTTTCAACTAGTGAAATTTTGAAGCCATTGAATACTGCAACAATGGCTCAATCTCAGAAAACTACACTAACATCAACAGAAGACAAAAGAAACATTGGATGAGCACCACTTACACTACACTTTCAAACCCATTCAAAAAATATTTAAAAACACACAGACATCAACATTTCTTTAAACCATTAATAAATTAAAATCGCCTACCAAATCCTAAAGAAAAATTGATCCCAATAAAGTTCTGAATTTACCAAATCAACTGCAATGATTAGCGATAAATTATACAGGACGACTAAAAAAACATCCAGACAAGATATAAAGAACATTTGGCACATAAAATTCAATCGTCAGAGAAATCAGCAGTTGCAGAACATTGCATAGAATCTAATCATTTAATTTCAAATCAAAATTTAAAAATTCTGAAAAGTTCTTCTTCGGCAAAACATTTAAACGCCTGGGAAACATATTTTATAAATTTAGCTGAAGAAAACAATATTTTAAATCATGAAGACGGACCTATTCAAAATTCTAGTTTATTAAGAAAAGATTTTATAAAACAATTCGTATAGTATAATATTAATTTAAATCCTATTAATTTAGATATGATTTATTTAACCATATGATTATTATTGTTTTAATATTTTCAAACATGTATATAACCTTACTTTTTGTCATTTTTTAAACGGACCTGACGATAAAGGCATTGCCTTTGAAAGGCCATATAAAAGTTTTACGCCAAATTATTATTATTTTCCAGCACGCCTTCCCAATGATGACTTTTGACTCATTCAAACTAGTTAAGGCTAAAAGTAGTTTGAGACCCCAGAATAGGAATAGTTTTAGAAATTTCAAGAGTTCAGAAAGTAACTAATATGAATACACTTGTCGAGTACAATTATCAATTGTTCTTTGATAATATGATTAGGTTTTTGACTTAGTAGTAGAAATAAGTATGTGGAATCTTGTCTACATCTATCATGCTTGCCATACTGTTCCAGTGTTTCTTCAACAATCCGGCGGTGCCACTGTGTATGGTTGTCGGCTTGCAGCTCTCTCTTGTCGTTCTGCAAGTGGTGATCTTGATGCGAGTGTCCGAGTGGTATCAGATCATCTCTCTTACGCTTCTGCTATCTGCCAACTACTACACTCTGTTCAAACTTTCAAGAGATTATCTGGTGTGCTGGAAAGTTTACAAAGCGGAGGCCATGATACAAGACAAAATCACCGGCGGCTAGTTAAACAGACTTTGTTAGGAAACCGTGAGGTTGTTTCTATGTTAAAGAAAGGTTTGAAGAGTTGATAAAACTATTTGTAAGCCTTTGTGTTAAGGCTCGATTTTCACAAAAGGTTATGTAAAGAAAGTGTTGTCTACCCAACCGGCCAACTATATGTATTACCAGTTCAGATTCGAGAGAAAACATTGTCAATATGTGGACCATAGGGTGTAAAATAAGTTTTAGTTCATTGCATACGTAGTGTTAGTTTTTTACTCTTCTTTACACTATTATAAAAATTGATGTTGATTACTATAGTCTAAGCAAAATCTGTTGTGTTTTTTCAATATAAATGTTTGCAGTTTCACCAAATATGTATTTTAAATTCAAATGTTGATCTGAAAACTTAAGAACTTAGTAGTTCTTTAAAGTGTTTACATTATCTTTTCCTCTTATATTTCAGCCAGCACCAGTTGTATTTATTTACAATCTACAACATTTAGTTAATTACTTATAGAACTCCAATTATCTTAAGTCCAATCATCAAAATCTAAATTATCATTAAATATGGACAAAATGTTTGATTAAGTAGTATGGTGAGTTATTTTCTCTTTAAAAAAAAGTGTATTAGAAAATAATGTTTATGTGTATTGTGAAATATTTGATTTCATGGTTTATCAAAGCATTCTCATGTACTTAGACCAAACTTCATTTTCTATGTAGTTTAAATGGTGTGATTGACGATCTTACTGCGTAGCTTTAACTTTACATTATAAGAAGACTGATTTTTGTTCATAATTTTAGTTATAAACCAATAAAAACAAGTTTATTTATTTAATTGTACATATAAGGTAAATTATTTGTATTTGGTAAACTTATTGTTTCAAAAAAAGGTAATAAGTGATGTTTTTGCTTTGTTATGTTATACAAGGTTAATACAGTGTTCAAAGAAGAGAGATTTTGTTGTTTCTCTAAAAAAAAAGGCTCAAAATTAAACAGTTATAACATCACGCAGAACAGAAAATGAGCTAGCCTAAAGTGGTTAGCTACACTCAGCGTAGCTAACCAGTCAAACTCTACCAAACAACATGTAGTTGTTAAGTCAAACAACAAATTAAACCTTAGAATTTAGTAATAGCCTAGAGAAAAACAAAACTACAATGTTAGTTTGAAAGTTCATAATAGTGGCGGAGAGCAATTAAGTAAAGGAAAGAACGGATTTTTCAGCCACTTCCGAGAAAATATTTCCTAACGGTAGTTGAATCCACCGCTGAGGACTACACTAACTTAATATTTTATCTTCTTGATAACCTGGACTATTTCAATATATTTTTAAAAGACATATCTGATATTTGAGGTCATAATTACAAATATGAACAAGTAAAACGAGTAAAACAAGCCTCGCTTTTACTTGTTCATATTTGTAATTGTATTTTGACAAGCCATCAATTTTCATGATGTAGCTTATTTTAAAATATTGGTTGAATAGTCCTAGGTTAGTCCTAATTTAAGATATTAATTAAATGTAGTTCCTAGTTAGTGTAGTCCTCTGAAGACGGTGAGTTTCTAACCACCAAACGCGGAGTAGTTTTCTCCGAAGTGGCTGGAAAATTCCGTTCTTTCCTTTTACTTTAAACTACAATATTACAAACACAAGCCACACTATGAAAGTAAACAAGTCACCGGAGTAAATTCAAAACAAATCACAAAACACGCCCACTAACTGAACGAGCTAACCCTAGACTAACTGGTTGGCCGGTGACAGGCCAATCACACACACTAGCAGCAGGCTAGCCAACTGTAACAAAGAAACACAAAAATCCCTATTTATGCACAGCCAATGAAAGAAGGGGGAGGTTTACGTGAGTTAAGTTCTCTGTGGCCTGTTTTGCATCCTTAATACCATGCTATGAGTTTTTTGAGTTGTTTCTTGTTGAAAATTTACTTGAATATTATGTTTCTCCCTACGCTTAAGTTCATTTTTAATGAGCGGTAACCAGAGGGGCCTTATTTCAACTGAAGCTTGACTGATTGGATGGTCTGCTAAATGGACTTATGTATGAGGCCTCGATTATTTTTCTTTTAAAGAAGTGAGGCTCCTGATGTATTATACTAGCCTCATTCCAGTTCATTGCGTGATTTTCAGACCAACAATGTTGAGCAATTTTGAACGTTTCGGTTAAACCCATTCGCGTGTTGTCTTTGTGTTCTTTAACTCTTACATTTAATGGTCTTTTTGTCTAACCTATGTACTCTCTATCACAGCTACATTTAATACTGTAAATACAGTTTTTAGATTCCTGAGTGCCATTTTTGGGTTTGGTTTTTACGAGACTTGCCACCGGCCAACCAGTTAGTCTAGGGTTAGCTCGTTCAGTTAGTGGACGTGTTTTGTGATTTGTTTTGAATTTACTCCGGTGACTTGTTTACTTTCATAGTGTGGCTTGTGTTTGTAATATTGTAGTTTTGTTTTTCTCTAGGCTATTACTAAATTCTAAGGTTTAATTTGTTGTTTGACTTAACAACTACATGTTGTTTGGTAGAGTTTGTAGCTGACCACTTTAGGCTAGCTCATTTTCTAATGTTCTGTGTTATGTTTTAGGTTACTTTCACCTGAAGACAGAATCAGATTGCAGATCCCGAAACGTCGTGATCCTTTTTGTTCACTAACGATGGAAAATGTCCGCAATAATAATTTAACTTCTGAAATCCTCCCATCGTCAACAACAAACTTCAAACAAAGAGTTATAACATTTTAGAAATTATCAAAAAATTTTAAGCAAACACATACTTTAAATGTTCAAATTAATTTTTATTCTTCGTTATTATTATGGTTTTAAAATGCTTAGTATTTCATATTTAAAAACTTAACGTGTATACATATTCTCGGGGTGTGCGAATACTCGATTATCGAGTTGAGTTTCGGTAAAAGTGATCGGTAAAGCTCGAAATTTAGTTTAGTCGAGTAATTAGTTTTAGGTATAGTAATGATTTTGTTGCGGGCACTAGCGGGAGTAAGGAGATCGCCGGTAACGGTATCGAAGTCGTGATTTCAACACGGGAGTCAAGATCACCGTAAATAGTATCGAAGTCGTGATTTCATCACGGGTGCTAGCGGGAGTCAAGTGATTGCCGCGAACGGTATCGAATTCTTTATTTGGACGCAGGCGCTAGCAAGAGCCCACTGTGAACGGTATCGAAGTCGTGATTTTGTCTATATAGGTGGTAAATTACCTCGTCAAACAGTTTCCAAAAGAGTGGAGTTTTACTACATGTTTCGGGACAACGGTCCCATCTTCAGGTGGTAGTACACATTAAACACATTGAAATACACTGATGGTAGCTCCAGCTAGGGATTGTCGAGAATTTATAAAACACGTTACAAAGTAGATGTTGACGAATATAACACAAAACACAAACACGGAACGAAAAACTAACGAACTGTGGGCCTACTATACGGCCACGATCACGAGCGGTAGTTGACAAACTGGACAGGATTTGAGGTTATTTGTTATCAGCTGTGCCGTGCAGTGCTGCGGTCTGGTGAGAGTTCATTGGTGGTGGTTGAACAGCTGATAGCAGACGAGGTTGACGGCCTGTGATCGAGTTAAAAATTACGTGGGAGCTGAATCTAAGTTTCTCGTTTAAAATTGTAAGTTGGTTTTCTTGGAAATGCCTGTAAATCTCCAGCTACTCGAGCGTACCCAGTTTTTTACCCTTTCTACAAACGTGGAGAATGTCTAAGATGTCAATATTTCCAAGATCATGGTTATGGTCTATGAGGTGCTGAGAGAAAGATTATTTTTGATTAGTGGTTCTTGGTCTATGCTCTTTAAATCTAGTTGCAAATGTACGGCCAGTCTGTCCGACCAGTCTGTATAAACACTATTACAGTCTTTACAACCAATTCTGTACACTCCAGGTCTGTCAAATTTTGTATTGTTACGGGTGTTATGTTGTAAGATATTACGGACTCTGTTGGTAGTTTTAAATGCAAGCTTGATATTTTGACGGTCAAAAGTTTTTCTCAATCCGTACTCAATGTTGTTACTATACTCTACACAGACAAATTAGGGGTTGGGCCGGTAGCTATATTGGTTCGTTTGTTACGCTGGTTGTTATTCCTATTATTCTTCTTATTTATCAGTCTGTTTATCATGTTGCTCTTGTAACCATTAGCCATGGCGATAGATTTTATAATGTTGACTTCCTAAGTTCCTGTTTATAGTTACTCTAATTTAACGGAATGCTCAGTAAACGGTGAATCATTGAGTTGTAAGCGGCCATTTTATGACTGTATGGATGAAATGATGTTGAATGGATGGTCTGGTTTGAGGTGGTTGGTTTCCTTTAAATACTATAGTTCAATTTGTTGTTATGTTTTTCCAATGTGATGTCTAGAAAATTAATTTTATTAGATTGTTCAATTTCTAGGGTAAACTTTAATTTAGTGGATATAGAATTGAGATGACTTTGCAGTTTTTCTAATTGTCAAGCATTTCCATTGAACAGTAAAAGAGTATCGTCCACATATCTTTGATAGAACAAAATTTTATCCATGGATTTGTTTTTGTCTGAATCATTTTCTATATGATTCAAGTACAGGTCTGCTAATATTCCCGATAACGGTGACCCCATCGCCAGTCCGTCATTTTGGTTGTAAAATTGTCCGTTAAATTCAAAGAAGTTCTGTTTAAGTATTTCTTTTAATAGTGACATGAATTCATTAACAGCTTCAGGAAGTAAACTGCTATTCTTGAGATGTTTTTCAACAATGTTTAGGGTCTCAAGTACAGGTACATTTGTATACAGGTTTACTACGTCGAACGAAGCTAGTGTGTGGTGTTGTAATATGGTTATGTCCTTGGTTTTGTCTATTAAATCATATGAATTTTTGAGGCTGTAATTTTTTGTCAGAACAATATAATTTTTCAAGCTTTTTACTTATTAGCAACCTTGAAAGTGGGGGAGGTGGTGTAATCTACAAGTGGTCTAATTGGTGTGTTTTCCTTATGTACCTTGGGTAAACCATGCAACAATGGGGCCTTAGGGCTAATTACCCTTAATGATTTTATATCATTGTCAGTAAACAATATCTTACTATTATTGATCAACTTCTTTATTTTCAACTGATAAGCGTTAGTGGGATCCTTGGTCAATGGTTGTATATTGTTGGTTTGAATAAATGAATCTACTTTTGCAACATAATCTTGCTTGTACAGGATTACCGTGGTATGGCCCTTATCAGCTTTGCACAACAAATCATCGTTATCAATGAGTTTCTGTTTGATATATTAAGGATTAGACAATTCTTGTTTTTGTTTTGTATTAAGGCTCTTACTCCTGTTAATTTTATGGGCCATGCTTAGTCTAGAGGCACATTTAACATCTTCATCAGGTATAGATTTAATAGCTACTTCAGTGTTCATTAGTTCTTGAAAAATACAATTTTTACCAAGTTGTGGGAAATATGGTTTAGGCCTTTGTCGAGAATCTAAATTTCTTGCTCACTAAAAGATATGTTAGTTTTATTTACGGTACGAGGGTAGAATTCAATGTCGTGAAGTATTATGGCCTCTTTATTCTTTTGTGAGTTGATCAGTGCAGTAAACTTGTCACGGTGAGTGACTTTTTTTATTTTTGATGATGTGCTCAACAGAACTATTAATGATATTTAACAATGAATCAAAGGCAGCTGGATGTGAATTATTGGCTAGTTCAAGATGTTTCTTTAAGGCTAATTTATTCAAAAGGTCCTTCTTACAGTAGAGATTTTTGATTTCGTATTTATTCCATAGTTTTTCAGCTGGTTTTTGAGCATGTTTTGCTGCAGAAGATTTGTTGTTAATTTTTACATTAATGTCATTTGGTTTGATGTCGTGTTTCAAACAATCTTTGTTAAATTTTTATGTTCTGTATTGATCTTCGATGTTCGAGATCTTGAGTTTAATGTTTTTGTACTGTATGGCTAAGATGACCTGACAGGCATTTGAATTGAAATTCATTTTGTTTAGCCACGAAACTGTATGTAGACTATATAGGTGGTAAATTACCTCGTCAAACAGTTTCCAAAAGAGTGGAGTTCCACTACATGTTTCGGGACAACGGTCCCATCTTCAGGTGGTAGTACACATTAAACACATTGAAATACACTGATGGCAGCTTCAGCTAGGGATTGTCGAGAATTTATAACACACGTTACATGTTACGTGATTTTGTCATTAATTAGCGGATCCGTGACGGATTGGTATCGCACGACTCCGGAGCTCATCACTCCGGTGGCGCAGGTTCGATACCCGCAGTCACCACTTACATTTGTAATACGAGGTGTGAAAAAAACCAGAATTTGCATAAAAAATCATTTTATTTTTAATTATTGAAAACTTTTACTTTACAACCTTCAATATACACTCCTTCTTGATCCCTACATCGGGTCATGCGAATTTTCCACTGTTCAAAACAGTGTCTAAACTCGTTTTCGGAAAACGTGTTCATTACCTCTGTCGCAGCTTCCACACTATCAAATCTCGTTCCTTTCAGTTCAGATTTCACTTAGGGAAACATGAAAAAGTCACACAGTGCTAAGTCCGGTGAATACGGTGGATGCTCCAATACGGGAATCTCATGTTGTCGATGTTAAAGGTCGTCCTGATCGTGGGTCGTCTTCAATCTCATCTCGTCCCTCTTTAAATTGCTTATGCCACTCAAAGACCTGTGTACGTGATAAACATCCATCCCCATACACTTGTTTTAGCAAAGAATGAGTTTCTGTTGCAGATTTTCCTAGTTTCACAAGGAATTTCGCATTAATACGCTGCTCTTTGAAAACACTAAGCATTATTTCGATAAGACGCACATACAACACCCTAATAGAACGGACGCCAAAGGTCGATTGAACGCACGCCATCTGTCTGAGTTGCATGAATCGGTAGCGAAGATGTCACGTGACTGCACTATGCGACATTTAACATTTGGCTTTGCACTTCGCGTTTGTGCCTGCGCCAGTCCGGTTTCTTTTTAGCCACACCTCGTACAGTGTTACATTATTAATACGGTGATGCTAGGTAAAGGTCGGACGAGGTTGAGTGGTATAGAGGACTTTGTAGTCCTAACTTCATCTCGTTAAACAAGACAAACATTACCTTTTAAGCTTTGGGATTAGGTAATAATCAATTGGCGCCAAATCAGAGCTTTAAGGTGGATGACTAAAAATTTCCCATAGACGTTGAAGTTTGTTAAGTGTTCTTGCAGATGCATGAGGCCGAGCATTGTCATGGATCAGCAATACTTGTTCTGTCAGCATTCCCCGTCTCTTGTTTTGGATGGCACGCCGAAGTCGTTGGAGGGTTTCACAGTAGGCCTCTGAGTTGATCGTTTCTCCCCTTGGCATAAACTCTACATGGATTAAGCCCTTTTCGGTCCCAAAAAAACAGGTTGTTGGTGCCACTCCATTGATTGCCGCTTGTTCTCTGGAGTCTTATATGAAACCCAAGTTTCATCCCTGGTAACGATGCGGTTGAGAAATCTGTCACCATCTCTGTCATATGCGGTCAAAAACTCAAGGGCTGCTCCCGTACGATTTGTCTGATGGGCTTCAGTCAACGTTTTTAGCACCCACCGAGCACACATTTTCTTGTAACCAAGGTGCATTGTCACTACTTCATGTAACAGAGATCTTGAAATTTGAGGAAACAATTCATGTAGAGTGCTCATTGTGAAACATCGCTTTTCCTGAATCTTTTCCCTTCAGTTCTTCTGTTACAAATGAGGACCTCCCACCCCGATCTTCATCATGTACGCTGGTTCTTCCTTGACTGAACATAAAGCACCATTTCCTCTCTGATGACTCGTTCATTGCACTATCACCATAAACACTCTTTATTTGCCTATAAATTTTAATAGGCTTAATGTTTTGAGCGTTAAGAAAACAAACGACACTTTGCACTTCACATTTAGCAGGATTTTCAATTGTCAACGATTATAAATCACTGTGAAAACGAGACACTTGACCACACAGCAACAAACATAACCTCAAATTGAAAAGGAAGACTGAGCCTAGCAGCGCTGCAAGACTGGTAGGGAGAGGTTCTGCCGAGCGTGATGCTAATCGTTCTTTACTTTCTGGATGACCCTCGTATGTTAATCCTCTCAACAAGTTATGTTTTTTTCTGATTTTCATAGCATTTGGAACAAATGTTCCTTTTGTAAATATCTCGGTTAAATTTGTTAGCAAGCTAAATTTTAATACTGTAGGTTGTCTTTATGGTTGTAGTTTTCATCAAAATAGCAATTCATCCGATTTTGATACAATTTGTGATATATACATATTTGTTTAGATGATGTCCTGTTTTTAATGAAATTTGAAATGCATATCTCTTTATGATATGTATTAAAGTTTGCTGTAAAAGACGTGACACCCGTGGTAGTAGAGTATGAAAAGCTGATGCTGTGAGAGTAACAAATTATAGCTACAATCAGTGAATTAGAGTAACAAGTTGCAAAGGAAATTCACAACATTCATACCAGCAGCTTCATTGCTTAGCAGCTTATTGGCCTGAAATTCCATCAGGATGTCTAGGATAACTTACCAGTTACAACTATATAAGTTTGTTCAAATGATACCAACATTTATGAAATAAACAATTTATTGAATGAAATTTGGGACACAAATTTACAACGGCTCTGGGAACTTGCCTGCTATTGGATTCATTTACAAAACCTTAGGTTGACAAGAGCTCTTAAAATAGAGCTTAGATAAGTTTACATGTTACCATTTATTTTAGTAGTTATCTGTGCTAGTGAAATCAAAATTGCTTCTTCTGTCCGGATTGTTTTTGTACCCTGATTGGGACAAGTATTGATGTATTTATCAAAAAGAAGCTTGACATCATTGATGTTTAGATTCTCATCATTTTCTAGGGCTGCTTCTAAGCCTGCCAGTCCTCCAAACA
This sequence comes from Matsumurasca onukii, assembly GCA_018831715.1. Taxonomy (NCBI): domain Eukaryota; kingdom Metazoa; phylum Arthropoda; class Insecta; order Hemiptera; family Cicadellidae; genus Matsumurasca; species Matsumurasca onukii. Next base: position 52,213,632 of record CM032059.1, on the reverse strand, counting down.
CAATAAGTAAATGTTTGAATCCGGAAAAATCTTGAGGAGAACAGCTACTTAGTGGACTTCCTTTATCTGACGTTCCGATGGTTAGGTCGTAGCCCTCTTGGTATGGTGACTTAGCGAACACATTGGTCAAGGAATTGGCTATGCGCACTGTGTAACCCCAGTAGACACCCAACTCTTCCTTCGGCTGCCATGGTGGCACAACCACTCCAGTTCTGTAACAATATGTTGTAAGCTGTACAAGACTTTTCTCGTAGTTGAAAAACACATTAAACCTTACAGCACTCAATAAAGTTTACACATTTTGATGAAAAACTGTAATGATTTAAAAATAGCATAAGCACAATTTTCCTAAAGCAGGTTTTAGTTCTGGGACGCCATAAGAAATAAAAAAACAAAATATCAAAATTTTCAAAAATTTCAAAGAAAAAAATAAACATAAATTGTGTTAAAATTTAGTATAATTACAATCTATTGTAAGTAAAATGTATCTAAGCTCAAATGAATAATATTATGTAAATGCATTAAACAAAATTATTGGGATGGGCCGGGTGGTTGACCTTGTCCAACCCGATTCTTTGCGGGCAGTGCTGTTTGCTGGGAGGGGTGGGGTGGTAGCAGTAGAAGTGTTGTCACCGTTTCCAGGATCACTATCAGTAACATCATGAATTAGCTCATTCTCACAATCTTATAGCATGTCCACATCGCCAAAGTTGTTGAGAACTAATTATTCAAAACACCAGCTACACAGGGCCGGTGCAACCTTAAAGGCAAACTAGGCAGCTGCCTAGACCGACCGAGCATGTGGAAAATAATCAAAGTTATTTAGAAAACATAAAAGCTCAGGGAGAAAAATATTTGGTCTTGAAAAATTATGTTAACTAAACTAGTAAACTAATAGAGGGGGGCGGAGGCTACAGTCAAAGGTTTTGTTGGCCGCCGAAAACTCTTGCACCGACCCTGCAGCTACAAAAAGGTCAAAATCCGGATCATCAGGATTCGACATTACAAATTATACAGACAACATATACTTTCTTACTTATGGAACAAAAAAAATATACATATAAATAGTATAAAATAAGAAGTGCACAAACTAAGAGAACAACACTACATAGCTCTGTAAGTTAATGAATATCAGACGCAAGGATGGTTACTGATTCGTTTGACGTATAATGGATACACTCAGAATGGCATTCCAGTGTGCATGAGCTGACTGACATAGCCGCGCTCCCTGCCCTCCACGACAGACCAATGCTTTTGTGTTCACATCAACAACTGTTTAAAATCAAACCAGGCCAACACGCAGCTAAGCGCTACAGTGCCGCTTGCATGAATAAATCAAATTTCATTTGCAGTTTGTAATTAGGCTAAACAATACAAGTTGTTAAATATTGGTTTTATTGTTTACTTTACTTACTCTTTTAAGTTATCTCTTTTTGTCTTGACAAAGACCCTGGTGGGGCTGAAAATTTGACATTCTGTGTTCTTCTGTGTTTCTACTTTATCTAGGTGAGCCTGCATTCTTTTATATTCCTTTTTGATTGCTGGCTACCTTGTCATTAGCTGTTGCTAGGCAACCACATAGGGCCGGGGTTAAATAACCTATCACAGAATTTTCTCTGTATACATGTGATACAGTGGGAGAGTGTCATGTGTGTTTATTATTTCCTTATCTCATCTCCATTTACTTAATGATGAATTTCAGTTGACGAAAAATGTTTTTAGAGTTGTTATACAAGTTGGTTTTAGAACAATAAAAATACGATATTGCAAGCTAAAAGGGTCTAGTACAAGTACAAAGGTTTTGTCTGAGATTGTTATTAGCCAACCTGACAATGGCTGCCAGCCTCCATTGAAAATGCACTCAGCAGGGAGGTAGGGGGGAGAGGGGTTGTTAACTTAGAACTGCTCTGCCACTAGTTCCTTATCTTATCTTCACCAGAGGTACACACTCACGACAAAATACACGAGCAGTTTTTACTTCCTGTCTCGAAATTTTGGTACTAAGGAGAGGGGATTGGGAAATGATCTCAATCCTGTCCCGGTACCGGAAATCTGGGATCCCGCACAGCTCTAAATTTAAGACGTAAATCGGAAAATTAAACCAGTACTACTGTAAGATAAAAATTAACTTAAAAAAAACTTAGCGCTTAACCTAAATACAAAGAAATCAAACTTACCCTACCAACACCAAGCTCGGCTCGCTCAAGAGCCATGTAGCCAATGCCCAAACACATCACACCCGACACCTGTCTAAGACCCTCCATCCCCCTTATGACCTTACTCTAACTATATATAGGTAATTTGTTTATATTGATGTCTGATGTTGAGCCATCAAGAGGTCTACCTTCTCTTTGAGCCATCTTTCTGAGGGTCCAGTCGAACAGTGACTCGTATGTCAGGGGTCAACGCCTTGTCAATGTTGACTTCTTTGAGCAATCCAACGTTCACCCAGGAGCCTTTTCCGTGTCTTGCCTGATGGTGAGACACTACACCCTCTCTGAAACCACAAATTTTGCTCGCTGCCATAAATACAGTATATTATTTGGCGGGGATAAACTGATAGTATTAATAAAAAGTAATAGTTAATAGTGCAGTAAAACTTAATTTATTTAAGGCTAGAATCAATAAGGAGTATTTTTGGGTTAATTTTAACCTATTTTTGATGAAAAATTCAAAATATTAACTTCCTAATTGTTACGCCCATAGCAACCTCTGAGTTCAAGATCAAGTGGGTGTGGCTACTTGTAGGGGTAAAATAACTAAATGTATCCGAGACTGTTTGGAAATTGGTGGCTTCAGGCAGCTGCATAATACTGTGCAGCTTATGATACATCCTGAATGTTGAAGATGTAGCCCTGGCGGATCAAGGCTGGAGTCCCAAATGATTTCCTGACAGCGAACACCATCATGTCAGTTTGGTTGTGATTGGGAAACCGCAGACCTTACATTACCTAGACTCCCATTAGTGTCCACGACAAAATTATTTACTAGTAAAGCATTAAATAAATTTAAAATTCTTGGTGCTGGAAAGCATACTATAATAGCTACATGCTGTGCTAATGTGTGTGTAGCATACTACTCGTTTTACCGAAATTATTTATCTTATTGCTATCAACAGTTACATTTTATGACATTATTATTAATTCAATCATCTACTCATATTTATTTCATTGTTATTGTTATATTCTACTACACAGCTTCATTTAATTATATATCATGTATTAATCAAGTTATTGTACAGTTTTACTGTATGTAGTACTATACTTACTTTAATCGCATGTAAAACAATTATTTTCATATTTTCAATCACAACCATCGATTGTATCATGTATATATTGGCAATTGCCATCTGTAATAAATAAATACTAGATAGGCTACATTGTTATAAATGTTTAGAAATATTCACAAACATCATTGACAATACCTGAAACAAAAGTCATCTGTGGCTCGTAGGTGGTGAGGAGCGTCTAACGGGTTGAGTACACCTGCATACTGTAGATCCTTGTGCATTGGAAATATGAATTTGCGTAGGTATTGAGGACACTCAAGATATTGGAGAATTCTGGCTAATTGACCACAAATATTTTCTCCAGGTTGATAAATACCCGCATTATTCTTTGAGGCTCCATCATCAAATATGATTATCTACAAATTATACGGTTAATTATAAGTTGCAATTGGGCTAATATAATTTAGATACTTGAAAGTTTCATATTTTGGGCAAGATAAACAGTTCTTATGCATGGTTTTCAGTTAGGGTAATATTTCCTTCAGTTTGTAATCAACAATTACAAATAGAGGTGTTCTAATAATTGACCCTCAGTAAACTGCTTATCTTGTACCAAGAAAACTTAACAATTTATTGTTTAATACATTAGAAATAATGTTTGGACCAAACTGGGATTTGAACGCGGGTCTCTCGCTTGCCATACGATTATGCTGACCCACTACACCATCCGGCCCAACTATTTATATCTCAAATTTAGAGAAGTATTTAAATCTGAATGTTTATCCAAAACATGTGCCTGTCAATAGCAACTTTAAATCAACAAGTTATTTACTAGTAAAGCATTAAATAAATTTAACATTCTTGGAGCTGCAGTGCATACCAGAATAGCTACATGCTGTGAAATATAAAACGATGTTTATATTTCCAAATTCAGAAATTTTGGCATTGAAATTCAAGATTGTATCGTCAAACTTAAAATAAAAACAGAAGATAATGTTGAAGTTCGCAAAATTGACGTTCACATACTTTGGAAAAACTTCAAGAAGAAGAATAATTATACGAATTGGTGCTTACTTCCACAAAAAGGAAGAGGTTCAGTTTTATTTCAACAATGTGCCGTACTGAACAAAAAAGTGAACAGTTGCGAAGGGTTAACTGACTCAGAATTCAAGGAATATTTAAAGATAGTGGGAGACGTTGCTCCAGTTAGAGGTATCAAAGGCAGGTCCAGGGACGGCAACCGTTGTCGGCATTGTTCTACCAACGAGCACTTCATTTTTGAGTCTTTGCCACATGTCCTTGGACAGTGTCCTTTTGGTAGCCTCCTCCGCAACGAACGTCACCACAGAATCAGAACCATCATTGCCAATGAACTGAGGAAGAACAAACACTTCGATATCCATAAAGAGATTAATTAGTTCAGTTGCAGACAACGGCTCTACAAGAAGATGTGACATTTTAGTGATTGACAAAATTAAAAGTAACGGAATTATCTTGGACCCTACAATTAGATTCGAAATTAGTAATACACAACCAGAAGATGTGGACATTGAAAAAAGACAAATTTACAATCAAACAATCAATTACTACAAATAAAAATACCAAATTCAAAATGTTCAAGTAATAGGTTTATTCATTGGATCTCGCGGCACAATTCCAAAGTTTTTCAGTGATTTTTAGTATAAGTTTAATTTAAATAAGAAAACATTAATCCACATTCAATTAGTTTTGATAAAATTACCAATAGCAATATTAAGGAATCATTTATACAACAACTAAATTTTGAACAGTATTCTTAGTTATAGCAAATTGTATTGGTAATAAGATGAAATTTTTGTAATAAGTTTTCTTTATATATTACAAACAGAATTTAAATGCTATGTCAAATGACTTATTATAGATCTTAATTTCTAAAAACGCTAAATTAGCTATTTAGCATTTAGTAAATGACTTAGTAAACTGTCAAAAAAACAACCGATCAATACTAATTCAAGACAGTATTTTATCAATAAGCAATGCCGATTTTACGACGCCCGCCTAATTCACCATACGCATCGTCAATGAACAAGAGTTGTTGAAATTTGTACAAAGCTTACGAGATGGTTCGGCTCCAGAGTACAATAGCACTTTTACAGATGACGAGGTGGAAATTACGGTGTGCCGGCCAATACGCAAACCTAGCGAATAAGTGTAAGTGTGTATGTTCATGCACGCACAAGGCCACCTTATTGAAAATATGCATAAACCGGTTTGTTGGTGTAGATGAATGAGAGCGAGTGTGTCAGGTAAAATTCAAGTCTCCACACGTACTAAAAGAATAGTATAGTCTTAGCATATATTAGTATGATAATCAACTGTGGTTTATATATACAGGGTGTTGAAAATGTCTGGAACCACCATTATATCTGGTGAGTGGTTAAAGAAAAACAATTGATATTTTGTGTACGGATATACTATGGTTTTACCTATCATTTGGTGCCTTATGACATTTTTTACCACTTATAGGGAACGTCCTGTGGAGGATGCAGTAAAAAGTTTTAATGGAAGCCTATGGTAAATGATACATCATTTTAAAGGCCATTTTTTTCTGAGTAAGGAGCCACAAGTTTCATCTCAAAAGGACCACCCTAGCAAAAATGGCGACTGTTTGAAATTTAAAAACATTGCTATTTAAATGGTCCGGATTTGTTACCTTTAAATGCTATTACAAGCCAGTTACGAAGTATTTATCACGTGGTGAACTGAAAAAAGACTTTTAAAGTGTTGAATAAGATTTAAAATTCTAATTATTAAATTTTTATGTAGAAAACAGATAAATGAAACAATGACTTACAGATTTGTAAATGAAGATATGGAAATTCCAGTTCCAAAGTGTTTATACAAAATTATAGCAAATGTTCAAAATGTTTTCCTTCCACAGTCTGACAATGTGCACTTCGAGTGTAGAAATCTGATACAGCATTGTGAACAGCTTCTTCAGAAATTTTGTGTGTTTCTTCCATAATTCGCTGCCTCAGATCATCTAAGTCACGTGGTTGTGTTTTGTAAACATTATCTTTCAAATGCCCCCAAAAGAAATAGTCTAGTGGGGACAAATCAGGAGATCTTGGAGGCCATTCAACTGCTCCCCTTCGACCAATCCATTGTTGAGGGAATGTTTCATTCAAGTACTGGCGTACTTGTATTCCATAGTGAGGAGGTGCTCCGTCCTGCTGAAACCAGACGGTAGGCAGGTTTTGGCCAAATAGATTCTCAATAGCAGGAAGTATTTGGTTCTGGAGCATATTTCGATAAATCACAGAGTTTAAATTACCATTTATAAAGAAAGGCCCAATTACTTGGCGTCCACATATGCCAGCCCAGACATTTAATTTTTGAGGATGCTGGGTATGAGATTCTACCATCCAGTGAGGATTTTCACTTGCCCAATACCTACAGTTGTGCCTATTTACGTGCCCATGCAGGGTAAATGAGGCCTCGTCAGAAAAAACTAAACAATTTAAAAAATCACGATTTTCATCACACTTCCTCATCATTATTTCGCAAAACTCCATTCTCCTATCAAAATCATCTTCATTTAGTTCTTGTAATAAATGGATTTTATATGGCTTAAAATTGTTATTCTTCAAAACATTGCGCACTGAAGTAAAATGTACATCCTGCTCTTGGGCTACCTTTCTGAGGGAAGTATGTGGATTTTCTACAAAACTCTGCAAAGTATCCAGGGAATGTTCGTCGTCTGTCACACTTTTAGGTCTTCCAGATTTTCGACAGTTCTTTACACTACCTGTATCTTCAAACCGTTGAACAGCTTTTATGACTGTTGCGTGAGATATTGGATTCCTATCTGGAAATTAATCATTAAACAAGTCTCGCACTTCACGAAAGGACCTGACACGGTCACCATAGCCTCGATCATTAATAGCGCCACGCTGCTCACGTTCTGTTAATTCCATTGCAGTATACAACAACAAAGCAGAACAACACACTATTACCTGGTCTGAACTCCACTCAGGAATAGACTGAAAAGTTTATCTCACGACCTTGGACCCAACCTAAACCCAACTTCCCAAAATAAGCAAATATTTTTGATAAGAGAAAGCCGCTGCTATCGGGACTTTGACCTGTTATTCTCATTCTACAACCTAATGTAATCCATTTACAAACAAATAATACAGTTATAAAACATAATTGTCTTGCTGTACATTTAATAAACACTTACTGAAAAAAAACATTTAACTAAATTGTTTGTGTTGTTTTACTAAACTTATTTTTAACAGAAATACCAATTAAGCTTTCAATTATTTTCAAAGACTTCAAACAGTCGCCGTGTTTGCTAGGGTGGCCTCTGAGATGAAACTTGTGGCTCCTTACTCAGAAAAAAATGGCCTTTAAAATGATGTATCATTTACCATAGGCTTCCATTAAAACTTTTTACTGCATCCTCCACAGGACGTTCCCTATAAGTGGTAAAAAATGTCATAAGGCACCAAAAGATAGGTAAACCCATAGTATATCCGTACACAAAATATCAATTGTTTTTCTTTAACCACTCACCAGATATAATGGTGGTTCCAGACATTTTCAACACCCTGTATATATATATTTGAAGGCAGAAATAGTTTGGCCGGATGGTGTAGTGGTTTAGCATAACCGCCCGGCAAGCGGGAGACCCGGTTCAAATCCCGGTTCGGTCCAAATATTTTTGTCTTCAAATTTATTTAGTAATAAATTAGCTATTTAGCATTTATACAATTAAGATCTATAATAAGTCATTTGACACAGTATACAAATTATTCTGTTTGTAATAATTCCAGCTTGTTGATTTAAAGTCACTATTTGATAGTCACATGTTTCGATAAACATTCAGATTTAAGTACTTATTTGAAGGCAGAAATAGTTGGGCCGGAGGGTATAGTGGTGAGCATAACCGCAAGCGGAGACCCGGTTCAAATCCGTTCGTCCAAATATTTTTGTCTTCAAATTTATTTAGTAATAAATTAGCTAATTAGCATTTATACAAATTAAGATCTATATATGAATGGGTCCCACGTGATAACGCTCTAACTGACACTTTTTCAACATTGATTTTTAGTGGAATAACGCTCTAATTGGGATTCTAAATCACGGTGAATTTTGTTTGTCAATATTTTCATGTTGGTAGCCCTGAACAGCTGGTCAAGTGGCGGGAAATACAGCTCTACCGCGGAGAATAACGCTCTAACTAGCAAAGATGTCGCCTGACTCGGCGATGTTCTGTCGCCGGAGATAGAAAACGGTTAAACCAGGGCAAAACGGAAGTTAAGTGTAACAGAATGGCAAGAGAAGAAAAGGAAAGCTATGAGGAATTCGACAACCATACTTTTCCAAAAAAAAAGAAGCACGTAGCCAGAAATCTTCCCTTGCAGATGTAAATAGAATAACGTTTTTTCTACAGGCGCTGGTATGCTGCGCAGTCACTGCCTACAGTAGCGTACTCTGTTTCTCTTTACATTGAACACATAGGACTAAAACGAGTGCATACATAACCAGCTAGTTATAAACAATATTAGATTATGTGCAGTTTCGTAAGTTTATGATCTATTAGGCCTATCTATATTGAGAACAACGTCTAACCCAACGTCAGTGTAGAATATTATTAGAATAACGTTGCAACCAACGTTAGTTAGAACGTTTTTCCCTTGTTTTTTGAGGTAAAAGTCTCTGTATCTCTGCTACTAGTAGCAATTAAGATACAGAATTTTATAGAAATTAAGAAATGGGCTATAAGAACATAGTTTAATGTTTAAAAAAAATATATATTGAGTGCAATATTATTTACACAGTTTTTGGCCCTCCTGAAAAATTTAGTTTTTGTCAGTTAGAACGTTATACGGAGGACCCATTCATATATATATATATATTACTAAATAAATTTGAAGACAAAAATATTTGGACCGAACCGGATTTGAACCCGGTCTCCGCCGTTATGCTAAACCACTACACCATCCGCCCAACTATTTCTGCCTTCAAATAAGTACTTAAATCTGAATGTTTATCCGAAACATGTGACTGTCAAATAGTGACTTCAAATCAACAAGCTGGAAATATTACAAACAGAATTTAAATACTGTGTCAAATGACTTATTATAGATCTTAATTTGTATAAATGCTAAATAGCTAATTTATTACTAAATAAATTTGAAGACAAAAATATTTGGACCGAACCGGATTTGAACCCGGTCTCCCGCTTGCCGGGCGGTTATGCTAAACCACCACACACATGTTTCGATAAACATTCAGATTTAAGTACTTATTTGAAGGCAGAAATAGTTGGGCGGATGGTGTAGTGGTTTAGCATAACCGCCGGCAAGCGGAGACCCGGTTCAAATCCGGTTCGGTCCAAATATTTTGTCTTCAAATTTATTTAGTAATAAATTAGCTATTTAGCATTTATACAAATTAAGATCTATATATATATATATATATATATATATAAAAGACGATTAAAACATCTGTTTTAACTAACATTTCCTTTGTACATAATTATTACATTGTATGTAGAGGCTCATCCTCAAGCACAGGAAACTTCCTATGTGGGGATTATTTTATGTGTATATTATATCGCATAAAATTTATATGTATTTTAAACTTATGTAAGCAAATGTATTATATAATGTATGTATTTTACTTAAATAAATATATTTTTGATTGAATTATACAAATTAAGATCTACATTAGAAATACTTCATTAGTTTCACTTTTGAGATATGATATAATTTTCCTGTTCAAAACTAACTTATTTCTGTTTCAACTGGTTTGATTCAATATCAGGATCTTAAAAACTTAGGACCTGCTCGCCCTATCCACTCACCAGTCCCACCTAACTAGATTTGTCTTCAAAGTCAAAATATCTTTATTAAATTATCATCAAGAGTGTCAAAGTTATACTTTAAGGAACTCATTAAGGAAGGCTGATCTTGTAGCAGGTCTTCAGGTGTTGTTCAAATGGTCGCTTTTCAGTTGTCTCCAGTTCCAGTTATCTTCACTTTGGCTTCTTTTGGAACTCCAAACCATTATTGTTTTGTATTGGTAGGTCTTTTTGTACCAGGGTTGATTAGTTTGAGTTTGTTCTATAGTTGTAGGTTTTGTTATGTACCTGGTCTGTGGCAATAGGGCTAAAAAACGCGTATTCCTGATGCTTTTTGTGTTAGTGTAAAGATTAATTTTGGTGTTAAAAGATTCTTCAACAGACTGTTTTGGGTTTCTTACTTTGGCAGTGTGTTGAGGGTTTTTCCTTCAGTACAGAGGGAATTTTCCTTTGAAGCATATGACCTTCTGAACTATCCTTGATCTCTCTTTTATGACAGATCCAGCCACCCCCATACCACCACCGCCTGACCAGTCATGTCTATCATTATTCTCCTGTGCCAATGGAAGCACAGATGCAGAATATAACTAGGGGTATTGTGCTGAGGAGAGCTTCTGACTCGTTCGCTTTTAAAAAAACTATAAATGAATACCAAAAAGACGCAACATCTGTTATGTTCACTAAGTCAGTACATCCCTCAGGTGGACACAACATAAAACTTCTTGGATTTGTCAGTGACCCAAAATTGTTCTGGAATGTGCATATTAATAGTGTTAGCATCAAACTTTTTAGAGTACTCTACCTCTTTCCAAAACTAAAAGCATAAATAACAGAATCTTTTTTAATTACAGTTTACCATAGCCTATTTCACAGTCACTTGCTTTATGGTCTCATTCTTTGGGGGGGACACACCTAATACTCTAAAGTTACTGATTCTCCAAAAAGCAGCAGTTTGTATTCTGAGTGGATCACCAAATAGAGAACACTGCCACACTCTCTTCACACATTTAAAAATACTTACAGTTATAAACCAGTAAATTCTTAATAGCTTATTGCACATCAAGTAAGAAAGAAAGATGTTTATGGAAAGAGTTTGAGAAGTGGCAAGGATCAAGGATAACCTGATCAAGGAGAGCTGCCATCTAGGATTAACACAGGAGCGCTTTCCACAGAGGGCTATCAGCTTCTTCAACTGCTTCCCTGAGAATGTTAAGGAATTAAACCAAAGCAGATTCAAAACCGCTACACACGCTGTCTTGGTACAAAGTCCTTTTTATAAACTGAGTGAATTTTACGAGTTTTAAAGGATATGGAATGGCCACCAATGGTACCACTGAAATGTCTACATTTGATACAGTCTATCCTCAGCTGAGGTCAACGACAAAGTTGGAGGTAATTAAAGGTGATAAGGTACTGCTGTATTTATTTATTTATTGTATGGCTTTTTCATACAATGTTGTATTTAATTATAAATAAAATAAGTAACTTAATTTAAAATTATTATGTCTAAGTTTTGAATTCATGTAAGGACTTCACTGTTTAGTTTCATAAAATCTTCTTTGCATCCATGAAAAAGTTTTAGAAATTTTCTTCGCGTGCAGTCAAATGCTATGTTTAATAGTTTGGACAGCTGCACCACAGTTGCATTCTCTGGTGACAGTCCACCCCCACTTTTACAGAAGGTCCCCACATCTACCGTGATTGGTTCTTATCCTATAATAATTTAAGGTCACCCATGTTTTTCTTGGCAGACGGGAGTTCTGTTTTCGTTTGTGATATGTAATGTAATTGGTTGGAAAGATTTACAGCATGTAAATTACATAAATAAATAGTCGGTGGCAGTAAAAAGATTTGAGTTGATTGTGGCCTGCTTAAGCATATTGTCCTATCGATTCTAAGAATACACAGCTACGGTTTACTGTAGCTACGCTCTCTATGTCCTTAGCTTACACATCAACACAGCAACTGGGACTTTGAAGGATTTTTTTTGGTCAAATAGTTTTCTTACAGATACTGTACATGTAAATAACTTGTGCATATAGTTTATGCTCGCTAAGCTAAAAATATGCTGCTCACCGCCTCTTTGCTAATAAAAAGCCATATTTTCATCATTAATATTCAGGTCGTAGCAGCAGCCCCTGCTCCCAGAGGAACTCACATGCAATTATAGCACAATACCAGACACCTTCGGGTGAAAATCAAGACCTTGACTGTGAGATTTCCTAGCATTAAACCTCTTAAAACAACCACTTCACGATATGGCTAAAATTGACATGTAAAAACACGAAAATTACATTTGAGTGTATGTAAAACCAAACTGTCCTTAGGTTTCTGACGCAGTGATAGAGTTAACCAACCAGCTAAATGCTCCTTGCAAACATTTATCTGCATATCAGCTGGAGAAGCAAAGATTCTAACTTTCCAGCCAGATCCACAGGTGTAAAAATAATAAATCCTTGATTCGGGGAGCCAGCTGAGGTTCCAATCTGTAAGGAGCAAGGGGTAACGCACAGTTTGATCACAGATAACTAGAGAGAGCGAAAAGTTTCATAGCTCACTACCATTGACAAAAGTCTACTCAGCATACAGTTGACACAAAATATTTACATGTACGGCAACAAAGTACACAGGGCCAGGACTCTTACAGACCGCGCCAATTAGGATGAATCCCAGAGAGTAGAGTATAAATAGCTGTGTAGCTGTGACGTAGCCCCCACCACTTTTCCCCTCACGCGGCTTAATATAGTCCGTTCCCACTTCCAACAGAATCCAAGATGGCGGTTTGTTTACAAACAGCAACCATTTAAATTATCTTGTTTCTGTAACATAAATAGTTATTTATTTTGATCGTTTGAATTGAGTTTGGTTGATTCTGTTTTATTATTTTCAACAGTTGTTTTGCACAATAGCTAAATCGAAACTTCTGTTTAAAAACAGACGAACAACGAGATGAGGTTATGTTATTTGTATTTGTTGTGACAGCTACAGCGAGGTTTGCTTGTCACCGACTATACTAAGCTGATAGGAAAGGGAAGAGTGATGTACTCGCATGCGCAAGTCTTGCTTCATGCTAGTTGGCTCTAACTGTAACTAGGCTATGTTTTTAAAATGTGTGTATACAACAATAATCTTACCTCATCAACACTGTATATACAAGCTGCACGAGCAATTTGACCAGCTAAATAAGTTCTCAACTCAGGAGATTGAGCATTTTCTAAAATGGACCCCGGCACAGCAATACTAATTGTGAAAGATGGTTTAGTAAGTCTATTAGGCCTGTCAGACACTCTATCAAGTCCTAGTTTAGGAGGTTCTAATAATTCATCTTTTGAGGTATATTCTTGAAGTTGTGATTCCACTATTTCTTTCGTTAACTCAGTAGCTGCTTTCAGTAGTTTTTGTTCCTTCCACTTTTTCTTTTCTTGCTTTCTTTCTTTATTCAGGCTTTTAAGGGCCTTTTTGTGATTTGTTGGAGGCATAATTTAAGTCTCTTGGCACTTACTTTAATTTATATAGACACCTGCGTAGAAAGTTCTTGCATAGTTCTAGAAGAAGGACCAAGTATGAAACCCAAGCTTATAGACACTGGTAGGTCTATGTGATTCTCAAAGCGCACATTAGACTTCAAATTATTTAAAAAAAATAACACATATAAGATATCACTGATGTCCTACCTAAACTCTGCATTTTAATTAAGCCACTTGGGATTAAACTCCCATCATCAACGTCAAAAGGGCTGGTTGACAGTAAGTATAACAACTACAGTAACGTGAAAATTAATTCTCTTCGTTAATCGTTTATGCTTAGGCTCCTCGTTGAAAACTAACATAACATTTTACACTCTGAAGATTTAGGTTAGGTTCCATTTATTATTTCGTTTGTTAAAGCTGACACTAAACATTTTCTTAGTTTGGAAGAGACCAAGAGAAAAGCCATTGATTTTAAATGTATAGGTTTTTAAAGTCAATGGAAAAGCTCTTGATTGGAACTTTGGAGCTGTGCTGTTGACCTTTAACTTTATTTACATTTAAAATCAATGCATTGACTTTAAATATACGGTTCCGCCGATGCGCCGTGGAGAAATGTACACCGCTCTCGCTCCCTACTCCTCCACCCCCTTGTTAATGGCACAAAACCATCGAATTATAGTAGTTAAATTAAAATATATTATGCTTTCTTTATCCAGTAATTAAATCCAAAAGGTAAATGGACTAAATTAGATAATGGAGGTTATGTCTCTAATATTAGTAATAACATAACATTTTATTCTCAGTATAATAAAACATATTTTGAGTTGACAAAAATTAAAGTAAAAATTTCAATATAGTCAACTGACGGAAAATTCAACGATTTCGTTTATTGTAATGTGTTTGTTTTCACATACCTGAAATAAAACATTACACTTTTTGTTTTATCACAGCTGAAAAGTAATTTAATCGTCATTGTTCAACTGGTTTTAACTTATTTCAAAGGGGCCCCTTCATCGGCTGCATCGGTCAAACACTACATCCATATACTATAACTCTCCCTATAGTTAAAAAATGGTCCTGTGGGCTGTGGCGTTAATCAGTACGTGAAGCAGGCTCTGCCGGTGCTTGCTCAGCCAGGGTCAAGCGACTGCAAACGCTACATCGGACCTTGGACTGGACAGCCGTACAAGTGATGCAAGCGCACAATATTTAGGGGGAAGAACCTTACCTTATTGCTTGTTCAAGCCACACGTGTTTTATATTATTATCGCCATTCATATTAATCACTTCCATATTGTTCACTGTTGTCAACTGTTTATAATTTTGTATAACTGGTGTTTGCCGTTGAAATAAATAAATAAAAGAAATTATCCCCCTCCTGAGTCCTTTTAGACAGCGTGTAGATAGCGTGTTGCTTCTTGATAATCCCTTCTACACTTTCAAAGAGTTTTTCGTAAATGCTGCAAGACTTACCAAGACTAACTAGGTGTTATTATGTATTACATTTTTCTTACTCAATAGAAATAACATGTTCTCGAATCATATGACAAGCCAATTGTATATAATTATGTACTGTATATTGCCATCCACGCCGTGAAAAATATATGACCTGATAGTATTAGCCAGCGTACTCAGTGGAGATGGGGTGGGTATCTTTGCGCGGTGGTGGAGTGTCGGGTATTGAGAGGGTCACCAAACAAGTTAGCTCGATGTTCAGTTGCTCGGATTTAATAGGGCGCCACCTAGTTGAAGCGAAGACAGCACTGCAGGGTCCAACCAGGAAATTTGTCACCTGCTCGCAGAGTTCACTCGTCCGTAACTCCCGGCCTATCACACACTCCTATGGACGTCCTATATTTTTACCATAGAATAAGTAAAACAGTAAAACAGTACTGTTATACTTATTCTATGCTTTTACTAAAACTAAAACCGTAGATCAATGTGACCTGACCTCTAATTTTGTATTTAACTATTGTCTGTTTATTTGTTTTACTATGTCATTAATACCCTTGTGTGGTGGGCACTACTAATAAAAGTTCAACAGTTTAAATCTGACAGTATATTTCACTAAGTTTAAGCCAAAGAAAATTTAGAGTAACACAAGAACAGTAAACTCTTTGACTTGTTTTACAATTTCTTTCAATCACCTCTTCTTATAATAAACAAGGCACAATGTCAGTTACAACCCTTTTATATAACCACCAAATATCAGAACACAACTGCAATACAAAATATCATTGTACCAATGCAATTGAAAATATCAGTGCACCAATGCAATACAAAATATCAGAGCACACAATTCAATACAGGTTCCTAAAAATACAAGCAATAACAAAATATAAATTTACAACAGTAGAAATATGTACAATATACCAGAGTACAGTAAATACCAGGCCCCTGAAATAACACAGGCCCAAATCTGTAGACTCCGGATGACAAGGTCCCTCGGTGAATTCAAGAATAATCAAAGTTTATCACTCACCGGAGTTGTCCGCGATAACGTCCGGTTCGCACCGATAAGCACTCACACACAAGTACAGTCGAGGAGGATGGGTGATGTCCGGATGCGATGACTGGCGCAGCGGTGAGTAAGTAGTCTGTCCAGCGACGACAGCCTCTTCCGTGTTGTAGCCAACAAGTCGAGTACGAATTCAGGAATCGGGAACCAATTGCCCTTGCTAAATAATAATTATCTATAGCACTATAAATCCAGCACAGCTGTAGGGCATTTGAAGTAGATTTCGGCACAGAAGAAACAAATCCAACATACAGCACGAAATCTCAGCTCCGAATGACCTGATCTAGATTGCTCAGTGACTCATCACAAAACCAGGTGATCCTGAAGATAAGGCACATTACAATGTCTCTGCGGCAGGCATGCATGAACTGGTACGGTTGGTGATTCACAAGGTCAGTTGGTCTTACGGAAATACACTACGGTGAACTTGGCATTTTTGGGAACTCCTGCAAGGTCATCAGGCTGCCGTCCGTTGTACGTAGCAGTAGGGACACGTATTTTATTTTACTTAGGGCTAACTTGTCGGCGCGCTTCGACAAAGTATATAAAAGTAATTAAATTCAAGAGTGATCAGCTCCAAATTTATAGCCGAGTTGGAATAAAAATAAAATTACATGTCACAATATTTAAAGGTAAAATCATTTAATTTAAATCATTGTATCATTGTATCATACCAAAGTCAAGATATTAGAGCCATATTAAAGATGACGTCATATATGCTGGGAAACCAGTCTAAGACGCACCTTACACATATTACAAGTAAGTAAGTATTTTACCCATATTTTGGAGGGTATCTAAATTCTGACGTTAGCCAAATATGAACTAACTAATAATTATGTTCATTGTAAACAGAAAAAGTCTGTTTTAAACATGTTTTGGGGAGTATTATTTTAGTTTTTAAAACTAATTACATTATTGATAAACCAATTTGTTCAGTCAAAAAATGTTAGCAGATAACCATGGATGGTTGTAAAAAAGTTAGTGTACACTACGTTGTGAAGAGTGAAGCACTTACTTGAATACTTGAGTGCTGTATCTTTGACCGACATTGTCGGATAGATTGCGTCAAAGATTAAAAAACTATTTACAATATATACATTATTTTATACAACTCACTAGTTGGCGGAAGCTTGGTCCCCAAAGAGTGGCACCTCACTAAGCTCCTGGAGAGAATAGAGCGGTCTCTCCACAAGATATTTTTAAGTTTGATTTTAAATGGCTTATCGTCGAGCTCTTGTACACTTAGTGGCAGCGTGTAGAACAACTTAATTCGCGAACCACGGGAATCCTTTTTGCGTACGGCTTAATCTGCAGTGAGGTACGTCCAGTTTGCGGGCTTGTCTGGTGTTGTATGTATGCTGGTCCTCCCTCTTGGTGTACTCGCCGACATTGCTTTTGATGGCCAGTAGGCTGGTGAATACAAACTGACTGTAGACAGTCAGTACGCCAAGCTCTTTAAAAATAGGGCGACAATGGTCACGATCTCCTGCATACGAGATAATGCGCAGGGCTTTCTTTTGTAGTACTAGAACATCCTGCGTTACCGAGCAGTGACCCCAAAGAATAAGGCCGTACGCTACATGACTTTGGAAGAGAGCATGAAAAACAGTAAGCAAGTACGGCTTGGTGATTTCGGATCTCAATTTCCTTAATAAGAACAAGACTCTGGAGAGTTTTACACATACCTTATTGACGTGTTCGTTCCAACTTAACTTCTTATCGATCCAAAATCCCAGCAGTTTAACTGCATCCTCCTCCAAGTTTCCAGGCTTAAGTGTACACAGTAGGGACTGTGTCTTTTCTTCATTTATCTTCAAGTGGTTGACGGTAAACCAATCCTTGGCCCTCTCCAGTAAGTGGTCCGCTTCCATACGCAGCTGGACGATGTTGTTTCATCTTGTTAGCAGCGTTGTGTCGTCTGCAAACAGTAGTACAGAGTCATTGAGCCTTAGATCATTAAACATGACTGCGAAAAGTAACGGACCGAGGACAGAGCCCTGCAGTACGCCGTGTGCCACATTCCTTATGTCTGATAGAGCACCATGTACTGAAACAATCTGCCTTCTATCAGACAAGTAACTTAAGACTCTGCAGGACAGCACCACCAATACCATACTTACTAAGTTTAGCGATGAGGATGCCATGAGACACCACATCAAACGCTTTGCTCAGGTCGCATAACTTAAGCATGACCGAGTCTTGTTTTCAAGAGCGTTAGATATCTTGTCTGCTAGATTGAGAAGTGCTGTGGTTGTGGAACGACCACTTCTGAAGCCGTGTTGCATGGGCATCCACAAGCAACTTATTCTGTTCAAAGTAATTCATTAGCTGTTTTTTCATTATGGTTTCTAGTACTTTAGAGAAGGTTGGTAGAATTGAGATAGGTCGGAAATTAGACAAGATTGATGGGTCACCTTTCTTAAAGATCGGGGTGGTGCGTGAAGTTTTGAGAATATCCGGGAATACTCCACTTATTAGGCAGGTATTAATAGTTTTGGTGAGAGGAGCTGATATTAGGTCAATAACAGATTTTAAAACAGAACAAGACAATCCGTGATTATTCTGGCTATTTGAGTCTTTAAAGCCACGAACCATGTTAAGAAGATCAGTTTCTTTCACCTCCTTCCAGCGATCAAGTTTTAGATGAGGTGGGATGTCTCTTATGGAGTCCACCAGGTTAGTCTGTCGCACAGGCATGTCAGCAACAATGTCATTAACTACATTGACAAAAAAGTTATTAAATTCATCTGTAGATGCGGTCGGCTTAGGCCCAGGGCCAGACTTCCTGTGTGCATTTACTATCTCCCAAGCAGTTTTACAGATATTAGGAGAACTGCTTATAACATCCACATTACTCTGCTTTTTAGCCTCTTTAACTCTCATACTGGGGTTGGTAGACCTGGTCTACCTGAGCAGTTTGCATGAAATATTGCTCTTCGTTTTTTTAACTTTGACGAGTATGTATTAAATGAATAGTGAATGTAGTGCATCTGGAAGTGTAGTGTGAATGTGGCCGGACAATGAACAGTCATTACTTGATTAACTACATCGTAAGTAATTAATAATCTTCACTTCCAAACTAACATCTGATGCAACATAGCAGTGATGATAAGCGTTATCTGGTCATCTGCGCATCGCTACTGAGTGACCAGCTGTTGATGCGAGTACCAACATTGCAGTACTGATTGTCCCACTAACCACCTGTTCGACATCAGCTGATAAGACTACGCTACGGCCCGAATTACGCAGCGCCTTCAAGTTTGTACTGACTTTTCTGTCTACTGTTCTGCAGTGTGTGAGGTTTCATGGTTCGAGACTGGCGGACTGCACTAACATTTTACTGTACTGATTGAGCGATAAATCTTTTACTCACAAGTTTAACTTGATATTATATAATATTTATTGTTTCGTAATATTTGTCTACGTGTTATTGTCATATTATTTATTTATTTATACGTCCTATTTATTACATATTTAATAAAAACATGAATTTTAAAGTGGAAGAAACAACTAAAGGAAAACCGTGTATTTTACTTAACAAATACAAATATAGACAAACTAGAACTCTAAGGAACGGTGATATTACATGGCGCTGCCTTGGTAGAACGTGCGGTGCAGCTATCAAGAGTGACGCGGAGATGAAAAATGTTGTCGTCACAAATGACAAACACACCGGAGACCACCCAGTCACCTGGAGAAGCCTGTCATCACCAGCTCCAGCGACGCCGGCCCCATCCTCGAGATCTTCACCAGCACCTTCGCCACCTCTGGTCTCACCGCTCAACTCTCTCCCATCCCCTGCCACCAACAACAACTCAACCACCCCCAAACAGTGCAGCTTAAACACTTCTACCGATTTTCAAACACCAAATCCTACATCTTCTACAATTATTTCTCAAATACCTCAAACCCCAAATTTAACCACATTAAGTACAACCTTATCACCTTTTCACTTAGAACTGGAAAATCGTCGCTTGAAAGAGGAAGTTGCACAGCTCACCTCTGACATGCAGTGTATCCTCAACCACAGCATAGAGTCCGATATGCGCCTCAGCCAGTTCACGACCGAAATATTTAAAACAAATTCCCCAAAATCAGACGCACCTACTCCCACACATCCTACTCCCCTTCAGCTTACAAGCCGATCCGTTCAATGTGATCTTCCTACTCTGCCTGAAAACAATGACTCTTTGAAATATACAGAAACAATCAGTAACCTGAAAACCACCATAGAGGTTTTGGAAGCTGAGGTGAATATGCTACGTCTTCAAGTCAAGGTCTGCCAATGCAACACACCATCTAATCAATGGACCCTGGTGAAGCCCAGGTTCACGTCTGTTCCAACCAGGAATCGCTTCAGCCCACTCCTCTCCGATAACAAACACCAATCTACCCCCACAAATTCCATTTATCACCAACCAAACAATAGGAAATTACATTCAACAACTCTAAAAAGCAAAATAACTCCTAAGAAAACAGCTAAATGTCCCCACCCCCTCTCCCTCAAATCCTTCCCTTTCGAGTCGGTGGTGATCAGGGGAGACAGCCATGCACGCGGGATCGCAGGGATAACGACGCAGCTACTACGCCGCCGAGTCGCAGTGACTGGAATCTGCAAGCCTTGCGCCAAACTGCAGCAGATCGTTACACCTCGCCCACAGTATCCTAAGGAAGGAAACCACTGCGAAGTGCTGCTTGTGGGAACAAACGACCTGGCGGCCGGTGAGCAGCGCAACATCTACAGGAGTCTGGAGAGATGCATCAAGGATCGACCATCTAACGTCAAGCTCGTCCTGGCCACCCTGCCCCACCGACATGACCTGCCTGACGACCACCCCATCCATCTGGAGACTGCACTCGTGAATAGCTACATCGAGGAGTTAGCTGCTAGGCACAACATCTCAGTCCTAGACCTCAACCAGATGAAACGCAGATGTTTTACAAAGCACGGCATGCACCTGCGTATTGAGGGTAAATGGCAGTTATCCAGGCAGCTTGTGGATGTGATTTGCAAAGCAGTATCTCCAGCTCCTTCGAAGACCACTCCTGCTCTCGCTGACGCTTCGCCGCGGACGTCCAGCCCAGGCCCCTCACGAGCCCGGAGGGTGGATGTACCCTTCACTCTTCCACACGAGAGCTTCGCAGACGCCGTGAAGACGACCTTGTCTCAACAATTAAATAATTGCGTTACTTGCGAAAAAACAGTTTTTTTAGGGACTCCATTTCTAGCTCCAAAACAAAATTGATTGGCCAACACAATAAAATACAAAACTCAAATCAACACTCAAAAACGAAATTTCAACATTCAATCGAACATAGTATGTCGCTGGTGCACCAAAATGCACAAATGGCAACGAATAAGGGGGACGAGCTTACTCTCATGTGTGAGGAACTCAGTCCCGACCTGCTGGTCATAACCGAGCACGGTTTTAATGACAGCAACATTGATCAATTTCATATTCCAAATTATCTCTTGGCCAACGCTCACTGCCGCACCTCCACCAAAGGTGGAGGAGTAGCTCTGTTTGTAAAAAACTCGCTCTCTTTCACCCCTTACAGACTGCCGGAACCCACGGACAAAACATTTGAAACAACGGGGGTGAACGTTCAATCGAACAAATCTCAACTGACAATCATCGGATTGTACAGATCGCCCAACGGAAATGAACAAGATTTTTTTGAAAAATTTGAACAACTTTTGTCTGAGGTGACAACGAAAGGTAACAACTTTGTCATTATAGGGGATTACAATATAGACGTTTTAGACGCAAGTAGTCCATTGACAAAACAATTCGCTGACTTGTTGAGATCGTTTGACCTCAACTGGTCAATCAACTCCCCAACAAGGGTGACCGACCACTCAGCGACAGCAATCGATAACGTTGTCACAAATTTGATAGATGCGCGGGTCTCTGTGATCAACACAGCCATTTCGGATCATTACGGCCAGCAGGTCACCATTGGTGGTCATGAGCCTAAACGGGATCCATTAAACAAAAAAACAATAAGAGACACGAGGCCCTCAAATATTGCACTCCTAAACTCTTTGCTTTCGCAAGAGAGTTGGAATTTTCTAAATTTTAAAGATCCCGTTGATTTCCAATTTCAAAAATTCGAGGACACTTTTATTTTCTACTTGAACGTGAGCTGCCCTCTCAAAGAAACACAACAAAAACCCAAATACCAAAAGTGCAAATGGATTACAAAAGGTATCCTAGTTTCGAGAGAAAGGTTATTATTTTTCTCCGAAGTTAAGAAGCACACGTTAAACGTAGAGTTTCATACATTTTTTCAAAATTACAAAAGAATTTATAGGAAAGTGATTAGAGCTGCAAAAGCCTATGATGTCACAAAATCAATGCTCACGTCAAAAATATTTCAAAACCGCATGGGCCATTATCAATAATAAAAGCTCACCCACCAACAAACAAATCGAACTCCAATTGCCAGTGACGCGTGTGCGACCCTCTCAGAGTTGCACACGAGCTCAACAGTTTTTTTGCATCGGTTGGAGCTGACCAAGGACTCAGTCTACAGGGTCAGCCCTCTCCCCCATCCATACCAAGCCCCATGGCCTCCATGGCCCTGGCTCAAGTCACTGAAGAGGAGATTGCCATAGTGATAAGGGATCTTCAATCAAAAAAATCAAATGACTCAAATTTAGTGTCAACGTGGCTCCTAAAGCAATGCTCAAGGTACTTGCTGCGACCACTCGAACATTTGATAAACATTTCTTTTTGCTCGGGAACAGTTCCCTCTTCTCTGAAAACAGCAAAAGTCACCCCAATCTTCAAAAAGGGTGACCCCTTATCGTGTCAAAATTACCGCCCAATTTCAATTCTACCTACCTTAGCAAAATATTTGAGAAGGTATTTTTACAAGAATCGCAAACTTTTGGAAAGGCACAGAATACTATCATCAAACCAATTTGGATTCCGAAACGGAAATCCACAATAGACGCAGTCACTCGTCTAATCGAAATGGTAGTAGAAGGTATCGAAAGTCGGAGCCATACACAAGTGTATTTCTCGACTTATCCAAAGCGTTCGACTGTGTTGATCACGGAAACCTTCTTCACAAGCTGGACTACTACGGGTGCGAGGAGTACCACTCGCTTGGCTCAAATCGTACCTTAGTGGCAGAAAACAATTTGTAGGTCTCTTAGACATACGATCGGAAGAAAAAGTATTGGACTATGGAGTCCCGCAGGGGTCCATACTTAGCCCTTTACTATTTTTGATCTATGTCAACGATGTTGGTTCATCAGTACAACAAGGGCGCCTTGTCCAGTACGCAGATGACACGACTCTCTGTTTTCAAGCAAAATCAGTCATAGAACTGGAACCATTAGCATTCATCGAGCTCAACAGCACAATCCAGCACTTCAACGAGCTCAATCTCAAAACCAACCCAAACAAATCTTCTTTCATCCAATTCTGTTTACGTCAGACACACTCAGATCATACTCCAACTGTCATGCTGGATGAGACTGAGATTGAAGAAGTCTACACAACAAAATTCCTCGGGATACACCTCGATCGAGGTTTGACCTGGGATTTTCATGTAGACTACGTCTGCTCAAAATTTCCTCAGGCATTTATGTTTTGAGACAGCTATCCAAATATTGCCCAACTCAGGTACTGATGACGGCATATTATGGAGTAGTCTTTCCTCACCTTCCTACGGAGTAGCACTGTGGGAGGCTGCAAAAGCGAAAACTTTTCCAGAATTTTCATTCTTCAAAAACAAGCAGTCAGAACAATAGCAAAGCTGCAATGGAGAGAGTCGTGCAGGCCAGCCTTCAAAAATTTGAAACTGTTGACATTACCCTGCCTCTACATTTTGGAAACTTGCCTTTTTCAGACAAAATGCGACCCCGTAAGAGGGAGTGATATCCACTCTTACGTAACCAGGGGCAGGGAGAACTACCGAACTGGGAGACACAGGACGGTAGCTCATGAACGTTTGCCTTCACAGGCAGGAGTTCAACTAGTCAACAGACTCCCAAATTCGATTAAAAGTGCACCAATGCCAAAGGCATTCAAAACTCGCTTGAAAAAAATTTTGGTCGCAGAAGCATTCTATAATATAAACGAGTTTATGGCACACGACTGGGGCACCGCGTAAACAGACCACGGACCAAGGGGCTAGAGTGGATCAAATTCGAGTGAATGGGAATTGGGTGAATGCAAATACTGTATGTTTGAATGGGATTTCGATGTGTGTGAATGCAAAATTTTAGATACTTAACACTATGACGGTTGCATAACATGTATATGTTTAACGCAATAAAATATTTATTTATTTATTTATATTATATACTCCCGTTTATTTTTTAAGTACAGGAGATAGTACTTATTTTTAGTTGCAAGTTCACTAGCGCTCTTGTAGTGATCGTGTATAAGGATAATAAAGGAGCGAAGCCTACCAAGTTCAGGCGTGTACCACGATTTATCCCTAAATTCCCTATTACTTATAGGATTCCTGCTTATTTGTTTGGTTTTAGGTACACTGATTTTAAGAGGAAAATTCAGATCAAACTTTTCCTTAAATATTTCAAAAAAGGCTGTGAAGCCAATTTTAGAATTAACACCAAGATTTAGTAGATCCCACTCCACCCTAGGCAGCTCATTACGGAGTAGGTGCAGGTTACTCTTAATAATAGCTCGTTTTGCAAGTAGGTATTGTTTAGCCAAGGATGGTTGATTGTTGCTCACCTGGTTGGTCTTCACCCTGAGGATGACGGCTCCATGGTCGGCTACAAGTGGCTCTGATGTTTCTGTTTCCCAGTCCCAGGAGTCAATATTTGTTGCAATGGCGTCCGAGCAGGCAGTTCCGCGGGTAGGCAGTTTGGACGTGATGTACAATCCGTAACCACGAAGCATCCCACTCCACCCTAGGCAGCTCATTACGGAGTAGGTGCAGGTTACTCTTAATAATAGCTCGTTTTGCAAGTAGGTATTGTTTAGCCAAGGATGGTTGATTGTTGCTCACCTGGTTGGTCTTCACCCTGAGGATGACGGCTCCATGGTCGGCTACAAGTGGCTCTGATGTTTCTGTTTCCCAGTCCCAGGAGTCAATATTTGTTGCAATGGCGTCCGAGCAGGCAGTTCCGCGGGTAGGCAGTTTGGACGTGATGTACAATCCGTAACCACGAAGCAGCCAAGCAGGTTGATGAAGGTGGTTTCCTCGTTTGATGCAGATTCTAAGTGGACATTAAAATCACCACACAAAACAAACCTTGCGGTTTTTAATTTTGAAAGGTGACTTAAGCAAGAGTCAAGTAGATCAATGAAATGTTCAAAGTTGCTTGCTGGAGATCTGTAGACTGCCACTAGTAATAAGGAAAGTTCCAATATTTCAATAGCTGCAACTTCCAGCACCAATTCCGCGCAGAAATGATCCAGATTGATTTTTTTACAAGAGAAATCGGTTGAGCAGAAAATCCCGACCCCACCATTACGGTGTAAGCTACGAGAAAAACGTGTAACCAGGTTTAGGTTTGCTAGTGTTTGGAAAAACTGTTCTTCACCCTGGGCCAGCCAATGTTCATTTACACACAAAAAGTCACATTTTTTTCCTCAATAAAGAGAGTCACGAGTTCATATTTGTTCCTTTAGCATTGCAAATTAAGAGTAGCTATTGTAGTACTTGTAAAACTATTGGAGTTATTACTTTAGTGGTTCGTTTTGGTTCTAAATACAGTATAAGTTACAATTATATGTATAAATCTCAACTATTTTTTGTATCTTTTTACTGTAGTTAGGTGGATTTTGGAGAGAGGACTTCAGTGCAATAATTTGTTTCTATTGAAAATGTACTACAATACTAGACACCTTATCAGTAAAGTGTTAATAAATTAGAAAACAACAGCGTCTTTTCATAATTTAGCAATAACAGGAATATTGTTTAGATCATCGGCCTAAGAAATTAGTGCTGAGGTTAAAAGGTTAGTTTGCTTATTGATGTTTGGTTCTTGAATCTTACGAAAGTCCTATCCCTATGCGTTTGGTTCGAAGTACTATGCCGGTTTCCACCTTTTTGTTGACAAAATCTTTATTTCAGATGGCTCTCGTACCATTACCGAATTTCAGTTTCATTGAAAACTAATTTTTAGAAGAAGTTAGGTACGGTTATTTGCTTAGAAAATAAACTTACTTGCACAGAAACATAGTTTTGTTTTACAAAGCTACTCAACTGAAAAAATGGCTAGGGCTACCTTACACCACAAAGCAGTTATCTCTTATTTATCCAGTTTTAAGATGTATATCCTGATTATTAATTTTTAGTGAAAATAACTTAACTTTTAACTACTATCCAGTGCTCGTGAGATGTCTCAAACATATTATTCCAATTGTTCCTCCCTCTGCCCTTCACCTAAAAAAAGTGTCCGGCCAATTACTTTTATAAAATAAGTTAATATTATTAAAATAATCATAGCAAAGAAAATACAGCATTAGCAAGCAGAGTCCAGAGTCTTCAACCATCGTCTACAAACAGTTGCCTGAGTCTACAACCTCCTGTAAGCAGCTGCGGGAGTCTACCGTCATCGTTGTAAGCAGCAACTAATCATTTTTTATACTTAACCTTCCAGAGGTCGCATCACGGAGGTTACCTCCGGGTTTATCTGTGTTAATAGATCAAATCGCCTACACACAAGTCAAAAACCTGTGAATCCGAGTACCTTCCCCTTTTGAAGAACTCAATAAAATAAAATATAGCCACTTACAGCTTCAATTTAGTTAGTTTTTAACTGTTTATATTAGAGCCTGAGCGTAACATCCCTCGTTACAAGGCAATTCGGAGTTAACCTCCGTGTGCGATCCTGATTGCAGCAGGGTGTATTCATCGTATTATTTGTTGAGTTTTATAGTTTTCGTGTTTCACTTCACCAATTGCATTTAACTCTGGTGTAGTGATGATACTAATGCCATACTGTAAGAACAACGATGTTTTGCCATTTTCACTAAGGTTTTAACCCACCTGGAAGTAACCTCCGGGTGCGCCCTCTCACATTTTGAAAACCCATGCGCCCTCTGGAAGGTTAACGACAAATCCTCTGTACAAAAAAAGGTAAAGTCACTAGTAACAAAAAGCAATTTCAAAATTCTAAATACCAACACGTTAAATATTTTTCACCAAAACGCGCAAAGTGCTGCTAACAAAATACCTGGAATAATGTTCGAAAAGAATTGACAGTAAATGATAATTAGAGACGGAACAAAGTATAGGCACTACTAAATAAATTAATTAATAATATTTTATTGTCGTTCAACATTTACAGCATTGACAAAGAAAGAATAAGAATGATTTACAGTAGAATCTCGATTATGCGAGTCTCGGTTAACCGAGCTAGTAGTTAGAAAGAAAAATGCTAATATTAATTTATGAGTTATACGGTATGAAAATACATGTCATTGCTTTATCGCGGCACGTGATTGCAATGCTATCTGACAACTACTAAATCAACCAACTCAAGCTACATATTTATACACGACTCATGTACTGTACGCACTTGATGCTTGCATCTAGCGAGTATTGTCTCTCTATCGATGGCTGCTACGTCGAGCCAACATGACTCATAAGTTTGTGTAAAGCTCTTTTTGTCAGTCTTAGGTTTTGTACTGTGTTGCTTGGTTGTTTGTATACTCCAGGTGCACATGTGCTATTGCTACTTGTACTGTATTTCAGTGTTTTACGGCGTAGATTGTGTTGCATTTTTGTGTGTTGATGCTGGAATGTCTGGGAAACAAAAAATAGTTGTTGTTTCTTTAAGGTACAGTACTCATTACAGTATGAAAATATGTTCAAATTGTTCGTTTTACTTTTAACATTGTAATAAATACATTTTGTCACTTGTTTGTACTTTTCGTGGTAGTAGCACTTAACCTCCGTATTATCCGAGTTTTTTGTATCTGAGGTGGTCTTGGTCCCAATTACCTCAGATAATCGAGATTCTACTATATTTCCATTTTTTTACATGAAATACAAAACAAAACTTGTCAGGCTGCCAAAAATATTAAGATTAAACTAAAAAGAAAAAATAATACTATTATTGCCTAAATCTTATAAGGAAATTTAGGGCCTCCAAGAAAAATACCTGATAGGAGGTTCCTTAAACTTGAGAAAATTCCAAAATCAGCAGCGTTCAGACTTTAATACATAATTGAAAAGGTTGAAAAGAAAGTTACCACAATACATCAGAGACTCAGTCAGAATTTACATAGCGATGAACATAGTACATAACTTACAAAAGCTTTGTAATAAATGGTCTATGCAAATAAATAAAAAAAACAAATAGTTAAATTCTTACGTAACAGAGTACATACTGCTTCATCCTCAGTACTTCTTCTCTTCAGTAGTCTCTTAGGCTATTTTCGCTAAAGGTACTTTGTTGATTAATGAGTTAAACCAGTATCTAAGCAAGTCCTTTGTTATCACAATGTCCATGTCCTTTCTTAGGTTGGTTCACCGTAAATTTCCTGTCATATTATTTTTCAGAGATAAGTTTTGCAATTAAAACCACAGAAAACTTGTATTTTCTTAACTTGAGTGTCAACGCCGTGCGGTCTAAGAGTCTATAAAATGGGCTTAAGGATGTGTTTCTGGCTTTTTGTCTGGTGTACATACGACTGGTGTCCATACATCCTTTTCTGCTGGTTTTGTAAAATTTGAATATAATAAAGAGACATAACTTAGCATTTATCAGGAATAAGTTGCATAGTCTGGCGTTTTTTATCTTCAGGGTAATTGGTTCCTTTTAGTGAAGGCAGGATCTGATCATCATGTTGTTTTAATAATACATCATTCACTTTTACCACATAATGACAATACCCTGTTCTTGTATGTATCTTACCAAATTTCCATTTTTCATCAGTAGGCCTGTAGTTTAGAACTTGCACATTGTCTCTAGAGT
Source organism: Matsumurasca onukii (assembly GCA_018831715.1). NCBI lineage: Eukaryota > Metazoa > Arthropoda > Insecta > Hemiptera > Cicadellidae > Matsumurasca > Matsumurasca onukii. Next base: position 52,184,649 of record CM032059.1, on the reverse strand, counting down.
AAAACTCCATAGGTTACTCTGTGCCTCTTTATGTTTGTTATGAGTCGTCTTCAAAAGATCAAGTCTTGTTCTTAAGTTTCTCTTCATTTCTGATGGACTTCTTCCAGTGGTCATATGGATAACTCTTTGGTTGTGTAGCAGGAACAGACACAAGTTTGTATGGTAATCTTAATTATTATAAGAAAAGTTTATAAATTATAAGAAAGGAAATAAATGTTACAGAATTCGTCTCTTTTAAGTTATCTATTTTTGACTTGACAAAACCCTAGTAGAGCTTAAAATTTGACGGTCTCTGATATTTTACGTGTTTCTACCTTATCCAGGGTAGCCTGCTCTTCTTTCTATTCCTTTTTGCTAGCATACTAATTTTTTTGTTTTATCTTACAAATCAAATCAATCATAACAAGTAAAGTGTTGATATGATATGACAGTTTTGAGACGGATTTGTTCTGGAAAAAATTAAATGAATTCAATCAAGTTGGGTTTTTTTTAGGTAAATGGAGTGATAATGACAGAACCAAATAAACTCTCAGGGGACTTTTTAAAAGTGTTGGATGATTTTCAAACAAAGACTGCAAAAAGGAGTCTGGTTTCTTCCAATAAACCTAATCAGCCAAAAACTCATGATATACAGTGCTCTTCAACCAGTGAAGACGTGAGTAAAAGTAAGCACATACCAATTGCGGACAAAGGAGTGAAATGGCTGAAACATAAACAGCCAAACAACGAAGGAGCCTTCAAAAAACTGCCCTTAACTAAGACAGCAAGACAAACTGCCTTTGGTAATGGAGGACCTACTGAAGAAAGTGACGGGAGCGATAAGCACTATGATAAAAGATGTAATGTTCCTCAATCCTCATCTACTCATAATCAAGAGATAGATAAAAAACATTTTCAACCAAAACCAATGGGGTTTAAGAGATTAGAAGATTTGCTGAACAAAGAACCCAGCGATGTAATAACCAGTTTAGCAAATCCAAAATCGGGATTTAAGGAGATGGCAAGTAGTCACCCAATAAGACCAGATTTGCTTTTACTTATTATTCAAGTTTTAAGCCAAATCGTCGAATCTGAAATGCATCAACTGAAAATTAAGGTACTGTCAGAAACAGTGACACCTGAGATGATCGATGAAATTAAAAAGTATGCTCAGCACATTTGTATAGAAGATGACCAAACTAGACTTAGAACAGCAGAGAGATTTTTTAGAGACACCCTTAAAATCTTTGAGGCCAGTATCAACTACTTTCCTTCTTCTATTATGAATGAAAAGTTTAAAAGTGTCTTAATGGCACTAAATTTGTCGATGAAAAATGCTAGACTTGATCAGAATATCAGCATTAGTGACAGTACTTTTGATAGTTTAAGAGACATTACAGAACAGGTGACTACCTACATAAATAATTCAAAAAAGATCAGTCAGGAGTCAAAAAATGCAAATAATTCCACTTTAAAAGACATTAAAGCTCCAAATAACTTTCGAGAGATGGAAATTATACCAACCAAAGAAGACTTTGAGTGTCAAAGAGCTTTTTTAAAACAAAACTTAGTTAAAGGCTCTTACAGAGATTGTGAAGAGTATCTAGATGTGCAATTCCGATTGCTTCGAGAGGACTTTATTGATCCATTAAGAACAGGCATTTTTGAATACATAGAAAGTGTTAACGCTCCCAGCTCAAGACGAAAGTTTTCAAATGTCAGAATTTATTCTAAAGTACAATTTGTAGGCTCTTTTGCCTCTCGAGATAGAATTGGTTTCCAGATAGATTTTGACTTTGCCAGAAAGTTACCTAAAATTATCAATTGGGAGTACAATAAGAGGTTCAAAGTCGGCTCCTTACTTCTTTTGAGTCAAGATGATTTCAAAACATTCTTCTTGGCCACAATTATTGATCGAGACACAAAATTGCTAAACAAAAGTATTCTTACCATCGCTTTTGTACCAGGTACAGAAACACCTGAACATATTTTTGGGCCAGATATATTTTTTGTAATGGCAGAATCAGAAGTCTACTATGAGGCTTATCGTCCAGTTCTCTCTGCTTTACAGCGTATGACCGAAAAAAAATTCCCAATGAAAAAGTACATTGTAGATGTAATCACTGACAGCTTTCCTCCAGTTCATTTGTGTGATAAATCCACTTATGTAGTGGGGGACTATGAAATTGACATCTTGAATGAAATCAGTTGGCCTTCTCCAGATCAAATGGAACTAAATTCCTCCCAGCATAAAGCATTCAAGACAGCTCTTACTAATGAGTTTGCGGTCATCCAAGGTCCACCTGGAACCGGAAAAACCTTTCTAGCCTTGAAAATTACTGAGGTTCTCTTAAAGAATAACGTGTCTAAAGATACTCCAATAGTTGTGTTGTGTTACACAAACCATGCTTTGGACCAATTTTTAGAGGGAATCTTAAAGCACACAGACAATCTCATACGAATTGGCTCTCAGTCACAAAATGAAGCTTTGGAAGAGTACAATATTGACATAGTGCGTAAAAGTAAAAGAGAGCAAAGATCATTTAATATTTCTGCACTCTTCAGAGAAACACTTAATGAGAAAAATGATTTAAGATGCAAACTTGAATGTGTGGAAAATAAAGTTAAAGAGCTTGGCACTCCAAGAGGCATTTTAGATTTGAATGTCATAAAATCTGTGATTCCACCTTCCCAATACAATGATCTCGAACACCAAATTACAGAATGGTTATTCTTCGAGGATAATCCTGACTGGTTTACTCAAGAGGTTCAAGCTTCAAATGACACGGAAGAAAATGTTGGTTTTAGCTCTCTCTCAGAGGAACAAGACCTCAACTCTTCAGAAATGCCAATAGAAGATTTAGAGGATGAAGAAAGTAATGAAGAAAATTCCAGACGCCTGGCAGATTTGATAGAAGATGATTTTATTTTTGGCGAAGATATAATTAGATCAAAGAGTTTTATGACCGAAGTGATATATGGTTTCAATTTATCAGAAGCTGAACAAAGGTTGAACATTTTGATCCACGAGCTTTCCTGTTGTAACAACAACCCAAATACTGACCTAGAGCAAATGAATCAATTTTACCGTGAGCAGAATCTGAACGAAAAAATACGTTTTTTGCAATGGAAAATAAATCTAGTCAAATTTGAAGCAACAAGGTTTCAACAGTTCCAGTTTAATGCTGACAAATTAATAAAGTTACAATCAACAAGTGTTTGGGAGATTGATCCACCACAGAGATGGGAATACTACTGGACCTGGGTTCATCTGTATTGCTGCCAACTGAACCAGACTGTTCACTACTTGACAAACAGGTAACTTGTTTGTTATTTACTATTTAGTTAAATTAAAGCAGGATTTTCAACACTCAGAGTTTCACACATAGAACATTTTTGTTTTATAGTACTGTAATATTAATACTAAAATACTTTAATGGGCTCAGATTAATACAGAACACTTCTGTTGCTTACGAGTGACATTAACCATGAGAGGGATTAGTGGGCAGAAGTCTCATGTCAGTAGTTTTAGGTTAGGATTGCCAATGCACATCAATTGTTCCAGAAGTAAAGACTACTCTACCCTATAAGTACCCTAAAGTGACTATTGAGCTTTCCTGAGGGTTAAGAAAAAACCTTAAGATACGGAGTATTGGAAATACTAAATGGAGAGAATATTAGTCTGATTTATATTTTGCAAATTGATCTTTGTGGCATACTATCAGGATAGTAGAGCATTGTCTGGAAAAGGTTATGTGTACGTTAGCATATTTAGTGTTGGAAGCAGAGTGGACAAAAGGCTTATATGGGTGGAGGAAACAGAAGGAAATGTTGCTGAATTCCTGAAGGTATAAAACTATAAATAACCCAATCTGAATGTAGAATGGGCACATATAAAAAATACACAATCATTATTATTTATTACATACTTAGCTATGTACATACAAAACTTTTATTTATCAATTACTAGCTGACAGTACCCAAGCTATGATAAGCAATTTAATTATTGAATTTTTGTGATAATATTTACACCACAGTCTCATTAATCCAAACCCCTTTAATCCGATTTTCCGGTTAATCCAAACTAGCATTTGGGAAAAAAGTTTGAATTTTTCTAGGAATTTTCAGGACATTTTTCTTTGTCAGAAGGAAGAAACGAAACAAGATACTAACTTTTAGAAAATATTTTAAAGAAACAGTTTGACTAAAAAAGAGTACAGATAGTTAACTTGTTAAATCATCAATGAAGCATTGCAACAGTTTGGAGAGTGACAGTGTTGGCGGTGGTTGTGGTGGTAGGAGAAAGGGGCTGTCATGCCCAGTAAGCGACACAGACGCAACTACGACACCGCAACAAGACATTGCCGTGTACTGTACGTACAAGTATACCTGACCAATGACCTAACTTTTATACAGTACTGATAAATAAAATATAATGTACGTTGCTGTTCTTGTATAATTAGACAATATTTTGCATAAAACAGTTCATTTTTGTCCAAACTTGTCATTTAGGCTCTTTTTACAGTTAATCCGAACTGGGTCCGGTCCCAATTAGTTCGGATAACGGGACTGTGGTGTACTTAAATTTTTCTAAAAAAATCAATGTTTGTGTTGGTTAATCATACTGTTTCACTATCAGTTCGCCATTTTTAGAAAATTTCCTTTGGAAAATGAGATATTCATGCCGTTATCATGGTAAGTCCCAGACCCGACCATGAAATATTACACACTTTGTGGCTTAGTGTTAATTGGGTCAAATATTTTCAAACCCCTAGTTGCTAAATTGAACCTATTTAATTTAAAAAAACAACATTTGTTTAGTTTCATAAACGTTCAGGAAAACAAAGTATCTAGTTTTTCTGGCTCGATAGATATATTTAAAAGTTCTAATTTATTTTTGAGACCTTGAATGTTTGTGACTTCTTAAAGTGTATCTTGTTGATTGTAAGTGTTATGTAGTCTCTTTTCCTTTTGTTTAGATTTGTAAAAATAGTCGTCTCATAGGTTATTTATTAGGGTTATAAAAATACCAAGGAGGCATTTTAATTACAGTAAATAGAAAATGTATGTTTTAGGTATCAAGAAGTAATGGCACAGTTGAATGAGGTCAAACAAATGGATGACTTAGGATTTGTTCGCAATGCTAGGGTAGTTGGACTTACAACAAGCGGTGCAGCAAAACGAAGAGTTCTTTTAGAAAATTTGGGAACTAAAATAGGTAAACTTAGGTATTTAAACTAAACTAGGTCTTATCTTGCTAATTTTGCAATCACTTGCTACAAAAAAAGGTAAAAGGTAAAGTTTGTCCTATTTAACAAGGTGAAGTTAGGACTACAAAGTCCTCTCTACCACTTAACCTTGACCTTTACCTATTGTCATCGTATTGTCACTTTACAAATTGTAAGTGACTAAGTGGTGAATGTGGGGATCGAACCCGCGCCACAAGTCACGCGTGATACCAATCCACCACAAATCCGACAAAAACTTGCTAAATGCTTCAGGTGTACAATTTATTTGTAACAATAATATTGTTGTATAAAAAATGAATGAATGAAGTTATTTGACTTGAATTGAATTGTAGGTTGTTATGGCTGTGTCAAAAATACACTACTTTTGGCTTTAATACAGGAGGTTTTTAAATTATTATTAATCAGGTTTTAATTACCTCTTATTGTCATGTCAGTCAATCAACTGTAAACAGGCCTTCTTTTCACCTCTCAGGCCAATGCCCACTTAGCCTACTCTGAGCTCAGAGAGGGGTGTTTTTATATATTTTAATATCAATGTATTCTGCTATAGAAAGTAATTACACACAGTAAGGGACTCAGTACATCGGTTAAGTAAGACTGTTTATATTTTGCTGTGTCTTTTCTGCAACCCTGAGATAGGGTTGGATGTATTTAATGTTGAAATACATTCTTTGCTCTCTACTTCAGAAGGAAAGTATGTGACATTTACCTGATCTTTGTGATTGTTCCAGTTATCGTGGAGGAAGCAGCCGAAGTTCTGGAGGCTCACATTGTCACCGCCCTTGCTCCAAGTGTACAACATGTCATACTCATTGGTAAGCCCTGAGGCTTATTTTACTGTTCAAAATCCATTAGCTCTTTGTATGGTATGAGTCACGAGTACTTTTTCAATATATCAACATTCAAACTATGGCAATAGCAGAATCTTGTGGGCGTATTAGGATTTCCAGTGAATAAAATAATGTTTGTAAAATACTGTAACATACTGGGCGAGAAACCCCTTAAAAAATAGACTTTAATGTAACAAATTACAAAACAAATAAGAAAAGTAAATAACAAGTGAGGACCCTCATATCCAGAGAATTTTATTCACTCCTAGAACTCTATTCTGAGCTTACTAAGCTGAGAGTGATTTAAAATATATAATTTTAGGTGATCACAAACAGTTGAAGCCAAACCCTGCAGTCTACCGGTTGGCAAAAAAGTTCAACATGGATATTTCACTGTTTGAGCGAATGCTGAACAACGGCCTGGGTTGCTCAGTTCTTGGGGTACAACATCGGATGAGACCGGAGATTGCCTCTTTGGTCGCCCCTACAATCTATCCAGATTTGCTCAACCACCCTTCTACCTTCGAGAGATCAAACATCTCCGGAATAGACAAGTTTATCTTCTTTCTCAAACACAATTATCCTGAGGACCAGGTTAGTTTAGTTAACTGTTTAAACAATCCTTTCAATTCAGATTTAGTTTTTAAAACTAACAGTTGTCTAAACCTAACAATTAACATTAGCTATATTAGCATTATTATATTATAACAAGAAGTACAATAACAGCCAATGCAGTAGAACAAGAAATCAACAATAACGTAACATGATAAAGAAAGATAAAGATAAAGGCGATAAGAAAGATAAAGATCTCTTAGGTAATAAAGATGAAGGCGTACATCTTAGAAGATGAAGCAGTTAATAAACTATTGAAGTCCGTAAAATATTTTAATTATCGGTAAAATGTGAATATTAGCTAAACTTTCTCAGTTAAGCAGTTTTATGAGAAGATGTTGACTTTTAACTTAATAATATTTATAGGTGAATTTTACAAGGAGAGAGAGGATAGTAGCTAGCTTACCTAAGAAAAAAGTTTAGGGGCCAACAAAAATAGGCACAGAAGATTCACACACAAAATTCACTGATATTTCACCCTTACTAAGGGCTTTATCAAAGCACAAAGTTCTTAACATTAAACACACACACACAAAATGGCCACTTGGCCATTTAATTATTAATAATATTTATGGTATAGGAAGCTCTTTCTTATCGGAAATTACATACTTACATTACATACGTACTATTAAATTTAAACATGATTTAAATTGCACCTATGTTTCCAGCTCCCAGACTCAACCAGTCGACAAAACAAGTTTGAAGCAGATTTCTTGATTGAGTTATGTCAATACTTGCTGAAGAATGGCTACCAGCCCCAAGACATAACGATTCTTGCCACTTACATCGGCCAAGTGTGGTACATGCGAAAGGTACTGTGTTATTGAACCAAACCAAGATAATGAGGAAAATATTTCCTTTGTCACCTTGTCCTTTTCTTTTCCTTGCTTGTTGGATTTTGGTTCACATGTTCGGTACGGTTAAATGATTTTTTCAGAAAGAGGCAGGTGAAACTATAACTTGTGTAAGTTAGCAGTTTTATTTTTAACGTGGGCAATCAGGAAATAGTAATAAATTATTTAATGTTTATGTTAAGTTTCATTGAAATCAGATACAATCCCACTTTAGGGGGAAACGTCCCCTTCCCCCAAGGAATCAATATAAATTATCTGCGATTTAACAGGAAACTCTCTAGGATTCTCAATAGTGCATGTGGCTACCACTAGGCCATGTTTGATTCTCATTACACTTGTTTCATGATTTATAGTTGCGCTTGTGGCAATGCACTTACTACGTTTCTGATTGTTATAAAAGAATACTTGGAATGTTTATATAAATACTTAATAGTTTTGAACTTAACTTAAATGTACATACATCATGTTTCATCAAAATTGGATCATAAATGCAGTTTTTAGAGCATAAAAACCACTTTACCCACTTTGAGTAAATTATCCCCCTAACTTCGAATTTAGAATTTCAAAAGGATTCATTGTTGCGCTTGTGGCAATGCATTAACTAAAAGAACACTAGGAATTTTTATATAAATAGTTTTATACTTAAAATGTAGAGGAATAGGAATAATATGGATTAAATCACTTTAAGATTCCACGAAGCAAAGTATTATATGGGAAGTAAAACAACACTTTTAATGTATCGCAAGAGTTCTTTAATACTTTGCTTTGAGACCACGACCACATTAGCGGTTATTTTAAGATGAATATGGGCTGATGTTGAGTGTGATGAGTTTTTTTGGTGGATGAAGAGATGTAGTCTTGTTACAAATTAGGGCCGACTGTTCCCCAGATTGAGTCTTTAATTAATAGCCCAACGACCATTGGAATGGACCAACGGCTTAACGTGACTACCGAATCACGGGGAGTGGCCATCTGAAAGGTTATCTCTTTGCCCTGGAATCGAACTCGGGCCGATTTAAAGCAAAGCACGTACTATACCACTAAGCTATGGCCACCCCTAAAATTAAAATGGCATTCAGAAAATTTTCCAGGAGTAAACCACTCTCAGAACGTATCACTAGGAAAACAAAGTACTCAAAACATACCACGGGACTAATTATTGTACTCAGAAATCCATCGCAGGACTTGAATTGTGGGATTCATTGTTTATATACGGTAAAACAACAATCAACCTTTGCATGTGTTATTGTTGAACCACAACTCAATTGAAAGTTAGCTGTTTAACTTTGAAAAATGTGGCAATCAGGAAATATTACTGAAAAACTGGTGTGAATCCGATCAAGCTTATCCAGTAGCTACTTTGAAAGGTTTATGGTTGTTCTTCAAGAAACAGAAATTAACATTAAACCTATAAAAGTCATTCAAATGCTCACAAAAATTATTATTTTATATTACACTAGTAAATATTATGATGTATCTTTTAATTTGACTATTGTTTATTGCACCAAAATATAATTTCCACTTGTCATGGTTTTTTCTACAGGCCAAAAAGAGATTGTCTTGTGAAAATCCAGACTGGAAGTTTGTTCGAATTACTCCAGTGGACAACTTCCAGGGTGAAGAAAATAAAATAATTCTGCTATCACTGGTTCGAAGTAACAAGGAAAACCGCATAGGATTCCTTGGTACTGAAAATCGAGTGTGTGTGGCATTGTCACGAGCAAGAGACGGACTCTACATCGTCGGGAACATGGACAACCTCACAGCTAGCAGCACCATCTGGCCTAAAGTGCATGATCAACTTCAGGAAATCAATGCTATAGGTCAGTAGGCAGTAAATATAGTTTTAGTTTTATCCTATATTATGTTCTTTATTAAAATGATTAATAATCCGCAAGAAGCATAATAATACTACCAGAAAATGTTAGAAAATAATTGTTATTATAGTTGTTATAAATAGGCCTAATATTTGTAAGACACCTCTTATCTGTTCAAGTACTGTAATCACTGAACAACTTCACTCAAACTGGTTAAAACTTAAATGTAATGGTTTATTAATCTCCAAGCAGATTACCGCATATACTTGAATCTAAGTTGCCCATTTTACCATATTTTAGCCTTTAAAACAAGGGTGTGGCTAAGACACCTTGTCTACTCAACCGTGAATAAGCTGTAAATTTGGTCAACTGTGAAAAAATCAGGAATAAACGTGAATTACTGCATACATGTACCTTACAAGAGTCATAGTTACTCCCGCCAATAGGACATGCAGGATTTTTATCACTCTGTTATACCTACTAAAACAACATTTGTAACATATTGCTGAGCTATAACAGCCCTGGGAAGGTGTAGTATGACCAAAACCTGCACTATCAGTCTGGCCGTACTACGAGGACGTAGCTCTAAGGGGGATAAATAAACTAGCAGCTTGACTGGACAATTCCTATAATGTTATTTCTCTTAACAAATGTACAACACAATAATACCTTAATTAACAACAGCCCAAAAAACCTATCTCCAATTAAATTACGTATTGCATTAAAACTAGATTCTTATCCACTAATCATGTATACAGCTTAATATTCTAAACCCTAGGTTGCTGAGGAGAGGAGAGAACACCTGTAAAGATTATGTTCAAAAACCTCGTACACCGGAAAAGGTATTGACTCTTACGGCTCGCCCCAAGTAACCCCACGGGCGTTATCCAAAAGTGTACCAATCAAAAGACTACCGCAAGAATCCAAAGACTTGCAACCGAAACAGTATTTCCTAAAATATTCCAAAATTAAACCCGGAACAAAATTCCGAAATAAAATACCGAAACAAAGGAGTTAAACTTTACTCAAAAATCCAACAAAGGTTCTAAAGAAGGAAAGACTCACCTGCACAAAAGAGCCCCGCCTCCATGCACTGTCCTGCATCCACCAGCCAAACACGTCTCTCAAACTCTCTGCCCCCTGGACCGTAAGTCCCAGGGTATATCTACGGGGTATATCCATCTTGGGGGGTTTATCTGCCAAGGGTAGGCTCACGGCGGCCCGTGTCGGCCGCACCACCTCGCATGCAGTCACGTACGCGGAAGGTCAGGCCAACCACGGCAATACCGTGAGAACTAAGAAATAATTTCCATTTTTAACCAACTAAAAATGAACATTAAACATTTTTATTGTCACAATACAAAATTTTTTGTGTTGACAAAACAAGTAAAAGGATATTATTTGCCTAACATCGGTTGACCAGGTGGCGGACTAAAGTTGCGTTGTGAGAGACACCCAGATCAAGTAACAGTAGTATCGTCTGCCAAGGACTTCTCAGCTGTTCCAGAAGGAGGCTGTTCTCTAATGTGTGAATCCAAGCTCTCTTGTGGCCACATCTGTCCACTCGTCTGTCACATCATTGACAAAGAACATGGATTTTACCAGTGCCTTAAACCATGTAACAGGTGAGCGAGTCTAAGCTTTTTGTGAAAGTAAAAATATTATTACTTGCTTGAAGACATCTATGGGTGCAAAACTAAAAAGTACCATGTCATAAAATGAGGTTATTAGTTATAACTTATTATTTATTTTTTGTTTCCACGGCAAACGCCAGTTTACGTTGGTGTACGAGGGGGTACCCAAAAGTATCGGGAATCGGTCGATGGCAGGTGGGAAGCGATAATTCAGATTTTGGCCGATAGAGCTGAAAGCCCAACTCTTCCTGAGTTCAGTGCACTCGGTGTGGCCAGTCTGAGAGGCTGTGAAGAGGAGCTGTGTGCGTTTTTCTAAAAGTAGTTTTTGTTCTGCCTCGTTTTGTTTTGATGGTTTAATTAAATGGACAAAGCTCAGCAGTGAGGTTTTTGCTTTTTCTCGGTAAGAACACGTCAGAAACGGTTGCAATTATCAAAAAAGCTTACAAAGACGATGTTTTGAGCAAAACCAGAATAAAACTATTATTTTTCCCAAATTCAAGATGTCGCCATGTCGGTTGAAGACAAGCCTCGTCCTGGACGACATTCAAATTCTCAGACTAGTGAAATTGTTCAGAAAAAAACTTCAATATTACAAGAATACCGTCAGAGGACCAATGGGAATGCTTCTTTGCTGTATGGAGTGTGTTAAAATTCAATTTAGCGAATTTCAACACACTCCAGACCTAAATTTTGGCGATATGGAGACGGGTTCTTTCATCATGACAATGTGCCTGCCCACGTAGCCATCTCAGTGCGCTAGCTTTTGGCCAATACCAGCATGGCCACCCTTCCCCACGACCCATACTCGCCAAATCTTGTCCCACGCGACTTTTTATGTTCCCCATAATGAAAAATTACATACAATATCACTGTTATGAAGAAAATGAAGGAGTGAAAAGGCAAACGAGGATGGAGCGTGCAGGCATTCAGACCAAGAGGTATGAGGGGTGCTTAAAACCATGGGAGCATCGAATGAACAAATGCATTACACTAAATGGGGAGTATACTGAAGGTATACATGTAAATTAGTAAAAAAAATAATAAAACATGGTTTTTATAATGAAATTCCCGTTATTTTTGGGTACCCCTCGTATAACAATTCTAACTTACATGCTGAAATAGTCTAGAGTGTAGAAATGAGAATGGCTATAAACTAAATAACAATGCCTATTAATGGTGACTAGCTAGTTTGTATATACGAGAGTGATAAATAGGATTTATAAATATGGTTGACGACTGAATAACACTGATATAAGCTATGAAAATAGATACAATATAACAAGTTTCATTGGATGATGTGTAACATAAATAGAATGATTAACAATATTTTTTACTGAGAATAGCGTGGCATTTTTTTATCATTAGAGACGCGCAGGATCTCGAGTTTTCGGTAATTGACATAATTTTCCATTCCCCGTCTCCTAGTACCAAAATTCCAGGCCGGGAAGTAAACAGTGCTGATATTCCCCAAGAAACCCCTCAAAACTCTATCTCCTCTGAAATTCATCATTGAAGGAATGAATCACCAGTCAGTTGATTTGTCCCCATTGGATTTTATTTGACAACACTATTAGTCTAGTTACTCCTTCAGTAATCCAAAAATTATTTTGAAAAACAATAACTTATGTAACCCAAGAAATTTCTTCATAATCAGACAAGTACAATCTACCTGAAGGCTTTGTTAAGTTGATGTTCACAATCACATAAACACAACATCAAACGGTAAAACAGTTCACGAACACTGAAAGTACTATGAGGAGGCCTACGCAAACACACACGGACACTATGTGGCAGGAGCGGCTGAAAGACTGAAATTAAGTAACCCCTCCCTCACACTTACTTCAATACTTTAATGCTTTTTCTATGAGTGAAACTCCGGATAAACTGTGTCACACTAATTAAACACTTTAAAACTGAGATGAGGGCGAGTTAGGAGAGTGGCATGTCATCCAATTCTTTAAGTGAAAAGATAGGCCTGCTTATAAGTTAGCCCGCACAGAGGTTTTAAACTTGGCCATTACGTACTTCTGGCTTCCTCAGGTAAGCTGTTAAAGAGTTTGATAGCGGTCTGGGAAGTCTCGAGTTGAGTATTATCGTATCGCAATAAAAAAAAGCTCATTTGATCTCTTGACTACCGCTATCGCCTGCGCATTGGAATAACGACTTCGATATCATTTGTGGCGATCGACTTCCGCTAGCGCCCGTGACGAAACCACCATACCTAAGGCAAATTACTCGACCAAATTTTGAGCTTTATTGATCAGGACAAGCCAAGTACGAGTATCGGCCAATACTCGAACTCGCATTCACTAATCAAGTAATCGCACACCCTTAGTGGTGACCCTTTGAAATATTCATCTTCCCCATCATGTGACCCTTCATTTGATATACAGTAGTGTAACAACACAAATTCATTGATATTATTAAAACACTTTTACAATGCTCTTGTTCAAAATGTGTTTCATTGTTAGTGCAATTAATAGATGCAATTGCTTTGATATTTCAAATTTTGAGAAAAAATTATGGATTTAGTTTTTGGGTAATTAGAGTTTTAAAATGATATGCTACAAAACAGATTTTAAAAAACACTTTTTTAGTTTTTTCAAAAGTCACCAATTTTCAAAAGCTTGCAAAACTTATCTTGTAGCATATCATTTAAAAAGCTCTAATTACCCAAAAACTTAATCCGTAATTTATTTTCAAACATTTGGAAAAGGATAGCTATTGCGTCCATTTATTTGTTCAAACAATGAAAAATGTTTTGGGCCACGATTCCCAAATTGTTTTCCCTTCATGATACGTAGTATAACCTCCAATAGAAAAACCCTGTAAGTATGGTGCCGAAGGCCGAAGCAAAGCTGTGAGCGCAGCAAACAGCCTCGGATTGCCCGTGATCAAGCAGGAGGCCAAAGTCCGACGTGAGGATGTAACCGTAGCGAACAGCTTTGTAACACCCGTGACCACGTGATGATAGTAATGCACGTAATCATACAGGAGGCTGTGAGCGTAGCCTCGCTGTGGTAATGAAACAAACGAGGGCTATCCAGAAAGTAAGTTACGTTTTCGGTTACCTCCGCTAGGGGCGAAGCTAGCGCGACCATCTTGATATGTGGTTGTTCCCCAGTTCATTCTGCATCTAGCCGATCAACTCTCAGGTCTATGTCGCACTTTTACGCTACAGTGTCGCTTGGAAATGTCTTTGTCAATTGAAAATCCCGCCAGCTGTAAAGTGCAGTCTTAAGGATTTTGGCTGCAAAGAACTGTAAACCAATTGAAATTTATCGGCAGCTTTGTGAAGTGTGTGGGGACAATACCATCACTGAAGGTGGAGGCCAATGGAGCATTCGCTTAAAATGGCCGAACAAATGTGCACGCTAAAAGCGGAGTAGAAGACCCAGCTTGGCAAATGCCGAACTTATGAAAAGCTAATGAAATCACACAAATCAGCGAATGGGTTAACGTTTTTGGACCATTACCACAAATATGGCGATTCACTACTTAATTGGATTGTTACTGGTGATGAAACATGGGTGAAACATGTTAACTGTGAGACGAAATTTCTCATTCACCGACGGTCCAGATCTTGCATTGCTTAACTACCACTTGTTCCCAACGATGAAGAAGTGGAACGCACATCGTTCTGACGATGATGAACGATTGCAGGAAGAAGTAAAAAAAGAGTTGAAGGAACAGGCGGCAGAATTGTATGACGAAGAAATTTTAAAGCTCGTCCATTGGTATGATAATTGCCTAAATTTGTATGGCGATTATGTAGAAAAGTAGTATTTTAGTGTGGCTTTCAAATGTATATAATAAAAATCCTTTCCTATTCTTCGTAGAATTTTTATTCCAAAATGTAACTTACTTTCTGGATAGTCCTCGTACAATTCTGAGGCCGCAAATGTGAACGGAGCAAATTAGAGTAACTAATTGCAAAGGAAATGCAATTCACTCATGCCAGCGGCGCTTTAGCGCTTAGCTGCATGTCATTTGGTTTATTGCCCAACAGATTTGTGGTTTGATCAAGTTGTGTTTTTCTAGTTTGATTGAGCACCTGTTGCTAAACCATCTTATTATTTTATTGTACAATAGAGTTTTGAAACATTTGTGTGTGCAATATTACAAACATTGTTTTGACTTTTTCTTTATTTGAGACGCACATAAGTAATTATAACTGAATGTTTGCAGGCCTCCGTGTGAAGTGGAGGTTCACAAGTGTCCTCTGAAGTGTTTCAAGCCGTGTGAGCCATGCAAGATGCAGGTGGACAAGTTGCTGCCGTGTGGTCACAACAAAAAGCTTCCTTGTCATCAGGAGCCAGCCTCGGCGAACTGTCTAGTGATAATCCCGACCAAACACCCTGATTGTGGCCATGATATCAACAAACCCTGCTTCATGGACATCAAATCCTGTCGCTGCGAAGAGAAATGTCCTTTCCGCTTGCCTTGCGGGCATGCCTGTGACCGTAAATGCCATGTCAAAGATGATTATGATCATATTAAAGTGAGTGAGCTAAACATGGATTTATTAAAAATACAGAATTTAGGAAATAGGGCTCTACGCTTATTATATCTCTATGGATTATTTTATTTCTAAAGAAACCTTATGTTTAATTGTTAGTTAGTTAACAGTTCAGTTGTTTATCATTGTTGTTATGAAATCAGGTAAAAAAAGTTACTGTACAAGTGTTTTTTATTATTATTCTAAGTTACGGAATGAAATTCTAGTTCTTCTATGCTATTTACAATATTTTCCTCTTTGAATTTGTTTGAATCCTCAGATTTTAAGGTTTAAAACATTGATATACACCTAAGAACATAGTTCATTCAAGGATTACATAACAACAAAGTCAAAGAAAGATTACTTCAAGAACAGAAACTTCCTTTACAAAAGGCAGTAGAAATAGCTTTGGCCATGGAATCTTCTAGACTTGGCAATGAAATGCTTACACGTTACACCCCATGCACCTCTTACACAAACAGTCAATAAGATTGCGGTCAAACAAACTACTTTGCCCAAATCACCACCGGAGAGACAAGGCCTAATACAGTCACTTCAAGGTAAATGTTTCAGGTGTGGCAAAAGAGAGTGGACCGTAGAGTGAACAACTGCAAAGTCAGACATGTTACTTGCTCAAAATGTGGAATCAAAAATCATTTAGCTTCGGTGTGTTTCAAAAGCATCTCAGGTGACAAACATACATGTAAACTGTAAAGTGACAAAATACTTTCAAAAACAAACTGGCGTAGAAGAATCTGTGAATTCAAACAATTTCAAAGAGGAAAATTGTGAATAGCATACGTAGAAGAACTAGAACTTCGTTCTGTAACTTTGAATAATAATAAAAAATACTTTTACAGTACCATTCTTTACTTAATTTCAGAACAACAATGATAAACAACAGAACTGTTCACTAACTAATATTTAAACATATGGTTTCTTTAGAAATGAAATGAACAAATAATCTTTAGAGATATAACAAGGCTAGGATATGCTATCTGAAGGAAAAGGATGGAAAGTGGGCTTAAAAGTACTTAAAAATCTGACCTGGCTGAATTCAGATTGTTAGTTCTGATCAAGCCATACATTGCTTTATTAATCTTTTAATGGTAACAACAAGTTGTGTTTGATTTATTACAGTACAAGTGTATGAAGAACTGTGAACAGCCCAACCTGAAGTGTCGTCGCAACCATAAATGTCCCAAGCGCTGTTACCAGAAGTGTGGAGACTGTGAAGTACTGGTCCAAGCAGAACTCCCCTGTGGACACAAGCAGGAAGTAGCGTGTCACATCGATGAAAGTGATGTCATCTGCAATAAACCATGCAAGAAGATGTTGACTTGTGGACACAACTGTAGTATGAAATGCTTCATGCAATGTGATCCCTTAATGTGCAAAGTAAAAGTAAGTTCTACAAAGTAGCTAGATATTTAAAGCAGGTTTAAAGAAGGTTAGCTTACTTCCAGAAATTTGACATTAGTCGTTTACATTAAATATTTTTATGTATATTCACTGATGACCTTAGGTATAAATGTCCCCTCCCTCCATGCAATCCATCAATATCGTGTTGTTCATGTTGAAAGTTAAGGGAACTAAAGCAGTTATTAAGCCAAACTTGTATTCTTATACTTATGTGCATAGCTGTCCTGTAAACTGACCCAACAGACCCAGTTTTGCGAGGCAGACACCAATCAAGGTGAACACTGAGCAGAATACTATGTGAGTCCCTTCCGAGTGGTCGTGACATTTAGTCAAGGGAAATGAGAGATGACGTCTCAAAAGCTAAATATTGCATTAGAACAACTATAATCACAATAACAATTAGGTTGTATTTGCAGTTGTATACATATCCTAAGTATTTCAGGTGGACAAAGAAGGGCCATGCGGTCATGTTTTCAAAAAGATAAACTGTAATGAACCTACCGACAGTAGAAAGTGCTTCTCAACTTGCACTCGAAAGCTGGCTTGCGGCCATCCATGTACTGACCAGTGTTTCAAGGACTGCTCCAAAGTGTTTTGCCAAGTTCTGGTGGAAAGTAGAGTGGCACCTGCCTGTGGCCATCCACCAGTCATGATTCCATGTCACCTCAACAAGCCAGGTATTAATAAGTAAATTAAGCCAGAAATTAATAAAACAGATATATTGAAAATTGTAGTAAACTAGTGATTAGGCTCATCCTTGTAATTTAGACATAATGTGTAAGTTTATGTCTATTATTAAACGGTACTAAGAAAAGTAGTGATGGGTCAAATCTGAAAATTTATTGAATCAAATTTGAATTTTTCCTCTTTGAATCTTGAATCTCAAATTCAAAGCCGAATTCAAATTTACTCTACTGTGCACACTACCAAATATAAATACTAGAGGTTTTCTGCCCTTAAATCATTAATTTCAGGGCCACAACTTCTATTATGAAAAATGTAACATGTAGTATTTTAAAAATTAAAACTTAATTTAGTTATCCGATATTAAATTTGAAAAAAATGATTGGCCTTGGATACAAAGCAATACTATGTTGTATTGTTTTGAAAGGTACTGTAGTTAACCAACGTTATTCGTATAGCACCAAGGCGGAAAATAGACTACACTAGAGCCTCGCTAGTCCGAACTAATTGGGACCGGACCCTGTTCGGATTAGCGAAAATTCTGATTAAGTATATATTGGTGCATTTATTGTATATTGACCTTATATGGTCATATATTGACTTTTTTTATACAGGGTGTCTCAGACCACCCGTATTATATGTATATCTCGAGAACGAGTTGGCCGACTTGAGTGAAACAAAAAATTCCAAATTTAAACCGGTTCAAAGAATTCAGGAAAATTATTTTCTACTTTCTAGTATACTCCCCCAATATTTCGGCTTTGTCATCAGACCATAAAAAGCTGCCCCATTGTTCAATTCTTCTTTGTTCAATTTATTCAATTCTTTGACAAGCTAGAAATTCACTTAGGCAGTGAGAACGGTTCGGCTTCTTGAACTCGGTCCGGAATGCCTGCCGACATACTTCTGTTGTCATCAAGGTCCCTTGATATGGTGTGGGAGAAGGCAGATTTTGGATCATTTTTGTACTTCTTAAATAAATCTTTAATGTCTGCTTCAATTATACAGATATTTCCACCTGGAGAGTTTTCTGTAGTGGGGTTTTTAAGAGAGGTATTAGTTTTGAAGATGGTATCTTTGATCATTTCAGCTATTTTTCTTCCCAGGCGATTGAAGTGCATGCCATGTTTCATGTAGTAGTATCTGGGAAGCTCATGAATGGGAAGAAAAGTAGCATGTGTGGTTCTGTCAGTGAGCTTTTTGAGATTGAAGTTAAGGATACTGATAGCGTTATTCAGGCCAGGGTTGTGATGATTGTAGGGAAGAGCAGCTATGATAACAATTCTATGCTTGGTGGTTTGCAGTAAGGTTGTGAATATGTTTACTAGTTTTATTACCAATGATGTTGTCATTAGTTCCTCCCATGATGATAGGAGTGTCTTTTTTTGAATACTGTGTTATCAATTGTTTTTTATTCTTAACTACCTCAGTTAATATGGCATTTGGTTTGAAGATACATGAAATATCAGCCTGGGGATCAGGCCAAATGTTGTTTAAGTTTTTACTCATCCATCTACCATGACTGTCAGCCAGTAAGAGAATATTTTGATTCTTTTTACGGGAAGATTTTGAGCTGAAATTTACTTTGCTTGTATCCTGTAATTTGGTTCCTTTTTTTGAACAGTTTTTTTCCTTTTTGGTAGTCTCTTTGTCATAGTTTTTACTTGAATCTTCTACTACATTAGTTGGATTAATTTCATTGTGCTGATGTATAAGTTCAAATGATCAAATCTATTGCTCAGTTTGGTACTACCAGAATTTTGTACTGACGGAGTATGTCTTTTTGATTTAAGTAAACAAAAACCTTCAGAAAAATCTTTGACTTCTTACTTTAGCTGAGTGATCGCACTTCTTAAGTCAGAGTTTTCTTGATCCATGTCTAGTATATTCTCGTTCAGAAGTTGGATGACCTTGTTTTGAGTGGAAATTTCTTCAAGATAATCCTCCTTCCTGCACAGACTTGATTTTTTAATCAGATACTTTTATTTGGGCTATAAATTCAATATTGTCTGGGTAAGGCAGGATAGTTTCTAAAATCTGGAGATTCTCTTTTCTCAAATTATGTACTTTTCTTTCTAAATGAGATTCTTTTAATTTACAATTTTTACATGTATCACATAATCACATTGAGGATCTTCTTCAGTAGAGTTTTTTTCTATTACAATAACATTTTCAGCTAAGCAGCAATTTTTCAAAGCAATTATTTCATCATTTTTACTGTCAATTATTTCAATTAACTTTAATTTGTCATAATTTAGGTTTTTAGGTTTTCAAAATCAGTTTGCAGTCCTTCAATTAATTCTTCAGCTTCTTTTTCAACCTTTTTCAAATAATTTTTGGTGTTCTGTTTCTCATGAGTAATCTGTAGAAGTGACTCTGAGATCTCAAGCAAGTTGCTGGCAGAGTGTTCAAAAATGTCTTTGTTGATGTCTCAAATGCAACTGATGTTCATATGTTTTTCATGATAAGTTTTATTTGAACTTTTTTCACAGGTTTTCTCGTCTTTTTTTAATTCTTCAATAAAGCTACTATCACTTAAAGGTTCACCGATAGTACTGTTTATTGTTACAGTAGCCATACTATTGTCTGACTTTTCATTTGGGAAAATATCATCAACTTTAACATTAACTTTCTTTGTACTAATGTATTCGACCAATTGTTTTTTAGATGTCAATTTAGTACCTCCAGGTATTTGTCTATGCACAGAAACCGTCTTCACGTAGTTAGTTATAACTTATAACTAAGAAATTATTTTACATTTCAAATGCAGACTACTTTTTAGCATAGTAGTGGAGAATAGATATAGTAAATAGAGTGCTATAGAGAGTTATAGTATAGTATAGTAGTGGAGCTATAGCCTATAATGGCTGCCAAACTTGTCGCATTAAGACAGCAACTATCCTAATAAAATTAACTGATCTGATAAACCAAAAACTAGGCCTATTAAAATTAAAGGAATATGCTAATCGTATCGTAGAAATTCGATAATGAACCGACCGAGTCTCGAATTTGAAGTTTTACCTGAAATTCGGTAGATTCGTTTTATTTGGCCCATCACTAAAGAAAAGTAATTGTTTTAGATTCAAATTAAAATTTAATTAATAATCTAGTGAAGTTGGTTGAACAATGTTTTATTTACCAAACAACAACAAACCAAATCCATAAATAAAAAACATATGTTATTAAAAAATATTAACACAACATCTCCTTTCAAGATGGGACATCTTCATTATCAGGTCTGATAACGGTGGCTTCCTGATGGGTCTGGAGCTGAGGTTTCACTGGATTAATTTATTACCGGCACTATTAGCGTGTATGAGGAGGACCTTCAAGATTGTTCCAATAAGGTGCAGGGATCAAATGAATCCTGTTGCGCCTAATCGCCCTTTTCTCTGTTTCACTAGATATGACCGAGGTTCCTTCAACTTCCTCAGGACTTTACCATGACCGTAGGTCCGTGATCCATACCATGTCTCCAACCACCAATGGTGTCAAATCACTTGTCTTGTGTCTTCGGTCGAATTGATTTTTATATTTGTCTCTTTCTTCCTTCACGGAAAGTTTCTATCTTCGTATGATTTCCGTGAACATAGAAGGGAGATTGTTTTCAGTGTTCTTTTGAACATAAGTTCAGATGGGCTGGATCCTGTTTCTAGAGGTGTGGTTCTATACGACAGGAGGGCTAGTTTAGTTGGTCTTATTTCTTAAGTATTCCCTTAGCAATTTTCACGGCTGCTTCTGATGCACCATTGGCTTGGTGGTATTGAGGACTACTTCAAACGCTTTAAATCCCCATTCTTCCAAGAAATCGCCTGAACTTGCTAGATTCTAGGTGGTTAAACTGAGTTCAACTGTCCGAAAACACACGTTGAGGGATTTCAACGAGCAAAACTGTTTTGCATACATGAATCACATCAGATGTCCTCATCCTCTGAAGTTCTTCTACTTCAAAAATCTGGAGTATTGGTCTATAATGACAATATACCATTTGTTCTCCTGTTTAAACAAATTCATGGAGATGTTTTGCCAAGGGTAGTCCGCAGCTCTCTGGGAATCAAAGGTTCACTGTGATTGGTAGCATGTTGAATGCATATAGGGCATGACTTGACCTTTCCTTCGATTTGCTAGAGATTCCCGGCCACCATATAGTTCCCTGAGCTGCCTTCTCGCTTTTGTTATTCCCATGTGACCACTATGAAGTCTATCCAACATCTCAGATCGTAGCTCTAAAGGAATTACCATACGGTTTCCTCGGTAATAGTACTTCTACACAACTCAGTTCATCCTTAACACTGAAATACTTTGCAATTTCAGATGGAAGACCATGCTTATCTGGCCATTTCCCTGCAATGAGCATTTTCAAACGCTGACAAACTGGATCCTTCATTTGAGAGTTTATTACTTTAGTTATGTTCTCGCACGTAGTGTTGATCATGTATGAAAGCTTCAACTTCTTCAGCCAATTCACCATCACCTTCTAGCAGAATAGTGTTGTATTTAATATTTAAACTAATAATTATATTTAGAAATAAGAATGCGTAGCATGAACTAGAGCGTAGCATGGAATAGAAAAGAGCAAAAGACGTCAGGCTAACCTGGAGTACGATTGTAGAAGAAGGATGATCCATCTCCGTGCCGTGCTCGTTCCTTGTTGATCGGCCGATCGTAGATAGTTTTATTCCGACCAATCAGACATCACTTAAAGGCCAATGAAATGGCTGGATTGGAAGTGTGATCTTGTTGCCCCTCTGGTGTGTAGATTTAATTTGTGTTTTTAGCACTATATAAAATGGATTCAATATACAACAAATAGGACTCCTTGAAAGCATATCTTCAACTACCAAGTGTTTTCCAGGTGTCCAGATCATGTGAAAGTCGTATCTCATCATGCACAGTCGAAACCGCTGCAACCTTGGTGAGAACTCGTCCAAATTCTTTGTCATAAAGATCGATAAGAGTGGTTTATGATCAGTCTCGATTGTATACTGTTTACCCATGAGAAAGAGCGTCACTTGCCCAAGTACATGCAAGAGCTTCTCGCTCGATGTTACTGTAGTTCTTTCTCGCGTAGTAAGTGTCCGAGATATGTATACAGGTTTTATCTTTTTCATCAGATTGCAGTAACACAGCTCCCAAACCTTCTTTCGATGCATCACATGATAAAATAGAAGGTTTTTCCACATCAAATGTAGCTAAACATGGACCAGAAGTCAAGATTGCCTTTATTTTATTAAACGCTTTTTCATTACCAAACAAATTCATTATCAGTTTTCAGCAAAGACGTTATTGGTTCAAGAATTTCACTCCTTTTTGGAATGAATTTTGCCAAAAACGTGACCATTCCCATAAACCTTTGTACTTCAGTTTTGTTCTTTGGTGCTTTCATCTCTGCAATTGCTTTGACTTTGTTATGATCAGGCCGAACTCCATCTTTGGACAGCGAAAATCCCAAAAGTAACACTTTCTTTAAAGAATTCACACTTTTCCTTGTTAAGAGTGATCCCAGCTGATCGTATCCTCTCCAAAACAGCTTAAAGACAGCTATCATGTTCTTCTTTAGTGCACCCCCATATCAGGCAGTCGTCCATGTGGACAATGCAGTTCTTCGTACCTTCAAGGACCTTAGACATTCTCCTTTGAAATTCATCTGGTGCCAAGGTAATTCCAAAAGGAAGTTTACAAAACTTTTTTTTTTTTTTTTTCAAGAGGTGGAAAAATCTGCTATTAGATACCCTGGAGGGTCCGCACTCCAGGGTTATGTGGGGTTGCATATCTTGATGTTATGATGCTTGCAGTTGTAATATCTTCGCTACCCACTAAACAACCACCTCTTTTCTGGTTCACCCTTTTTTGTCAGATCATGGCATCACAATGTAGTATTACTTTATGATCTGACGGGCTTTTAACTTCTCAGTTCCTCTATTTTGGCTTCCATGATCTTGCAAACGAAGCTTTCAGCGTTTTTCCAATTTTCTTCATTTTGCAGCATTGATCCTACAAGGCTTTCAGCACTTATCTTTTGGCTTATATCCTCTTCAAGGGCCAATCTCTCCATGTTGAATTTGGGACATCGGAAGAGGGTATGCTCAGCATTGTCGATTTGCTTTTTGCAACTGAGGCAATTCTCAGAATCAATCTTCTGGTGCTTGAACAGGTAGTGCCTGAAAGCCCCGTGTCCTGTGAAGGCTTGCGTTAGGTGGAATCCTATCTCTCCGTGGCCTCTTTCCAGCCAGGCTTTCAAATTGGGTATGAGCCTAAAAGTCCATCTTCCACTTTCATCACTCTCCCATCGCTGTTGCCAGGCTTGTAGGAGTCTGCTTCGGCTTCTTCTCGCTGGCTATGGTTCTCGCCTCTTCTTCCAGCTCTCTGGTGAGCGTGTGAATTTCGACCTTTCCAAGATCAGTAGATCTACAGGTGGGGTTCCTGCTAGAACCAGAGAGGCACTTCCAGAGACCGTTTTGTATGCCGAGATGATACGTAGGGCTGCACATCGGTGTACTGAGTGTAACCTTTTCATCTGACACTTTTTGTGGCTATTTCTTTCCAGGCTGGTGCTGCATACAGCATTTGAGAAATGGTTACGCTTGCAATCAGCCTTCTCTTGTTATGTCTGCCTCCTCCAACGTTCGGCATGAGCCTTGTTAGGTTTCCAAGAGTTTTGCTTGCTTTTAGTGCCACCTTGTTGATATGAGGACCAAAGGAAAGATTTCTATCGATCTCAACCCCCAAGTAGGTCATTTGTTTTTTCCACTCTATGTGACAGCCCTCAATCACTAACTTAGGGTTTCTAAACTTTTTCCTCCTAGTCACTAGTACAGCTTCTGTTTTATGTACAGCCAGTTTTAGTTGTTTCTTTTTTAGCCATGCTGATATTTTATCTACGATGTGCTCCATCCGTATTTCCAGCTGTACCTCGCTCTCTGCTTCCACTACCAGAATTGCGTCTTCCGCAAAGCCAATGATCTTTCCTCCACGGGAGAGGGGCATTTCTAGGAAATCATCATAGACGAGGTTCCAGAATAGTGGACCTAGTCTTGACCCTTGAGGGGCTCCACAGGACATTGTCTCTTGAATTGTCCATTCATCATTTTCGTAAGAAATGCTTCTGTTGTTGAGATAGCTGGCCACCAATCCAGTGAGATATTCCGGGAACTCTCGCTGTCTCATGGCATCCAAGATGTCTTGCCATCGGAGCGAGTTGAACGCATTCTTGATGTCCAGAGCAATGAGTGCACAGAACCCTTTCCTTTTCCTACCTTTTCCTCTAGCCAACCTCAACGTTTCCTCTATGGCGTTCACTGTAGAGCAATTCCTCCTAAAACCATATTGGTTGGGAGACAGATTGTGGCCTTCTTTCAGGTGCTTATCTATTCTTTGCAGAATTAAACCTTCCAAAATTTTTCCAGCCGAGTTCAAGAGGCATATAGGTCGATAGGATGACGTCTGATCCAGGGGCTTATTTCCTTTAGGGAGCAGTACTAGTCTCTGCTTTTTCCATATTGTTGGGAAGATGCGATTTACAATGCAGACATTGTAAATACTCAACCACATTTCAGGTATTGCCTCCATGAGTATTTTTGTGGCCACATTTGGGACTCCATCAGGGCCAGGAGCTTTTCCAAGTTTTAGTTTCCTCTGCTCCAGCATGAGCTCATCTAAGTTGAATGGCTCTGGAGCTGGTTGTTCTTGAGTTCCCAGTGTCAGTTGTGTGTGGGGTTGATTGGGAAACAAGTCGGTGATGATTTGGCTAACCCATGTCTTGTCATTTAATTGGGGTACGGGCTTCTGAATTTTAAATTTCTTGGCTACAATTTTGTAGGGAAGGCCCCAAGGATCGTTCTGTACCTCTGCGATCAGGTCTTTCCAAGACTTTTCTTTGCTCCTCTTGATTTCATTGTTGAGATGAAACCGGCATCTTCTGTAAGCTTCTCGTAGTTGGGGGTTTCCTCTGGACCTTGTGGACTTTCTTCTAGCTATCAAGCATTCTTTCCTTAGTGCCGCTATTTCTTCTGTCCACCAGTACATTGACTTTCTTTGTCGTCCTCGCTTTTCGTGGCATTATTTTGTCGCAAAACGCTTGCAGATCCTCCTTGAGTTCTTTGGCAGCTTTGTTGGCATCGGGGACTGGTGAAATGAAGAATTTCTTAATTTAGTGGATAACTTTCAGTTCATCTACTGCTTCTGCCAGTTTTTCCCGGTTTAGTTTAGCGGTGTTCCAGAGCTTCAGGTTTTTGTTTGTAGATCTGATTTTTAAGTCCTTCTCTCCTTTAGTTGTTAATTGGAAAGTGATGTAATTGTGGTCACTTAGGGACTCTTTCTCCAGTACAGCCCAGTGTTTAATTTGTTTGGCTACATCCTGACTTGCCATGGTGAGATCGAGAATTGAGAAGGCTTCCCCTCTTTCAAAGGTTGGCATACTCCCTACATTTAAGACTATGAGATCTTTACGAAACTTATACCTGCCAAAAGGAGTAATAAATGTAGTATAATCTTGTGACTCCTTCGCTAAATTAAGCTGCCAAAAACCAGAATTAGCGTCAATTTTGCTAAAGTAAGTAGCACCAGGCATCTCGCCAAGTGAAAGTTCGATCTTAGGGATTGGGTGAAGCTGACGCTTAACACTTTTGTTCAACTTTGACAGGTCTACACAAATCCTAACACCACCTCCCTTCTTTTCACAAATAACCATTGGTGCACACCATTCGGTTGCATGTTCTACAGGAACAATCACATCTTTGTTGAGCATTGCATCCAGCTCCACCTTCACCTTTGACTTCAACGGTAAGGGTATGGCCCGTGGAGCTGATATTGCATAAGGAACAGCATTCTCCTTCATTTCAATTTTATATTCCCTTCCATATTTCCTAAACCTCGAAGAGATCTGAGAACTCGAACACCAGTTAGTTTTGAGTTTACAGTAAATATTCTCTTTACCAGATTCAAGTTTTCACATGCTCTTCGCTCAAAAGTGGGACATTCACGTCCTCTGACAAATAGGCCATTTCCTCAATACTACCATCCTTATGTGTAAGTTTTAACTTCAAGGTGCCAAGTATGCTGATACGCCCTTCTTTTAGCACTAAAGATATTTAGTTTACACTCTTTTAATGGTAAGTTCTTAACGTAAGCCCTTAAAGCATTGACAGGTATCATAGTCACGTCAGGACCTGTATCAAGTTTAAATGTCGTACATCCCAAATCCTTGCCTTCATAACTCACTTGCAGTTCTTGCGTCCATCCTTTGTCACCTCTCTGAACATTTTCAATGTAAATTTCTGGTACATCCAGTGATTTCTCATGATCATCATCAGGCCCGGTTTGAGCAACTTGCCTCATATTATTTCTTTTAGATAAACAGCAACGACTGAAGTGTCCAATTTTCGAACATGCATCACACTTGGCTCTTCGAGCTGGACATTCCGCAAGGCTCTCATGCCATTCATGGCCACATTTTAGACATTTATCTCTTTTATCATGGTTCTTTCGAAGTGGTGTTCTATTACCTTTTGTAGCGTACTCTCTGTCAAGTGCTAAAACACTTGGTTCTTTATTTAATTCCTCTTTTTGACGTTTTAGCTCTTCGCTTTGTCGTAGCAAGGTTGTTGCCTTACCTAAAGTAAGTTGAGAATCTAGTTGTAGTCTGTCACTAATGGAAGAATCGGTCATGCCGATAATTAGTACTAGTAATATCATCTCATCGTTTAATGAACCCCATTCGATGTTTTGCCAAGCCATGCAGATCTGTTATGAATTTCTCAGCAGTGTCACTATTCTGTTTATGTTTCAGGAACTTGGCTCGCTCAAATATGATATTTCTCCTGGGAATAAAATAATCATCAAATTATTTGAGAGCCTCCTCTAAAGTCGTAGGTTGTGGAGAAAAATTATCAAAAATGTCCTCACCCCTACTCCCCATTGTAAACAACAATACATCTATCTGACTAGTATCTGGTGTGTTATCTAGTCCACAGCCCCTTCTGTACCTCCGAAAACGATTTCTCCAAGTGTTCCACTCATTTGGTACAAACGAGAATGTCTCAAGGGTCTGCAAATTCAAATTGACCATTTGCATGGGAGTACTACTAAAACTTACTGGTCTTGTAGAGATACTTCCTTCAGATATTGCTTCACCCTCATCTTTAAAATCATCTTGTTTGTTTTTCCTTCTTTGGCTTTTCTTCATGGTTCGGATATATATTTCCTTTACGCTGCCACCATGTTTTAGATTCAAATTATAATTTAATTAATAATCTAGTGAAGTTGGTTGAACAATGTTTTATTTACCAAACAACAACAAACCAAATTCATAAATAAAAAACATATGTTATTAAAAAATATTAACACAACAGTAATGAGTACTAGTAAGCTGGACTGTGTAATTACGATTCTATACTTCATTAAACTCATGAAAGAAAATGGGCGCAATCTGAGTATGGGCAGCTCAGGAATGAAGTAAGTGGTACTGCGTGACCAGGAAGTACTACAGATGCCACTGCAAGTCTTCAAAATGCCAATGGCAGCAGCCAAGAGATGATGATGTTAATACTTTGACCTGACCAATTTTGGCTTGTGGCTGAATAACAGGTTATTTAATTGGTTTAACTCTTAAAATGGCACATAATAAAAATTCTGACTCCCAATTTTGTAATAAAACCTTTATTGAGAGCCTTACACCTTTTTATAAAATAACAGGTGTACAACTTTTGGGGTTTGGTCGACCCTACTAGTTAATGAATTGGTATAAGTAAGATAGTTAATTCGGTAAATAGTCAAAATAATATTTTTGTAATTGTTTAGGTAGAAATTGTGAAATATTCCATAAACAGTTTAAATATAACCTCTATCAGCATATCATTTGCAGAATATATGATATCATCAGAGGGGTCAGTTTTTACTCCACTCACCTATTTAAGATCTAACTGATTACAATGTTTAAGACTTTAAAGGAAAGCCACTATTTCTATGTTTTTCTTTGTTAAGTAAAATATTGTGAAATTATCATCGGAATCAAGAGCAGAAAAAATTAATGAAACAAACCAGGAAAATAAAAATGATTCATTGTTGAAAGAAAAGTTTGTCTTCTTGAACCAGGTGAAGTTAAAACCGCTGTCAATTTCAACACTTACCTTACTTTACCGCAGTCAATTTCAACACTTAGGCTACCTTACTTTACCGCAGTCAATTTCAACACTTACCTTACTTTACCGCTGGACAGATTAGCGTAACTATATGACCTTGTGTTTCTCAGATCTGAAGGCAGGGTGTGATGAGCTGCTGCAGCTATGTGTGGCACAGTGCCGAGCTCAGCTTGCTTGCGGACACTTGTGTGGAGGCACCTGCGGCAACTGCATGACCGGCCGTCTGCACCAGCCATGCCAACAACAGTGTAACAAGCGTCTCTTCTGTGGCCACATGTAAGCTACCCACATTGCAACATACTCTACCAATTATGTTTATGCCAAGAAAGAGATGTTTTGACCAATTCTCAAACAGATTAGGACTGACTAACACACAACCAATTGAAATAAGGAAATAATAAATTGTCCTTTGGTTTATTGAAGTATTTTTTTTACTATTGCAACACTTGGATGTTTTTAATTTATTAATTTCAACCCACTAGTATAGTTCATCACTAAATCATAATACAAGATGCTTTTTGCTACAAAGTCAAGTTAACGTCCGAGGCTTGCGACTTTAAATGAATGAAGACAATTTAGGGACATGTGATGAACGATACTGTCATAAGGCAAATAATAATGAGAAATTAATAAGTGTTTTTATATTATAAAGAAACTAAACAACATTTTGAGTTGAGCAGTCTGATTTTTATAGTTTTGCAGACATAGCTGTTACACTGATTTACTACAAGTAAAGCTATGATTACCTAGAAAAAAGTTCACCGCTATATTACGGCCGTAATGTAGCGGTGAACGTAACCTTGACGGTACACACAACACAATATATAAACAGATGCAGACAAAAACAACGTTTGACATGTTGTTTATTTTAGTTGTCAAATCTGATTTACGTATATACTATATAGTAATGGACAAGCAAGACTTTTGTTTACAACACAATATGTGTCCCCTGGCGAGAAAACCCTTAACTAGTTTTCACCGCTACTTTACGTCCACCGTTTTCTAGGGAACCACTCTCATATGATAATATGATTTAATGATGATTTTTATTTGCCAGAATATACAAAAAAGCTTTTGTTTGGCAAAGCTGAAAAAGAAAACCAAACAACAACAAAACCAAAAAACAAGTATTACAAATATTTAAAATAAAACAAAGTAAACCACTAGTAAGAGTGCAGTATTACAAAAACCTAATTAAATGTATAATAAAATTTAATTATCATTATTTAAATTATGATCTGTAAATTCCCCAACAGAGTAGTATGAGCCTTCCAATAGATAAGCTCTTAACTTCTTTTTGAATGAGATGAAATTTTGAGTGGATTTAATGTTTTCGGGAAGTTTGTTAAACAATTTTGCAACTTGTGATGGAAGTTTTCCATAAATGTGTAATCTATGAGAATTTTGTCTAAATGTATGAATTTGCCTAGTATTGTATTTGTGAATTTGCTGACCTTGAACTAAATCACATTTTGTCAAACAGAAAAGAATAGTCTCATAGATGTACAAACTAGGCAGGGTTAGAATATCTAAAGTCTTAAATAAATCTCTGCAAGATTCTCGAAACCCAATTTTGAAATTATTCTAATGCTTGTTTTGGAGGATAAAAATTCTTTTAATTTTGTAATCAGCACATGCCCCTCATATACATATACCATAAGATAAGAAGGGATGAATAAGGCCGAAGTAGGCTATTCTGAGTACATGCAATTTACAGTGGGTAGCAAGCTGTCGTAGAAGAAAAATCCCTGAAGATATTCTTGCACATATATGATCGATTGAAAACAAAACTCACCGTCATATTACGGCGGTAATGTACCGGTCACCGCTTTCTAGGAAACCATAGCTTTAGTGCTAAAATTCAAAACAAACTCATTGAAACAGCTGTGGTCAGCTGGCATGACCATGCCAGATAAAAATCATCAAAATAAACCTTTATTTCTCTGGGAATAAAAGTGCAAATTAAGCTGGTCAATACATGTGTCTAAATCAGCTGTTTTTTTAGAGCAGAATGACAAAAAGAGTTTAAAGCTAACACTGGCTATACTCGTACCGTTCTTAGTTTCTTTCATGGGTACTGAATAGCCATAGTTCAGTAATATTGTATGTGTCAAGAACAGACCAAGTTGAACTTATTCATGATGGGCACTCTTAGTGCTTTGAAAGTCGTGTTAATCCTCTTGGTGTACTAAACAAAAATGGACCAGGCCTTACATTGCCATTGGTAGTAATTATTGATAATAGAGAACTTATCAAAATTAAATTAACCTAACTCATTGAGAGTGTAATGACTAAAAAGAGAAAGGAGAGCAAGCTCACCTGGATAAAGTAAAAAGCACACGAGAGAACACTGAACTCAAACTAAAAGGGGGAAAATAATTTTAAATTCATAATATTACTTGTCTTAGTCTACTGCTATCAAAGTTCAATAAATTACAAAATGGATCTTCACATTTCTTGTTTATATAATGAAATTCCACCAACAATATTTAGTCTTAAAAAGCTGCTTTAATGTTTTCAACATAGCTTACTATGATTTTAATACTAATTATTGAAATATTGGACTGGCTAAATAAAGGTTTTATACCCAGTTACCACTAGTCTAGGCAACATTGATCCATACATTTTGGTTTTATTTTTAGAGAAAATGTCATGTAAATTTGAAATTTGTGCTGTCTTAGAAATAGTACTGAAAAAATTTGCAGCAAAAAAAACATTAAAGCTGCCTTTTAAGACTTAATATTGTTGGTGGAATTTCAATGCATTTTACAAAAAAGAAATTTGAAGTTCCATTTTGTAATTTATTGAAGTTTTGTAGCAGTTATTTAATACATTTGTAGTAGACTAAGACACAAAATATTATGAACTTAAAATTACTTTCCCTTTTTTAGAGCTTTCCATTCAAACCTTTTGTGAAGTAAGTTCACTCTTTTTATTAAAAATTGTTATTTTGTCTTGACAAAGGCCCCAGTAGGGCTGAAAATTTGACAGTTTGTGTTCTCTTATGTGTTTATACTTTATTCAGGTGATCCTGTTCTCCTTTTTATTCTTTTTGAAAGCATATCCTGGCCTAGTGCCCTATTTCCAAATTAAATTGCCTGGCAAGTTGTTAGGAGCTCATTCTTGAGGCTTAATGTCTTTTTCCTATGCACAACTTGATCCCAAGTTATCATGATGTGACAGGTGCAGCTCTAAGTGTGGCAAGCTGTGCCCGCCGTGTCAAGCTAAGGAATGTTTCAGCAACTGTTCACACCACAGGTGTGCATCATCATTTAGAGGCAGAAAGAGTCATTGTCCAACATCGTGTGACCCGTGCACAGTAAGTTCAAACATAGATCAAGCCAGTGATTTAGTTTATTTTGCAGATAAATAGTTTTGTTCTCTTTCAATTTTGTATGAGATGACGTAAAAATGTTATTGTTTTGCTAGAGTTACAATAAAAAGCAATTTTTTAAGTAACTCTAGTCTACTGTGTATTTGCAAAATACACCCACTTGTTATTACATAGCCAAAAATGCGTGGGCTAAAACTAGACTTTAACCCCTTCCCCTGCCCACCCCCACCATTATGAAGGAAGTTTAATATTTACAAGTTAAGAGATGCTTGATTTCAAACTTATTTCAGATCTGAAGAAGTATTTTAATTATTATTAAGTTGTCCCCATAAACAATCAATAATCTTTAAATCTTCTTTTGTAAAACTATGTACAGTACGATCTCACTAATCCAGCCCTATATCGGGATCGGAAGCGCCGGATTAGTGAAAATGCCGGATCAGTGGAGGTTCACTTAAAAAGACTCAATTTGTCAGGAATAATCTTTCTTACGTTGGAAGATGATTCGCTACTCTTAAAAATTATTCAATTCCAACTTTTTTCTTCCTTATGTCTGAGTTTATGATCTGCCGATGTTGAATCCCTTGGATAGAGTAGCTTATCACCACTTTCTAATATTTTTAAAATCACGTACCTTTTATATAAAAGGTAAAATGTTTAAAGTAAAATGTCAAAGTAAAATGTTTTTGTTTCTGCGACATCTCACGGCCTGTACTGAACAGAAGCACAGAATAGCAGTAAAAAACCATCACTTCTCTGGCTGTCTGTGGTGAACTGAAGTATATAGTCAATACAGACGACATAAGTCACGCGCTTAACAGACAAGTAGAGACTTGAAAACAGGTGGCTAGTTAATGCGGTCATCCACAGCCCCGGATTACTGGAAGTGTAGGAGTGGCAAACGACCGGATTATAGAGACTACTGTAATCTGTAAACTACTACCAATAAAAATTACTTAGAATTTATTTGTTTTACTAATTTTGATATATCGGTTGAATTAAATTTTATTTGTTCACAACCAATACTTTTAATGTGTGATTTTACATATAACATGATTTCCCCAGCTCTTTGACTCTTGTTTGAATTTACATAACTACCGTAATATAATTAGGTATTTCATAAAATTGGCTTTCAACGTCTGATATCCATGTTTCTGTTAATACAATTATATCCGGTTACAGTTTTCTTGCCATTAGTTCAGTCATAAAATTATCAACATTCTTCTTAAACTACTAATGTTCTGGTGAATTGTTCTTGTATTATCAAACATATTACATTTGACATATTATTTTTGACAGCAAGTCACATCTCAAATTATTAGACAAACTTAATGCACTTGGAATTACTGGGCTACCACTAAAATGGTTCCAATCTTACCTTTCTGAAAGAAAACAGTTTGTTGAAATTGCTCATGTAAACAATCATAATCAGCTGATCTTCTCACAATCCAAGCTTAAAACCATTATACATGGGGTCCCACAAGGATCGATTCTAGGGCCTCTCTTATTTCTCTGTTATATAAAGGGCTTGCCCAGCATTATTCCTGATATAATCAATAATGGTATTTGCCTATATGCAGATGATGCCAATCTTCTGGTTAGTGGAAAGTCTAGCTATGAGGTTCAAATCTCTGCCATAGACAATATGACTCAAATACAGAACTTTTTCTCTAATAATCAACTTCTACTAAATTTATCAAAGACAAATTATATCAATTTTAGATTAAAACCTAATGCAAATTTGCTTTTGCCAAAACTAGCTTTGGACGGTGTTGAAATTACTCCTGTTGATAACACTAAGTTTCTTGGTTTGTACATAGACAGTAAATTGAGCTGGGACTTTCACATTGATTATGTAGCTAATCAAATTTCTTCAGGTTTATTCGCTCTTTATCGATTGTCAAAATGTTGTAAACTAGAATCGTTAAAACTGGTATATTTTGCACATATTCATTCACAATTAGCATTTGGATTATGTGTATATGGTGGAACAAGTCAAAGTAATATGAATAGGCTCTTGATTTTACAAAAACAAACAATACGCATAATGTTAAAACTGGATTGGCAAGCTTCAGCAAAAGAAAAATTTCCTGAAATAAATATTTTGACTGTTTACAGCCAATATATCTATCAATGTATTTTATACACCGTCCAAACCAAAGACTCTATCTCAGTGATTGGTGATTTTCATCAATATTTTACTAGAAACAGAAACAATTTTTCAATACCATCACATAGATTAAGATTTTTTGAAAAAAGACAACATATATAGGAGTTAAATGTTTTAATGCTTTACCGAAATTATTAAAAAACACTTCAAATTTAATACAATTTTAAAACAATCTTAAAAAATACTTTTTGACTAGACCTTTGTATTCAATCAGTGAGTTTTTCTGTTAAACTGTGCCTATTTTTCTATGTCTCTCTCCTTATCTTTATGCTAGTAATTAAGAATTGTTTGACCATTCATTGTATTTTGTACAATATGTGAATAAAGATTATTTTCATTTCATTTCATTTACATGGACAATTTTCACTCATTTAAAAACATTTGAAAACAATAGCATGTTAAATATATATTACCAAAGTGAAATCAAATATCCCTAATAAAAACTAGTTTGAGTTTCCAAAAATAAAAACTCATCATAGGCATAAACATAATTTTTAATTTTAGGAACGTGTAGGTTATATTTTATACTTACATATCATTTCAAGTCCTCAGCGCTGGTGATGACCTTGACAGGTGCGTTCTCTTTTTCCGGAGAATGATCCTTCCATTCCTCACCCAAAGGAACTTGTAATTCTTCTCCTTCTGGAACCCTCTCGCCAAGGCATGCAACCTCCGTCTGACAGGGGACAGCTCATGTAGATAAGTCTGTCGTCAGTTCTTCCAAGATGTCTGGTGGACAGCGTCCTCTTCACCCATCTCTTCTTCAGGAACTCCTCATTGTCAGTTCTCTCAACGAATTTGACTATGATCCCCATTGGGTTGTCGTCCTTCTGCCTTCCGAGCCTGTGGCAACCGTCCACCATGGTTTCCGACTTTCCGCAATTTGCATGTCCAGAGCCTGGCCGACTTCCTACACACTCAGAACATCGTCTGTAGGAGTGAGAGGAATGCCCTGAATCTCCAGGCAGTTTCTTCTCGAGCACTGTTCCATGTCTTCAACTTGCTCCTCCAGGTCCTTAATTTTTTTCTCCAGAAGAGTGGTTTCTATGGACAAACTTTCAATCAAAGCACTAAGTTTTTCATTCTGCTCTGTCTGCGCCTTCAAAGCAGTCCTATTTTCCTTAATCTGCAATTCAAGCAAGTCACAGGCACTATTAATTTCATTATTGTTTTTATTGTATGTATTCTGAGTGTCTCTTATTTCCTTAACTACCTTCATAACATCTTCAATTGAAAGTTTTCCTTCGACCACTTCAGCTTCGAACCGCATACTCCTTCTCTGGGCAACCTGACAGTCATTGCGATGCCACACTAGCCCATTCACCGTAGCATACTCCACATCAGCCTTGCTATACTTTTAGCATGAGGCATGAATCTCGCGGTCACAGTCTTGGCACTTCAGTTTCAGTTCATTGTTAATAGGATTGAAAACTTATAGCCTACGTGTATCCCAAATTGATTTGTATAGTTATGAAAACTATTATAAATATAAACGTGACAGAAACATAGGGGAAAGTCATTAAGGTTTCTACCTGCGCCTTCGGTCTTGAAAAAAATTACAATTTTTCCAAATACATAGCAGTTGTTACAAAATCATAAAACAAACTTAATCTTAAGATGAATTAAAAGCATGTCAAATTGCCACTACGGGTAAGTCCTAACTCAGCAGTCAAATGATCTTAAATGATATTTAAAAGAAGGTTTTGAAGACCGTCAATGGTAACAAGCTAACTGGAAGTAAGCTGAATAAAATATCCTCTCTGGTCCATTAAACTACAGCAATTTGTAAACTATTAATTCTTTCAAATAATTGTTTAACTATTTGCTACCTACTCCTAAAAGGTTTTAGTTCTCCTTGAGTTAGCACTTAATTGAATCTTTGAATGTGTCCACTTTGAAGAGAAACCCCTGTATTAAAAGCATCTTGATGAACGTATTTTATGCTATGTACTAACTCAACTTATATAACTTTGTTCAAAAGAACAATAACTTACCCAATTTGGGTTTGCTAAAAACAAAGTAATATAAAAACAATAACAATGTAAATAACTGTAAATTTAGATTCATAACGTTTTAGAAAGTTCATAATAGTGGCAGAGATCAATAATTATCATAAAATTGTTTATCTCAAACTTCCTGGCCACTTCAGGGAAAAAAAAACGTTGTCCGAGATAAACAATCTTATAACTCAAGTTATTTTGCTGTACAGAAAATGTGTGTGTGGGCATGTGAACACCAGCAGTGCACTAGACGCTGCGGAGAAGTGTGTGACCGCACAGTGTGTGATGAGCCGTGTTCACTGCTGCTTGCATGTGGGCATGCTTGTATAGGCTACTGTGGTGAAGTCTGCCCATCAATCTGTCGCACATGTCAAGCTGACAATGATGTCTTCACTTCCAGCCCACCAGGCGCGAGGTTAGCTGTGTTTCTTGATCAACACACTCTGCGCCACGAGAATTGGAGGTTGAAATGTGCCTAAATAAATACACTTTAAAATACTTGTTAAACTGAATCTTCTTTGAAAACTTTAATTGAAAGTTGTTCAATAAGGTGTAAATTTAAATATGCATTGAAAACTTGGACTGGTCTTTATAGCGTTTTGTATAGCACTGCGTAACCGCCAACACTCGTGGCGCGAGGTGAAGGGCTACCAGTATTGTATTGATAATTGTCATTCCTTAAATTTGAAGATGTGAAAGGTAATCAAATATAACTCAGTGACCAACTTCTAGCCAACTACAAACCAAACAGATGAATTTGGGGGAACTTTTTGAAAATAGAGGACCAAAGAATGTATCTCTATTCTCTATAAAGCTAGGAAGTAAATCTATTATTTTCATATTGCCTTATAGAACAAAATCTTTGTAAAACAAATTGAAAAGCAGTTTTGAGCTTACCAGGAGGTTCTGAGTCAAATGGCAAAACCTTTCATTAAGGTGCATTTTAAAATTTGGGTCGGGTCGATTTTTTTTTTTTGGTGCTCTAGCTTTGAGCTTTTTTTTGGGCCGGGTCAACGGAAAATAAAAACATTTATTATTATATTTTGAGGAGAGTGAATAAAGAAGAAATATCAGTAGAGAACAATATTTCCCTTTCATATCAATTGTACTACAAAATGCAAAGGAAAGAAATGTCATCTTGAGAAGGGAAAAGTTCAAAACCAAAAAGAAAACACTAGAATATAAGCTATAACGAATGGGGAAAAGAAACAACTAACTGATAATGGTTTATAGTGGATTTCAAGTCAGTTCTGGAATTGGAGTAAATTTTGCATCACTGCATAATTAATTAAATTACTTTATTCGTGTTTTTATGCTAAAATAAGTGTTTTGATGAAAATTGCCAAGTATAAAAGTATTTTACAATGCCGGTATTAGATAAAACAGTTACGTGTTATATGAGAATTGTATCAATCGTAGTCTATAAGTTCAATGCTCATTACTTGAATCCTCAGGGTTCGTTCCAACCCCAAGAATTTCAGTAATAAGAATTGTAACTCATGACTGATACAATTCTAACGACATATTTTGTTCGAGAGCTGAATATAAAAGTAGTTCCAATACGTGAAAACCCATTCCCAAACAAGTGAACAAGATCTGTTTGTTCAGTCATGCGACTATGTTCAGTTCCCGTTCCAGCGCAAAGAACAGTTCCATTGCTATGTTGACGGGTGCTTGCGCATCTATGTGTGTGCACACATATTCTTCTCACATAATCAAAATGGGGAGAAAACAGCTGAGAGAAGAGAGAGAGAGAAACAAAGTTGACAAGCCCATTCTACTGCGCAGCTATGAGTATTACGTCACAAAGTATTATTATTATTAATACACATTTTGGAACGCCAAATCATTTTTAAAAGTACGATTTAACCAAATAAAAATAACGACTGTATGAATGAAAACTGTAAACAAATGTTGTTGTATCTAATGATCGTAGCTTGATAAGATAAGACGACAAAACAAAGATGATATAACATTTGTTCTTAGCGCTTCGGCTTTGTTGAGAAAGGATAGATAAGGAAAGCAGAAGAGACAAAAAGGAGGGACTGGAGTAGGGGGAAGGAACAGCAGATGTGTTTACATTCTCTTGCTCGGTTTTGACCACGAGTGAGCCTCTGATAATGTGGCTCTATATATTATTAACTATTAATAAACACTTATTGAAATCAAAGTATAAGACATTTTTACATTCTTGGAACACAAACATAAACAGCCCAGGTGACAGCTGATTGTATGAAAAAATACTATATTGAAAATACAAAGAATAAATTAATGCATACTATAACAGATAACAACAACGAACAAGTGGGCATCACGCTGAGCTTGCTTAGCAAATCACTGCCTATCTCATCGTTGAAGGTACATAAAATGGGGTGCGGTTTGCACTAGATTCTTGTTTTTCCACGGACTACTTTCAGGTCTGCAACTCTAGTGCTCTCGACTCAAGAGCCGATGTGCACAGTGAACAACGAAATGAATACGATAGTGAGTGCCTCATTGCCAGAGCTATTTTGACATTTGACTATATTATTATTAATTTTTATATAAGTATTTATATTTTGGTTTTTTTTTATTGATTTGTTCCTTGTTTCATGTTTTTGTTTGTGTTCCTACGCATCTTGTATCCCATGGATTAAATCTTTATTTATTTCTTTTACTATGAGATGAGCTAATATTTAAAAAATTAAACTATACGCACATGATCAAAATAACAGCTAAAAATTGATAATGAGCTTAAAATATTGACCCGGCCCGAATTAAAGCTCGTTAAATTATCGGTCCGGTCCGATAACAGGCTTTGTAGCCGGCTGGACCCGACCAGAAAATTTAGTTAATTAACTAAATCTTGAGTTGGTCAACAGCTAATGGGTTGAAACTCAATATAGCCAAGTGTACTGTGATACATACTGCTCCACAGACGATTGTACAGTCCCTCAGTGACAGTGGGACTTATGTCATGCTTGATGGTGTAAGCTTGACATTGTGTAACAAGGCCAGAACTCTGGGTGTCGTACTTGACAGTGGCCTCATCTTCACTGATCATGTAACACAGGCGACCCAGCGTGCCTTGGGTAGATTCAGAGGACTGTACACGTTCAGAAGTGGGTTACCTGATTCAGCAAAGCTACAGTTCATGCAGTCACTGGTCACCTACTGGTATTCACCTACTGTCTGCCAGCTCACAAGAACAGCCTCTTGAAAAGAGATATGGAGTGCATCCAGAAGTTGCAGAACTCTTGTGATTCGTTTCATTTTTAGTCTGAAGGGATTTGACCATGTCTTTCCATTTAGAGGTGCTGCAGAGTGAATTAAATTAATAAAGATGCTTTGACTCTATTAATTTTAATTTGTATTAATGACCTCCCGGAATGTATACGTAGTAAAACCTACCTGTATGCAGATGATATGACTTTTCTTAATATCAATCTTGACGTAAAACAACTTCAACAATTGGCTCAAGACAATCAATGAAGCCTCAATGTGGTTTGAGACTAATGGGTTTCTCCATAATAAAGATAAAACTCAAACATTATAATTACCCTTAGGCCTTGTGAATCCAATATGATTGAAGATTATGTAGACCGTGTTAAGTTTCTCAGTGTCTTTCTGGACAGGACACTTTCTTGGGGACCACACATTGATTGTATTTTTTCTAAGCTTTCAAGAGTAATCTTTCTTATAACAAAACTTGCACAATGTATAAATCAAAATTAAATAAAAACTGCCTATTTTGCTTACTTTCAATCCATTTTTAGATACAATGTTATTTTTTATAAGAATTGCAATAGGATAGAGAACGCCTTAATCCTGCAAAAGAAATTAATTAGAATTATACCTCATTCACCCCGTTTAAAACATTGCTACCCCTTTTTATACAGTTCCAAGTACCTACAGTTATTAATATTTATATATTTCAATTTGACATAGTTTCATATATTCTAAAAAATCCCCACGTAATTAAGCAGAACTCTCGCCTTTACAATACCAGGAATAAAACAGTTGCTAGTTGCTACAATTGACTTTTTCAGATTGACCAAAAATTTAAATAGCCATATTGTAATTTCACTGAAAATATATAATACACTTTTAGATGTGATATCAAAATACTTCTTAAATAATTTCAAAACTAAATTTTACACATGGCTTTTGAACAATCCGTTCTATTCTTTTACCGAATTTGTTTATAAACCTGTAATTAACTTCTAATTTTAAAGGTTGTAATTGTAAATAAGTAACATTTTAGGACAAAACTTGCTTTAATTAGCACAACGCTTCTCTTACAAAATCAACATAAAACATAAACAATAGTACAACTGTAAATAAACCAATAATGAGCAGCTGTCATTTTCTTTAAATTAATTCAAGAATAACACTCCCCCTAGAATTCATTTTCTCTAGAACGACATTCCAATACTTTCACAACACCATTTATGTTTTGCCGGACTTAATTGTTTCGTCATGAAGTCTGCAGACATTTCTCTTGTGTTGAGGTATTGTAGTTTTATAAGCTTCTCACTAATTTTCTCTCTGATGAAGTGGTACTTTACATCTATGTGTTTGCTTCTAGAATGGTGAGAAGAATTTGTCGCGAGACTGATTGCACTTTTATTATCAGAACATAATACAGTGGGCTCTGATTGGCTGTTTTTCATAAGTTCATTTGCGAGTCCTCTTATCCAAATTGCCTCTTGAGCGGCACCACTTACAGCCATATACTCAGCCTCAGTAGTTGACAATGCTACTGTTTTCTGTTTCTTTGAGTTCCACGTTACTGCCCCGTTGCATTGTAAGAACACATATCCGGTTGTAGATCTTCTGTCATCCTCACTACTGGCCCAATCTGCGTCACTAAATCCGATTATGTTTCCTTGCCCTTCTTTTGTATACAGCAGCTTTGCTGAGCACGTTCCCTTCAAATATCGTAGGATATGTTTGACTGCCATCCAATGTGCCTTTCCAGGATTCTGGTTGTACCGACTCACTTCACCTACTGCATAACTTATGTCTGGTCTTGTCACCTGCGCAGCAAATAACAAACTCCCTACAGCTTGTTGGTAAGGAACAACTTTCATTTCATCACGTTCCTTTTCAGTTTTTGGGCACATTTCCTTGGTCAACTTCTGGTTTGAATCCAGAGGTGTTTTGACTGGATTACACTCATTCATTTTAAAGCGACTTAACAGATCTTTTACATAAAGTTCCTGATCAATCCACAGTTTTCCTTTTTCTCTGTCTCTAGTGATTTGCATACCAAGTACAAATCTTGCTTCTCCCATATCTTTCATCTCAAAAGTTTCCATTAATTTTCCTTTTAAGCGCGCTTTCAAGATTTTGTCATTTGAAAATATTAACAAGTCATCCACGTATATTGCTACAATCAAAATACTTTCTCCGGAGTTAATATAGTAAACACATTGGTCATTTGAAGATTGTTGCATGCCAAAGGTTTTCAAGCTCGAATCAAGATGTTTATTCCAAATCCTACTAGCTTGTTTGAGCCCATACAAAGATTTTTTAAGCCTACAAACTTGATTTGATGTCTTAAAACCTTCTGGTTGTGTCATATAAATTTCATCTTCCAGATTTCCTTGGAGAAAAGCTGTCACAGCATCCATCTGATCAATGTCTAGATCCAGTTTCACTGCCAATGAAAGTAGGAATCTGTAAATAAGTAACCTGTAAATAAGTTTCCCATAACCTGTAAATAAGTAACATTTTAGGACAAAACTTGCTTTAATTAGCACAACGCTTCTCTTACAAAATCAACATAAAACATAAACAATAGTACAACTGTAAATAAACCAATAATGAGCAGCTGTCATTTTCTTTAAATTAATTCAAGAATAACAGTAATTATGTGAGCTCTTTATATGTTTTCTTATTTTTATTTACCTTTTTTAGCTAACTTTGTGTTATTAAAATAGTCAATTATTACTGACAATGTCTTATGACTGTATATTGTGACTTTGTCAATACATATCTATGTTTTACGACAGTAAAATCATTATTTATTTAATAAAATATTCTTATTTATGTTTTAGATTTGTACTCCTGGAAGACTGCAACCATATGATAGATTCGGGCCTACTAAGAGATATGATAACCAACACTAAGCCGATGGTAGGAGCGCTCTTGTTGTGTCCAACTTGCTCCCACCCAATCGTGAAGACTAAACGTTGTAGAGATATCTACATAAACTTCCGCCAAAGATTCAAACTAATTCAAGACCAATTGAAGAATGAACAACAAAGGCTAATGAAGAAGTATTTCCAACTACGAAGCCTCGTGGAGAAAAGACCAACTAATAGTGGTAATCTTTTACATATTTTTTTAAGACTAGTTATTTCAATTTATTTTCTATAGTTACTATACTAATACTACTACAACAGGATGTCTACCGGTTCCTTGATATCTGGGGATTCAAGAAACTTTAAATTTGGAAAAGATTGATTGGAAATTTTTGTCTGATTTGGTTTCAAAAAGGAAAATTACTGTACCTGACCTAGTGTTTTTGACTACTAATCCAGACGATGCTTCCATCCAAACAATAATCTCTTCACTGACTGGGATTATCCTCCAATATGCCCTATATATTTTCTTCAAGGCATTATCTCGGTAAACAGCCCTCAACAAATCTGCAACTTCTTGAGAGCTTTTCCCTAGTTTCACTAACAATTTGATGTTGATTCGTTGTTTAGTTATTTCATTAATCTCCATTTTTCGACAAACAGCAAAAACAAATCAAATATTAACTGATACCGACAGCTTGATAGGCACAGCTCGACTGTCAAACTAGCACTAACGCTTCATTGGATGTCTAGTAGTCACGTGATGTAGTTGTCGGAGCTGTCCGTCGCCTCAAGGCCGCGGTATTGAAACAGTTCGCGAACTTATTGGACAGACCTAGTAATGTTGATATATTTTACTCATATT
This sequence comes from Matsumurasca onukii, assembly GCA_018831715.1. Classification (NCBI taxonomy): domain Eukaryota; kingdom Metazoa; phylum Arthropoda; class Insecta; order Hemiptera; family Cicadellidae; genus Matsumurasca; species Matsumurasca onukii. The sequence goes on along the minus strand of CM032059.1, from coordinate 52,141,495 downwards.
TTCCTCAACAACAGTGAAAGCACTCTCAACAAAAGACAAGCCTAACGATATATTTGCTGTAGTGTAAATTATTTTCTGGGAATGATCTTTATTAATATTTAATCATTCAGAGACTATTTTCACTTTTCAGTATCCTGGATATTCATTTTTGTTTCACGAAAAGTTTAACCGGGGAAGTTCAAATTTGGTATACTTCTCAGTAGTGCTAGTTTGTGAAAGATTATCTGGATTTGCATTATTTTTCAAAAGGGTAACCATTTAAAATGTTAAAAATGCCTTAAAACTGGTTTACCATTTACAAATGTTGCATCTGAAAAACCCCTGCACTCATTGTACCTTGTGTGGAAATTAATATTAATAATTTGTATTATTGTAGGTGCAATGAACAGCTTGCTGGTAGATTGTTACAACAAGTATAAAGGCAACACATTCTGCAAGGTTGTGATTGTATCTCTACTTCGGCCTTTGGTTGTTCAGTGTTCATCTCTGTCACGGTATGATTTAGATTTCCTACATTTATTTTTTCTTAAATTCACTTGCTACCAAGCAAAAAAAATAGTTAATTACTTTACCTAAGTCAAACTTTAGTCCAGGGGCTTAACAAATAAAGACCTGTATTAAATAGTTCTTCGCAAAATCCCTATTATTTTTATTCTTTTGTTGTTATGTTTTTAATTGTTACCGTATTTGGCCTCGGATTTAAATGGTGCAACTACCATGGCATTAAGCATAAGCACACAGTCTTGCTTCGGCCTTTGTCCTCATCCATCCAATTCAATTACCAAGGGGGTTTCGAGGGTTTTCAATAGCTCAAAACTTTGCTAGCATTCTGCTTCAGCTTTTCATGCTCTATTATCAAAGGCGTTACCAAGCTGTTTGCTTTGCTCAAAACCTTGCTTCAGCATTTAATTTATGTGCTCTTTTCAAGCAAATTTAATCCGAGAGGGTTTTTTTGCCTATCTACAAGCTACTCTCATAGTTGTATCCATAGAAGCACTTTAGACTTAGTTTGGCTTAAAATCAGCTTTGGTACTGTAGAGTCTCACTTATCCAACATTCTGTATTATCCGTTGTCAAAAACAATGTAAATTTCAAAAGAAAATCACCTATGGTATCTTTCATGACGAATGTTGTGTGTTATTTTGCGTATATTTCTTTCACTTTTCATTCATAGTTCATTCGTATAGGTGAATGACAAAATACTTGAAAAGATTTTGTGTAAAGATAATTAAAATTTTTCATTTATTGATATTGATGAAATTAAACAAAATGGATACACACAACAAGAGCTTCAGTTAAATTTGAAGGGGAAACACAAACTATGCAAAATTATCACTTTCCAGTTTAATTTAAGAGTGAACAATTAACAAAAACTTATTAATTCGATTCGTGTGAGGAAAATGGACCCTTATGAATAGATTTAGAAGTTTTGCACAAAAATGTTCTGGATATTAAAAATAAAATAAATCAAATATATGTAGAGCTTTCAGTTAATAACATGTATAAAATATTTGGAGTAACTCAAGACTGGTGGGACAAACAGGAGATACAACTTTATAAGCCTAATGGGTATTTGGAGCTGGTCTCATCTTTTTGTTGGGAAAGCAACCGTAGAGGTGGCAGTGCTATATTTGCCAAAGAAAGTTTCGAAACCCAAGAATAATGTCTTCAAATCAAATCTATATTTATAAAAGGCTTTGTCCTGACTGACACAAACTCACTCATCATCGCTTAGGGGTGTGCGAGTACTCCATTATCGAGTCTGAGTATTTACCGATACTTGAACTCGGCTCGACCTGATCGGTAAAGCTCGAAATTTTGTCGAGTAATTTGCCGCCAACGGTATCAAGTCGATTTCACCCGGCAGCGCAGGAGTCAAGAGATCGCCGCTGAACGGTATCGGGTCGATTTCACCACGGCGTTAGGGGAATCAAGAGATCGCCGCGAACGGTATCAAAGTAGTGATTTCAAAATAAAAAGGTTTAATTGGTAATTTTAAAACTTTATCAATTTTACCTTTACTGTCTCAATACATTTTGTCAAGGTATTGTTGTTTTTATCAAAATTTTCCTTTGACCAGCAACCAAATTATACATACAATATTAGAAACCAATCAATTAGGCCAAATTTTCACACACTCCATATTTATGATAAGCTTCCTATGGAAGCCGGCCGAAAATTATAAATAAATTATCTGACAATATCAAAAACTGCTGTGTGAATAAATACAAAAATACAAAAATAACCTTAAAAAATATTTACTTTGACAATCGCTTTATAGCATAAAACAATTTTTGGATAGCTAATTGAAAATTATTTAAATTACACATCCCTTCCAAAGTCTTACCAGTGGTCGTAGAATATTCTTGTTAATATTGTTTTATCTTTGTTGTTTCGTTTAACTTTCTTTTTTTTCTTGACATAGAAACATTTTATATTGTAAAAATCTGACAATAAACATATTATTATTATCCAGTAAATGTTGAAATGTTATTTAATTGTTTTCCTCTCAGCCTGTCATCAAGGGAATCCGCTAATTTTGAAAGAGATCAGAGACTCTGCTTGCGACTGGAGTATCTCGCACTTTGCCTCAGGCCTCGGCTCGAAGACATCAGCTTTGAAGACATCCTGCAAACTGAACTGGAGGTTGCGCGCATTCGACTCTTGCTACTAACAAATGGTGGCGGAGCTCATTACTGGTAATGTCACATCTAAATTTGATTTTCAAAACCAAAAATGGGTCAAACATGCGAAATAGCACCCGCTCTGAGGGTGGGCAGGCACACCCTAAGACTAGATTTTGGGTAATTTTTATCATTTATCTAAAAGGATTAGTAATAGAAATAAAACTGCTGAGTCTATAAATATTGTTAGAAATAAATGTGTTAGTCACTTTAGTCTGTTCCTTTTGTACTTGATGTAAATTAAAAGCGTCCTTTGGAGTAAATTAACACATTTATTTATAACAATCTCAAAGTATAATTTATTGTTCATAAGACTATAAGCCTTTGCTTTTATTCTTGCTCTTGCCAATTTGAGAACATACACTCCAATTTCTGAGGGCAATGATTTCCGTAGTCCTATGAACAATGACTTTGGGTTGGAGAATATACACAGGAGCAGAGTTTGGTGAAAATCTGCTAAAATGTGTAGCAGTGCTAGTATATTGTCAGCACACAGGATTTGCTTCTTAGTTTGAACAAAAGTGAGCTTTTTTTAATTTTTTTGTACTTTCTATTAAAAATGCACATTTTATCACTTCTCCTGAAGACTTATTTTGCTTTTTTCAAGGTACGATTCAAAACCGTTCACTTGGGAGCAAGATGCTGCTTTGAGACAACATCACCGTTTGCCACCACTTGACTCACTAGTGTCAACCAACCTGAAAACTAGAGACTTCAACAGAAAGTGGTTTGAATGCGAGAGACAACAGTTGTACGTCAGCAATAAATGTGGAGAACCCTGTCACGTTTGCAAGGAGGAGCGTGAAGAGTTGGCACAAGAAAGGGATGAAGTTCAACAGGCGATGCAACAGCGACTTCAACTAGCAAACATTCCTATGCCAGTTTACAATCCAAGCAACAACTACAGACCTTACCGGCGTCGAAATAACCGAGGTAGAGGTGGACCTCGTGGTGGGAATCGTAACCGGCGTTAGGCATGCGCAATCACTGTTCACAAGTGAAACCTAACTGGACGGTTGTGCATGGAACAGTTTCAAGCCTTAAGGCCTGGGAAATAAGTCAAGCGACTCTGCTCTGCTTGAATTTTTGTTTATTCCTTTATGTGAAACTGTGACTTGTTCTCTTTTCTTGTAATTTGAATTGTTTTCAAACAACAATTTGAAAGCTTGTGGCAGAATCATATAAATGCTGTTACTTGAGCTAAATACAAAAAAAGACTTAGTCTAAAAAGGTTGTACACAATTTTTTTGCTTCTGGTGAAGATAATCAGTTGTAAATGCAAATTCAAATGGTTTCTATAATGTCTCCATTTAGGGCAACTCAGTTAGTTTAGTTATTGGCCTAGTTTAAGAAACCTATCCTTTATTGATGCTATATGAGCTAAAACAATACAATAACCCATGTATCTATTAACTATATTGGTTATCTATTAGATTGGGTGACTAACTCAAAAAATGTTAACTCTCTGTAAATTATTACCACAAATAAATGCCCCTCAGCTTTTTTATTAATTGCTTTAGTTAGAAACACAGTTGTTTATTTAAATAATATATCCTTTTTTAATTCATAATAAGTTTAGAATTAAAATTACACTTTATCTTCTGCCATTTCAACAATTGTAAAAGCTTAGATTTTTTTGTATTTTTTTAAGTGGCAATTTTATTACAGGTTATTTTCATCATTGCTTAGTGAACTACGTCAATGAAAATGTGGAGCCAAAATGTAATAATTTTGAGTGTTGACCCTAATGTCAAATTTTTTTAAAAAGAGTTTAAACTTTACAAGTTAGTAAATTGTTGCAAATAATAAGTTATATTTGAAAAATGGTTTGACTTAAGAAAACTAATCTAAAATCTCAAAAAACCAATATTAAAAAGATTATTTGGACTTAAATACTATGGTCAAATTGTTTACAAGTCCAAATAAACTTGCTTTTTTGCAGGGTGTAGAAGTAGTTTTGAATTTAATGAGGGTTTAAAACGTCTGGAATTCGGTCAAAACCCCCCGGAAAGTCTGGAGTTTATTAATGTGATAGAAGTCCGAGGATATTCAGAAAGTCTAAGATTGTTTCCAAAACTAGTATCTGCTACAGCCTAGTTCTTGATAGTGCCATTAATTCTTATTGCACGCACCGTTTGGCCAAATAAAACTTTCTAAGATAAATTTTTGGAAGACATTTTCTAGACCAAGTTTTTTGATACCGTATTTTAAATGACTTTTTATCCACTATTGTGCACCTTTTGCTTTCATGGTTTGACTTTTTAATAATATTAGTTAAAATTTGGTATTTGCAATATTTCTACATTTACCTTATACAGTCAAACCGTTGACTTACTGATTGGCCATGTAGAACATTAGCATTTATAAAAACTATTTCAAATTGAATCTTTAAACTAGTTGGTTACTTAATAATAATAATTATCAAATTTCACATTCACTGTTGATTAATTTTAGTTTCACGATCTTCATCAGATGGAACAACTAAAAGTGTGACTAGTAACTGTGTGAAACTGTTAGTTTTGCCCACTTGTTTGTTCTATGCATTAAAGGCAGTTTAGATATACATTTGAAAAACCAATTATTTCCTTCAAATAATGGTATTTTCACACCTAATTTCCGCTTTATAACTAAATCGGCTTTAGTTCGCCAAGCAATGTTAAAAATGTACGTTATATAGAAATCTTTATGGCTCAAGATAAATTGTCACTATCTATGTAACAGGATGTGTATGGTTATTTATTAGAGCAACATTATTCTTATTCAAAGCCTAACGAGAATACGTTGTGTCCTTAAACTAGCACATCAGTTGGAAACTATGCGAATGAAACATTGAAAGCAATGGGAATAAGTAGTGCAAGTGGTTTGTTTTTTTACCAGAAAAGTTCATTCATCTTATTTTATAGTTATGTTTTACTGTTGTTCTAAATGTGACGTTTTGCCTTTATATTCAACCTGTGATATTGGTGCTGTTCATTATCAAAATGTACTGTAAGTATTGATATAATTATGTTGATAAGTATATAATAACTGACAACAGTTTTTTCCAAATGAAAAGTCTGAGTATGCCTCACATTTGCTAAGTTACAAGTTAAAATAACCCAACAAAATCCAAAATCGCCATTAAATATTTTTACTAAAAATTTTTGCAAGGCAGAGTTAATATTAATACAAATTACTGGTTTTTTTTTGGAAATCACTATGTTAATCAATTTTTGAACTTGTTTTAGAGATTTAACACAAGTTCATTACAATCTCCTTGCTACATTTCCAAATTTCAATTAAGTTCAATATTTATTTTACCTGTTAGATCAATGCATTTGTTTAGTTATTCATTAATTGTAGGCAATATTATATGTTACTTATCGCTTTAGTAGTTAAATTGCCATACCAAACATGTGGTGCTATTAGTTTTTAAAATATACCAAAGGGATACCATAGCTGCTCATAAGGCAAAGTTACTATGTATGCTATTAAAAAATAACATGTATGTGCCTTAAAGTCAAATATATTTGTACTTTCGTTACTTCAATTGATTGTTTCTTTCCATATCCTTAAATAACTTAGTCCTCTACTAGCTTCAGGAAACACATGTAAACAGAGTCTGCAGTTGTCATTTCTTCGATTTTTTGTTGAGGACAGCCAAGAACCTGCTTTTCTACAGATAATAACATATATACTTCTATTCAGTGTAATTTTGCAAGAGAGCATTGACTATAATACTTGGATTTTCATATATAACCTGAGTCAAGAATTTACTATAATAAATAACACAGCACAGTTAAACTAAAATTCCACGCCTGAAAAAGTCATTAATGTGCTAGTGATGTCATTCTTGGACACTTCTCACTTCCCACCGTGCAAACAGGAAAACATTTACTTAAATAATATTTTTTTAAATTAATTTTGTATGCATATCTGTAAGGGTGTTGAGCTTATTAAACATTCTTTGTGAAAAATTGATGGTTTCAATGACACTTATTATGGGTTTTTGGAGATGCTATCTCTTGGTTTGAGGCAAAACCGATCCTTAACATGCTTTAGAATAAAAGTGTCTGCAGGGGTGCAGAACGATTTTTGATGACACCTTTTCAGAAGGATCAAATCAATATGACTGAGATGTACGAGTACATCGTGCAAACTACTAGACTGTCGCGCTAGCACCCCAACACTTCCCCCTCCACACCTATAGTGTGGCAAGGCGAGCCGAGAGCAGAGGGACGAGTGCTTGGCAGTGGAATGCTACAAACTAAACCAGGCGGCACGAAGAGACAGTTGAGCCGTGTCCAATGGGAGCAGTGCGCGCTTGCCACATCGCACCACTGCCGCCCGTGGCACTCACTCCGCGACACTACACGCTAGTCCGAGCAGACAGTACTTATGTTCTCTTTTTATCACGGCGCTCGGCCAAAGTATGTTTACTGCAAATATGGCCATTTATTGTTGTAATAGTATACGATAAGACAATCATTTCAAAAAAAAGAATCCTCGTAGCTCTTTTCCTTCATAGGAAAAGTTAAGAGAATGAATACAAGGAAATGCACTTAACAATATTTTTTGCATACCCATTTGTAATATTAATAAAATAACAATTTGTTGGCAGAAAAGTGAAATGTTAATTAAATTAGCAAAACATTCTTGTAAAACCTAAAAGATGATCACTTAAAAAAATGTAAGTTAATTAAAACGCTTTTACTTTTCACAAAAGTGTTTTTAAAATATAATTCAATTTAAATATAAAATAGTTCTACAGTTTGAAGATATAAACGTTTTAAATTTATTGGTCAAAGAACATTTTTAAGAAAAGTCATTAAAAATAATGTTTTACAAATCACTGGAAAGTTGTTAACAATAGACATGACTGTAAATGTAATAAGCGTGTGTTTTAATAAATGGATACACTTTTTCATCAACACTAAAGAGATTTTGTAAATGCATAACAATAGTTACTAACACGAAAGAAAGAAAGATTTAATCCATGGCATACAATAGAAAAATATAATTTTCACTAACCTTTAATTATGTTTGAGACCGATTCTCGGTAAATAATCAGCAACCCACATGGTTTCCAATACATGAATCCAATGTTAATAGGATCATCACTCATATTAATTTTACAATACATTTATTTGTTTTTTGTTCACTTGCTTTATAATAGATTAAAAAAATAAAAACACTGACACTGGACTAACACACATTTTAAAATGAATACATGTACACAACAACAATTATGTCACTTATTCTGCAAGCCTGTGCACACAATTTTCCAGTCTTGTTGAAATCAACACTTTTTTTTTTTTTTATTCTTGTCTTTCATGGAACAATGGGAAACATAACTGTTTTAAAAACGTATACACATTATACACGATTCTTCTTTCTCCACTATGCATAGTCTTTCCCTTCTTACCACTAGATGTAGAAGGTGGCGTTTGGTTGTTCATAATGAATGAACAATAAAAGATAAAATAAGAAAATAAAACAAAGCTACTAACACAACTACTACTACGATACTAAAACTATAAAATAATTAAGTCAAAACTGTAAACGGTTCGTGAAACACTCAAAATACTATTAATTTAAAGATACAACACCACGAACCTGTCAGTAGAACGTATCTGACCAGACTGCTGGGAATAAAAAATATGGAACGGTGTTTAAAAATGTGTAATTATATCTAAGCGTGAGACCGGACGCAGCGGTAGAAGTTCTCGCGAAATATGAGAAACACAATTCTGAGTACGTCGCTAGGCTATAGATAGATTCTATCATGACTCAAGGTGTGGGTAAAATATTACTTTTCTTACAAATTGTATTTTTTACATGGGTTGACGTGCTGAAAGTTTATTTCAGAATTTTGTTAGTAACCCACAATCATTTTAAATTCCGTAATTATACCACATAATCACTAAACCCAACAAGGAACAATAGTTTTGCGTTGGGATTTCAGTATTCAAAGTAAACAATAGTTATATGATAATGAACCACGCATGTCTATTTATATATAAATGTATATTTTACATATGAAATATTTACTTAAATGATTAAATGCTCAGGTTTCCAAGAGAAATTCGACATTGGATACACGCTTAATGTTGGTAACTGATACTCTCTTGATATAAAATCAAATTTATTCTTGCAGTTCTCTTAGGCTTGAAGCGCGCTCACGGTAATGACTAGCGTAGTATGGTAGTGGGTGCGGCCACAGCACAGACTAGACGTGACAACGTCGCGCGTAGAGCATATGGCTCACTAGAAAATGGTGTCGATAAGCTCCGCCTTCAACTGCCTTCACTGGTGGAGTTTACTGGGCAGGCTGAAAGACAATTGGAGCCGTGTCCAATGGGAGGCAGTTTGCGCTTGCCATCGCACCACTGCCCACGCCGTGGCTCCACACGACTACCGCTAGTCCGAGCAGACAGTACTTATGTTCTCTTTTATCACGGCGCTCGGCAAAGAGTATTTACTGCAAATATGGCCATTTATTGTTGTAATAGTATACGATAAGACAATCATTTCAAAAAAAAAGCGTCCTCGTAGCTCTTTTCCTTCCATAGGAAAGGATTAGAGAATGAATACAAATGCACTTAACAATATTTTGCATACCATTTGTAATATTAAAATAACAATTTGTTGGCAGAAAAGTGAAATGTTAATTAAATTAGCAAAAAAACATTCTTGTAAAAACTAAAGATGATCACTTAAAAAAAATGTAAGTTAAAAAACTTTTACTTTTCACAAAATTGTTTTAAAATATAATTCAATTTAAATATAAAATAGTTCTACAGTTTGAAGATATAAACGTTTTAAATTCTTGGTCAAAGAACATTTTTAAGAAAAGTCATTAAAAATAATGTTTTACAAATCACTGGAAGGTTGTTAACAATAGACATGACTGTAAATGTAATAAGCGTGTGTTTTAAATGGATACACTTTTTTCATCAACACTAAAGATTTTGTAAATGCATAACAATAGTTACTAACACGAAAGAAAGAAAGATTTAATCCATGGCATACTAGAAAAAATAATTTAACCTTTAATTATGTTTGAGACCGATTCTCGGTAAATAATCAACAACCCACATGGTTTCCAATACATGAATCAATGTTAATAGGATCATCACTCATATTAATTTACAATACATTTATTTGTTTTTTGTTCACTTGCTTTATAATAGATTAAAAAAATAAAAACACTGACACTGGACTAACATTTTAAAATGAATACATGGCTACACAATTATATTACTTATTCTGCAAGCCTGTACACAATTTTCCAGTCTTGTTGAAATCAACACTTTTTTTTTTTTTTTATTCTTGTCTTTCATGGAACAATGGGAAACATTGTTTTAAAACGTATACATTATACACGATTCTTCTTTCTACTATGCATAGTCTTTCCCTTCTTACCACTAGATGTAGGGTGGCTTTGTTGTTCATAATGAATGAACAATAAAAGATAAAATAAAAATAAAACAAAGCTACTAACACAACTACTACTACGATACTAAAACTATAAAATAATTAAGTCAAAACTGTAAACGGTTCGTGAAACACTCGAAATACTGCTATTAATTTAAAGATACAACACCACGAACCTGTCAGTAGAACGTATCTGACCAGACTGCTGGGAATAAAAAATATGGAACGGTGTTTAAAATGTATAATTATATCTAAAGCGTGAGGACCGGACGCAGCAAAGGATCTCGCTGTGAAATATTTTGAGAAACACAATTCTGAGTACGTCGCTAGGCTATAGATAGATTCTATCATGACTCAAGGTGTGTGGGTAAAATATTACTTTTCTTACAAATTGTATTTTTACATGGGTTGACACGTGCTGAAAGTTTATTTCAGAATTTTGTTAGTAACCCACAATCATTTTAAATTCCGTAATACCACATAATCACACTAAACCCAACAAGGAACAATAGTTTTGCGTTGGGATTTCAATATTCAAAGTAAACAATAGTTATATGATAATGAACCACGCATGTCTATTATATATAAATGTATATTTTACATATGAAATATTTACTTAAATGATTAAATGCTCAGGTTTCCAAGAGAATTCGACATTATGGATACACGCTTAATGTTGGTAACTGATACTCTTTGATATAAAATCAAATTTATTCTTGCAGTTCTCTTAGGCTTGAAGCGCGCTCACGGTAATGACTAGCGTAGTATGGTAGTGGGTGCGCGGCCGGCACAGCGAGGACTAGACGACAACGTCGCGCGTAAGTGGCTGCGCACAGAAAAATGGTGTCGATAAGCTCCGCCTTCAACTGCCTTCACTGGGTGGAGTTTACTGCCAGGCGGCACGAAAGAGACAGGTGAGCCGTGTCCAATGGGAGAGCGTTTTGCCGCATCGCACCACTGCCCGCCCGTGGCACTCCTCCCGCACGACACTACACGCTGGTCCAGCAGAAGACAGTACTTGTTCTCTTTATCACGGCGCTCGGCCAAAGTGGTTTACTGCAAATATGGCCATTTATTGTTGTAATAGTATACGATAAGACAATCATTTCAAAAGGAAGCGTCCTCGTAGCTCTTTTCCTTCCATAGGAAAAGTTAAGAGAATGAATACAAGGAATGCACTTAACAATATTTTGCATACCATTTGTATATTATAAAATAACAATTTGTTGGCAGAAAAGTAAATGTTTAATTAAATTAGCAAAACATTCTTGTAAAACTAAAGATGATCACTTAAAATGTAAGTTAATTAAAACGCTTTTACTTTTCACAAAAGTGTTTTAAAATATATAATTCAATTTAAATATAAAATAGTTCTACAGTTTGAAGATATAAACGTTTTAAATTTATTGGTCAAAGAACATTTTAAGAAAAGTCATTAAAATAATGTTTTACAAATCACTGGAAAGTTGTTAACAATAGACATGACTGTAAATGTAATAAGCGTGTGTTTTAATAAATGGATACACTTTTCATCAACACTAAAGAGATTTTGTAAATGCATAACAATAGTTACTAATAACACGAAGAAAGAAAGATTTAATCCATGGCATACAATAGAAAAATATAATTTTCACTAACCTTTAATTATGTTTGAGACCGATTCTCGGTAAATAATCAACAACCCATGGTTTCCAATACATGAATCCAATGTTAATAGGATCATCACTCATATTTTACAATACATTTATGTTTTTTGTTCACTTGCTTTATAATAGATTAAAAAAAATAAAACACTGACACTGGACTAACACACATTTTAAAATGAATACATGTACACAACAACAATTATGTCACTTATTCTGCTGTTTTTCCAGTCTTGTTGAAATCAACACTTTTTTTTTTTTTTATTCTTCTTTCATGGAACAATGGGAATATAACTGTTTTAAAACGTATACACATTATACGATTCTTCTTTTCCACTATGCATAGTCTTTCCCTCTTACCACTAGATGTAGAGGTGGCGTTTGGTTGTTCATAATGAATGAACAATAAAAGATAAAATAAGAAAAAAAACAACTACTAACAAACTACTACTACGATACTAAAACTATAAAATAATTAAGTCAAAACTGTAAACGGTTCGTGAAACACTCAAATACTGCTATTAATTTAAAAGATACAACACCACGAACCTGTCAGTAGAACGTATCTGACCAGACTGCTGGGAATAAAAAATATGGAACGGTGTTTAAAAATGTGTAATTATATCTAAAGGCGTGAGACCGGACGCAGCGGTAAGTTCTCGCTGTGAAATATTTTGAAAACACAATTTGAGGTACGTCGCTAGGCTATAGATAGATTCTATCATGACTCAAGGTGTGGGTAAAATATTACTTTTCTTACAAATTGTATTTTACATGGGTTGACACGTGCTGAAAGTTTATTTCAGAATTTTGTTAGTAACCCACAATCATTTTAAATTCCGTAATTATACCACATAATCACACTAAACCCAACAAGGAACAATAGTTTTGCGTTGGGATTAGTAAAAGTAAACAATAGTTATATGATAATGAACCACATGTCTATTTATATATAAATGTATATTTTACATATGAAATATTTACTTAAATGATTAAATGCTCAGGTTTCCAAGAGAAATTCGAACATTATGGATACACGCTTAATGTTGGTAACTGATACTCTTTGATATAAAATCAAATTTATTCTTGCAGTTCTCTTAGGCTTGAAGCGCGCTCACGGTAATGACTAGCGTAGTATGGTAGTGGGTGCGCGGCCGGCACAGCGAGGACTAGACGTGACAACGTCGCGCGTGAAACACAGGCTCGCACTAGAAAATGGTGTCGATAAGCTCCGCCTTGCCTTCACTGGTGGAGTTGCCAGGCGGCACGAAAGAAGGTTGAGCCGTGTCCAATAGGAGAGCAGTGCGCGCTTGCCACATCGCACCACTGCCCGCCCGCGGCACTCACTCCGCACGACACTACACGCTAGTCCGAGCAGACAGTACTTATGTTCTCTTTTATCACGGCGCTCGGCCAAAGTATGTTTACTGCAAATATGGCCATTTATTGTTGTAATAGTATACGATAAGACAATCATTTCAAAAAAAGAAGCGTCCTCGTAGCTCTTTTCCTTCCATAGGAAAAGTTAAGAGAATGAATACAAGGAAATGCACTTAACAATATTTTTGCATACCCATTTGTAATATTAATAAAATAACAATTTGTTGGCAGAAAAGTGAAATGTTAATTAAATTAGCAAAACATTCTTGTAAAAACTAAAAGATGATCACTTAAAAAAATGTAAGTTAATTAAAACGCTTTTACTTTTCACAAAAGTGTTTTTAAAATATAATTCAATTTAAATATAAAATAGTTCTACAGTTTGAAGATATAAACGTTTTAAATTTATTGGTCAAAGAACATTTTAAGAAAAGTCATTAAAATAATGTTTTACAAATCACTGGAAAGTTGTTAACAATAGACATGACTGTAAATGTAATAAGCGTGTGTTTTAATAAATGGATACACTTTTCATCAACACTAAAGAGATTTTGTAAATGCATAACAATAGTTACTAACACGAAAGAAAGAAAGATTTAATCCATGGCATACAATAGAAAAATATAATTTTCACTAACCTTTAATTATGTTTGAGACCGATTCTCGGTAAATAATCAGCAACCCACATGGTTTCCAATACATGAATCCAATGTTAATAGGATCATCACTCATATTAATTTTACAATACATTTATTTGTTTTTTTGTTCACTTGCTTTATAATAGATTAAAAAATAAAACACACTGACACTGGACTAACACACATTTTAAAATGAATACATGTACACAACAATTATATGTCACTTATTCTGCAAGCCTGTGCACACAATTTTCCAGTCTTGTTGAAATCAACACTTTTTTTTTTTATTCTTGTCTTTCATGGAACAATGGGAAACATAACTGTTTTAAAACGTATACACATTATACACGATTCTTCTTTCTCCACTATGCATAGTCTTTCCCTTCTTACCACTAGATGTAGAAGGTGGCGTTTGGTTGTTCATAATGAATGAACAATAAAAGATAAAATAAGAAAATAAAACAAAGCTACTAACACAACTACTACTACGATACTAAAACTATAAAATAATTAAGTCAAAAACTGTAAACGGTTCGTGAAACACTCGAAATACTGCTATTAATTTAAAAGATACAACACCACGAACCTGTCAGTAGAACGTATCTGACCAGACTGCTGGGAATAAAAAAATATGGAACGGTGTTTAAAAATGTGTAATTATATCTAAAGCGTGAGACCGGACGCAGCGGTAAGTTCTCGCTGTGAAATATTTTGAGAAACACAATTCTGAGTACGTCGCTAGGCTATAGATAGATTCTATCATGACTCAAGGTGTGTAGGTAAAATATTACTTTTCTTACAAATTGTATTTTTACATGGGTTGACACGTGCTGAAAGTTTATTTCAGAATTTTGTTAGTAACCCACAATCATTTTAAATTCCGTAATTATACCACATAATCACACTAAACCCAACAAGGAACAATAGTTTTGCGTTGGGATTTCAGTATTCAAAGTAAACAATAGTTATATGATAATGAACCACGCATGTCTATTTATATAAATGTATATTTTAGAAATATTTACTTAAATGATTAAATGCTCAGGTTTCAAGAGAATTCGAACATTATGGATACACGCTTAATGTTGGTAACTGATACTCTTTGATATAAAATCAAATTTATTCTTGCAGTTCTCTTAGGCTTGAAGCGCGCTCACGGTAATGACTAGCGTATGGTAGTGGGTGCGCGGCCGGCAGCGAGGACTAGGCGACAACGTCGCGCGTGCAAACATTAGCTATCTCACTACAGCTGCTCTAGCTTTGCACCTGAGATTTGTTTATCATGGTTTGTAAACAAATTTGTAACGTTGCTATCGAGCCACCTCAAAATAAAATTTAAAACTTGGCAGAATAAAGCGTAAATGTAATTTTTTTGACGTATGACGTCATTTCTATATTTTCTGGCAATAAACTATTTGATTTTACCTATTCTGGCAGGTTTAGCAGTGCAAAAAACAGTTCATAGATACATTTTTTTAAATATTTAACGCTTAAACGCGATTAATATAACTGTGCACGGTTAATTAACGATCATTTACGCGTTTTCTTCATTTATCTAGACATGGATATTATTATTATTTCCTAATTTTTTTATAACATAAGTAGACATACTGCAACAGTAGACTAACAAATCATGTAACTTTTCACTGAAACATTGTTTAGTCTTTGTAAATAGGCCTAATAAATAATGATCGTATAGAATAGAGTTGAGCAGGTGTCGGCGTGGAGTCATGAGTGGCGGAGTGGCAGTCGGAAAGTTTAGGAAGAGGGATGGGAATAGACTGAAGGCACTAACCGGGGCGTCTATGTCTACTGCCGCGACGTCTGCTGACGAAATAATGTTTTCCTGGTGTAAAAATTGTGAACAACTAAGGAGCACAACGATTATGTCATAATTGTTTCATAAAATTGTGTACTTTGAAGGACGAAAACTAAATACTTTGGTGGTTTCGTGCATAGAATCCTAAATTGCCGCCGAGCTAGATTACAGCGCTATCATAGAGGACTTTCCGAAAAGTGCAAGTTTTTAGTTTTGCAATCATAATTCCCGCTTGGCTAAATTAGGAAATGATTGTCAAGGCTAGGTGCAAAGTTATAGCAGCTCTAATATAACTAAACCAAAACCGATGTTTTTCTATACGACTATACACCACTACTGTTAGGTCTACGTCTACACCTATATTTACTCGTCCAATACAGAAAAATTACACTACTTGAAATCCCTCCTACCACAACAAAACACAATAAAACAAGTAGTCTGTCATCGGGGCGGAAGTATTGGTGTGGAGGGAGAAGTGTTGGGTGCTGGCGCGACAGTCTAGTCGTGTAAACTTAGTTTTAATCATACGCCTTCTTAAAATAAGGATTGAATACACGAGCCCAAAACCTTTTGAATTACTCTGTACAATACAAAGACACTACCACTTGCATTCTCAACCCCCATTACAATGAGATAGGAAAAAAAACTAAAAAGTGTGCGTTGACTTAAGTTTCCATATAGCCAGGCCCGGATTACCCATAAGGCCAACCTAGGCCGATGCCTAGGGCGCAAGCTTGCGGGGGGCGCAGTCGTGGGGAAAACGACAAATTGCTGCACTGTACTTAGTTAAGAGAGTAATGAGTGTCCAGGCACTAATCTTGAGTCTTGACATTGACACTGGTTAAGCTTTCACGACCGATGTTCTAACCATTGATTTCCAGGACTCTTTCATATTAATTATTTAACAATTAAACATTTTATTTCCATAGTTACTTTAAAATTCCACAAATTATTAACGATAACATTAAAAGTGCAACGTATAATTTCTATGGCAACTCAAGTCAGAATGTACTTGTATATACATAAGGTAGCACTCCTCGACCGCTGCTGTAACGTCCGCTAATAACGATTAGGTCCCTTGGTTAAGGGAGGTTACACCGTGGTCACCCGTCTGGCTTGGCGCTCGGGTCTGCGTTCACTCTAAGTATGAAAAGTGAAAATCGAGTCATTCTCTTTCCCTCTTTCATATTAGAGTGTTGGTAACAATATTAGGTCCCTTGGTCGGTGGAAACGGGCAACAAGCAGGTCAGGTTTGCACAGAGGATTGCTACCGGGCTTCGCGCTCCCGCCAAGGAGATGTGGGTTTCACGGTTTTACACATCTATAAAATAAACAAAAACCTAATTTTAACTCCGCTAAGCCGGTGGCAAGCCCGGAACTCGGCAACGAAGAGGAGGAGTATCAACCTCGATAAAAAACGGAGTCATCTGGCCCGGATGACAGTTTTCTGTGGGCTCCTTGCCAGGGTGACGGCAAAGTTCTCAACGGTGGAGCAGGTGGACCAATCATCTCCGGGGAGCTGCGACACTTGAACTTGCGGGTGGTGACCAGAGATCTGCAACGAATGATGTGACATGGGAGACTTGTCTCAGTGACTAGAGATGAAAGAAGACCTGACAGGGAGGAAGGTGAAGAACGAAGATGAGGTGAGGGACAGTGGGATTGTGTACGTATCAAAACTTACCCAACGAATTAATTAAATAATGAGTTGTGTTTACTTAATTGAATGTTTACAAAATTGTGTTACAAAACAAAACTAACATGTGATTAAACATAGATTAATGTTCACCACACTACAGGAGTCAAATGAACGGCGAAAAGCACGAAATTCTACAAGGATTAACAATCATTGACCATACAATTTTGGGGGACATTTTGTTCATCTTGAACGCCAGGTTCTAGTCTTTACCAAATTTTCCTCCACACCCTCCTTAAATCGAACATCTTATATCTACTCAAGTAAATTCGATTAAAGGTGCCACTATGCCAAAGGCATTTAAATCTCGTCTCAAAACAATACTAGCTCAGGAAGCATTTTACAGCACAGACGAGTACATGGCACATAACTGGGAGACCTGTTAAAACTGACAGACAATTGGACTGGAGTGGGAATAGTTCGAATGAATGAATGAATACCTTGTATGTCTGAAAGATACTTCGATGTGAATGAATGGAAAATTTTAGATAACCTAAATCACAGTCGATTGCGATACAATGTATATTGTTTATGCAATAAAGATTTATTTATAAATTCATCGATACCCGGCACTGTCTAAAATTTATTGCACCTGCATACATTTTAATTTGAACCATTGGATTAATAACGACAATGCCTTGGTTTCATTAAGAGAACACATAATTAATGAAGTCGATAGCACAAGGTTTTTAGGGCTGTACGAGTATATTGATAAAACCTTATGCTGGGACAGCCAGATCGACCATATTTGTAGAAAGTGATGTCTTCTGGAGTTCTGGTATATTTCTATTAAGACAGATGAGAGATCTATGCTCCGTAGATGCTCTTAAAGTAGTCTATTATGGAGTGGTACACTCTCATTTGTCTTATAGAATTATATTTTGGGGTAGCTGTGCTGAAACTAAACTGTTAAGAGCATTTATCCTCCAAAAATCGGCAGTTCGAGTTATTTGCAAATTGACGTCAAGGGCATCGTGTAGAGATTATTTTAAAAATCTAAACATTCTTACATTAGCGTCACAATACATTTTTGAATCTATATTATTTTGTGTTTCAAAATGTAATTTACGAGAAGTAGCCCCTCGTAGTACAGGGCCAAGATATACATTCTCACGATACACGCTCAAATTCTACTTTTAGACAAGATATCCATAGACTACTTATTATGAAAGATTGCCGATGCAGGCTGGCGTAAAACTTTTAAACAAGCCCCTCAACGAGATCAAACGTTTACTGCCAGAACTGGCTTTATTCAAAAGGAAACTTAAAGAATATTAATTGTTGATTAAGGCTCCTTATCTGTAGCAGAGTTTATTGCAGAACCTGATAACTTCCCATAATATGGAATATTTAACATTAAACATAGTAAAATATATAGTAATTTCAAAATCAAGTTAGCCAATTCAAACTACAGTACAATATTTAAATTCAAATAAGAAAGACAAAATTATAAGACGTATATGGACATTATTTCATTATTTCACCGTATTTACCAGCGGCTTAAAGCCCATTCTGGCATTTTAAATTGTAATTCACATCTCATTTCACCAATATTGCATCATCTCCATTTCATCAAAGTCAACACAATTCACATTGTACACTGACCTAATAAATAAAATAAATATTCCGTTTGCTGCTTATCTCTTGGAATATATTATTTAATTAATAAAAAATTAGTAAATGGCTAAAATAGTTCCAAATAGGCTCTAGAATGAGTGGCGGTGGTTTGTGTCACGACCGAAGACCGAGACCAGAGACAGGTGACCGCAATCTACATATTTGTCATCTAGCTTCGAACAGGCGCTAGTTCGCGCATGCGACAGAGACAGGGGACATACAGAAGACACCGAGGCACATGTTGGTCGCGGTCTCCTGTCTCTAGTCTTGGTCACCAGTCGCGGTGCAAATTGCCTTTGTACAGTTAAATATGGCAAAAAATTCCACACACCTCAAACCTCTCAGAACACAGAAGGGGGCGCAATCTAGAACTTTGGTCTAGGGCGTAAATAATCGCTAATCTGGGCCTGCATATAGCAAACAATTTGATTGTTAATATCCAAAATAGAATGTGTAACATGTTGCATGATTGTAAGACATTTAAAATATTTTTTCCTGGAAGCCACGTCCCACCTACCCACTGGTAAAAGTAGACACACTTTGGTGTAATTGTCTTATT
Source organism: Matsumurasca onukii (assembly GCA_018831715.1). NCBI lineage: Eukaryota > Metazoa > Arthropoda > Insecta > Hemiptera > Cicadellidae > Matsumurasca > Matsumurasca onukii. Next base: position 52,122,043 of record CM032059.1, on the reverse strand, counting down.
TATTGGTGTACACTTTTTACAATAGGCTCATACTTAATATTGTAAGAGATTTCTTATTTGCAAATACAATGACATCAAAACCTAAGATCACGAATTCAGCGAATCTATTTGACACTTTGAGACTTGAGTCTGTGCAGTAGTAGTCAGTGTTAGTAGTTATAACATTTTGGAAGAAGGCTAGGGTTTCCTAGTTGAAACATAATTGTTTTCTGTATAAAAAGGAATTTCTATTGATTTTGATATAATAAGTGTTTAATGAACAACTAAAAACTTTAATATCGTACAGTAGCAATATTTCTGTTTGGAGGGGAACATGTGATATGGCTGGAATTAAATTCAATGTAGAAAACCAGTCCTCAATGTACGTATACAATATTGTCGTGTACAGACCCCCCAGATGTAATATAGTGTTGATATATCATCTTTTTTCAATATGATGTATTCCTGTCTTGAATTGTTGTCACACTCCAAAGTTCAATAATTACTGTCACTGGTGATTTTAACCTTGATCTTTCGTCTGACTGTCTTGACTTCAAGCATTGATTTTAAATGTATAAGTTTAAAGTCAATAATTATGCTCCAAGTCCCTCAAAAGTCTTGTGTTTTCTTATGGCCATCGAGACACACACCTGAGAGAATTTGGTGGGTCCAATAGCTTGATTGACAACATATTCACCGACGTAAAACCTCATTTTATTGTATCATCTGTATTCATCACTGACCATCATGGGCAAGTGGCAGATATCACAACGGATATAAAGAAGTCCGATTGCCCCTAGTACACTTTTAAAAGGAGTTTCTCTTATGTCAACGTGATTTTGTTCAAATTATTGCTCCCCATCAGTACAGAAATGTTGAATTTCTAATACTGTAATCTGTATAATTTTGACTTTGCGGTGCTTGACACAATTGAACTTGCGGTGAAGAGTGGTGACCAGAGATCTGCAACGAATGATGTGGCATGGGAGAGTAGTCTCATGCAGTGACTAGAGATGAAAGAAGACCTGACAGGGAGGAAGGTGATAAAGATAACATAACAACATAACAATATGTTCAATGTCAAATTAATTACAATACAATTGTTTTTTTTGACAATTACAAAATATAATATACGAGTATACCACAAGTAAGACCTTGAATCGTAATTAAATAATATTAGTATAGTTTTAAACTTGAAATCAAAACAAATGATCCAATGAAATAAAACTTTTATAGCTGGTGAGGCCTTTCGAGACCAATGTTCTCATCTACAGACCACAACAACAACAACTGAAGGTTAAATTTACATAACAATATTATCTGAACAAAAATAAACACATGTGGCAATTAAAATAAAATAATATAAAAATAAAATAACTAGTTATTGTATGTATAAAAGTGGAGAGTTATGAGAATTCGGTTCGTTGTTGACAAGATTTTGTTGATTGTTTTTAATATATTGTTTCAAAAGCGTCAAATGTTGTGAATTTTAACTTCTTTGAGGAATTTTATATTTGAAAACTATGATTTTGTTTAATTGTGTGTTTTCCTATGGCTGATTTTTCTTCTTATTTGTATTTGAAATTAGCTTTATGTTCTTTAAAGCGAGATTTAATTTTCTTTTCGTCTGTCCGATGTACTTCATTGAGCAGTTGTCACAGGAAATTTCATAAATGCCAGATTTTTCTTTGTTTTCCGCTTTAGGGTTTCCGAGTAAGTTTTTTAAATTTGTGTTTGTTGAAAATGACGAGTTTATGTTTGCATGCTTAGAGAAACTTGTTTTTATATGTTTAGAGTAAGACGAATGGGTAAAAGATCTCCATGTTGTATTCACTTCCTCTTTCTGATTTTTCACCAGCTATAAAAGTTTTATTTCATTTGATCATTTGTTTTGATTTCAAGTTTAAAATTAAAAATTTAATAAAGAGTTCTTCTACATGTATTAGTATAGTTTTCAATATTCATAAATTCCGCAACACTATAAAATGAATTTTGAGCAAGGAATTTTTTGCCAAAAGCCTATGGTAGTTTGGTGGGATACAATTTTGATTCCTTGTATTGTATTGACTAATGTTATCGACAATAGTACACTTAGCCCTAAAAAACAACAAGGTTTCCAAAATGTAAATAGAGGATAAAGGCAACACTGATAAGGATTTGAAATGTTTTCTGCAGGATTCTTTAAATTTTAACTTACCAATTATTCTAATTGCTCTCTTCTTGAAGGATAAAATCCTTCGGATTTTTGTTTCAGAGCATTTACCCCATAAGTATAATCCGTAAGATAAATGGGGACGAATGATTCCATAATATGCCATCATCAAAACATCTTGGCTGCAGTGGAGTAAGTTTCCTTAATAAAAAATCCTTTGGACACTTTTGCTACAGACCAAATCAAAATCATGGATCCCAAGACAGCTTTTCATCTATGAAAAGACCTAAGAATTGACATGGTCAGTCATTTGAAGAGACGTGCCATTGATGGCTAGATTATAAATATTGTTGTCCTGCACATGTGCACCAATATTAAAGTTAATATAAAATGTTTTAGAAAAATTGGTATTCAACCCCAGATGACTAAAATAGTCTATAGTCTACACAACAGTTAGTTTTGTTAATAGCAAGCTCTTTAAGCTCATTAAAGCTCTTTTATTTAAAACTAAGAGTTGTGTCATCGGCATATTGTAAAATATTGCAATTCTTTACTATATTACCTAAGTCAATTTCTTTACATTTGTTAACATATAAAATAAATAATACAGGACCTAGAATGGATCCTTGAGGGACTCCATAGTTTAGATCCACTACATTTGAAAACGCTTTTGTAAGGTCGAGAAAGACACTAAGCATTTTATTTTTCTCATCAAAACTACGTACTGTAAATTCTATAAAATTGTTGATTGCTTCAATAGTACTTATTCCTTCAGTAAATCCATACTGGCTTTCCGACAGAATATCAAACTGTTTTACAAATGAATTTAATCGGACAAGAAATAGTTTTTCAAAGAGTTTACTAAATGTAGGAAGTAAGGATATCGGTCTATAGTTTTCCATAGTTGACCTTGATCCTTTCTTGAAAATTGGTACAATTTTTGCCTGTTTTAGACATTGAGGAAAAATTCCTTTCTGAAAAGAAATATTTATAAGAAAAACTAGTGGTTCCAAAAGCTCCATATAGCATTGTTTCAAAACCTATACTGACAGTCCATCAATATCGGTTGATTTTTTTTATATTTTTGAATGACCGATAGCAGCTTTGCTTGAGTGACAGGAGTTAAAAACATAGAATACCTATTAATTTGTACATTTTTTGGAATCAACCTTGAAGTCCCCTGATTTTGAACGGCAACATTTGCAAAAGAATTGTTAAAAAATATTTGCTACATCGGAAGGATCATGTTGCAAAGTTCCATTACATTCTATTATTATAGGTTTTTTTGCACTCATAGGTTTTCCATCATTTATAATTTGCCAAGCTGTTTTAGACATATTTTTGAAGTTTTTGATTGTGTTACTAATATTGTAAGATTTGGCTTCCCTGATAGTTTTTTTTGTAAATCCTGTTATAATTCTTTACAAAAGTTTTGAATATTTCATTGGTGGAAGTTTTACTAAGCTCTCTGTACATTTTCAAGTTCCGTTTAGAAATCATTAGTCCCGATTCCCGAAGTAATCCAATTATTCATTCTTCTTTTGACAGATACATTTATGGACTTCATCGGACAAGATTTATCCAAACAAGTCATAAATTTTGATTTAAAATAATCATAAGCATGATTCACCTCTGTTAGAGTGTACAAATGCTGCCAATTTTGACTTTGAAGTAATTGTTTCAGTTTAATAAAATTGTTTTCCCTAAAATTTCTCCTAATTTCTGTCAATAATTCCACGTTATTAAGGACTTCGTCATTTTGAACCAAAACAATTTGACCGTAGTGGTCAGATCAATTTGTGTCCAACACCTCAACAGTAATGCTAAACAGCCTGACTTAGGTTTGAAATAACATTATCAATAGCAGTAGCTGAGTGTTCAGTGACACGTGTTGGGGTATTTATCTCCCATTTTAAATTGAATGTTTGAAGTAAATCTTTAAACTGTTTTGACATTGTTTGATGACTATCAAAAACATTTATAAAATGAAATAACTATAATAAACTTTGAGTTATTAAGGCTAAGATCATCGTGATAACCAAAATCAATGAGGTGAGGGATAGTGGGATTGTGTAAATCAAATCAAATCAAATCAAATCGTTTATTGTCGCAACACATTTACATGTATGACAACGTCAAAAGATACAATCAAGCATTACAACTATCAATAAATTCATTTACAGAATAAACACTTAGCTTAATTAAAATACTTTTTTAAGTTTTCTTAAAATCTACTAAATTCATGTTTTAAGTATTGTGGTAGATTATTATACAGTTTTAAAACCAAGTTCAAATGAGCTATTAATTGTAGATTTATAATTACATTGGTTAATTCTGGGTGGCTATTATATCTTGTATTGTGACAGTGAACTAAACTATTTGTAGGTATTATATTCAAATTTGATTTACATACATAAGGCATTCTAAAATAAATAGAAGTAACAGTAAGGACATTAAATTTTTTAAACAGAGGTTTACAATGTTCCCAGCTTTAGCACTGCAATTATTCTTATCGCTCTTTTTCAAAATTAATGCTTTTTTTGTGCCCACTATTCCCCAAACAAAGATACCATAAACAAATGACTTTGAACATGAGCATAATAAACAGATATAAGAACATCTACAGTTACAAGGTATTTAAGCTTTCTAAGAAAAAACATGGCTTGTGAAACTTTTTTACACACTAGGTCTATGTGACAATTCCATTTAACATTAGACTGCAAGTAAACACCAGAGAATTTTACCTTATCAATATTACTAGTAAGTTTGTGACTGAAATTAATACTTTGTGTTTTATCCTTATTTAAACATAAAATGTTGTAATCATCAATGACAAATTACAACTTAAAAATTAAATTATAAACTAAATTAAAATCTTTACAACTAATTAGAACCACCAGTCATCAGCATACATATAACACAGAGAACCAGTATCTTTAACAGTAGCAGGTAGGTCGTTTACATAAACTATAAACATTGTTGGGCCTAAGATGGACCCCTGGAACGCCTGTTAAAACTGGTAAATATAGACATACTACCATTACAGCAAACGGCGTGATCTATTTGAGAGATATATGAACTTAAAATGTTAATGAACTCTGATCAAAACCATAATACTTGAATTTATCTAATAAAATATTGTGTGAAATGGTGTCAAAGGCTTTCGACATATCAAAGTTGCCAACTATCTTATTTTTAGAGTCTAAGTTGTAAAACAATCTTTCATAAATTCAACATAGCAGAACAGTACCTCTTTTAGACCTGAAACCATACTGATCTTTGAGAATAATACATTATTTTCAAAATATTCAATTATCTGTTTATTTATTAACTTTTCCAACACTTTAGATAGAATCGGCAGAATAGAAACTGGACGATAGTTACTATAATCAGATTTGTCACCTTTTTAAATAGGTACAACTTTAAAATTTGAAACAGTCAGGAAAAACAGAGTTGTCAATACACAAATTAAAAAGGTAAGTTAAAACTTCATACGTATCAAAACATACCTAATGAATTAATCAAATATAAGTTCAACGGAAATCAAGTTGTATTTACTTAATTGAATGTTTACAAAATACATAACGAAACTAACATGTGATTAAACAAACTAGGTTAATGTTCACCACACAGGGAGTAAAATTAACGTCAAGCTCTTTCCGTAGAAATCAAAGCGAACGCAATCTTTTGCAGCTAAAATACAATTGACGGAAGAGATCGTGGGATACAACCCTTCAGAAGGACGATGTAAATGAAGCATTCTCAGGAATGATGCATAGTCTTACTGCCGTGTTGGATGCAACATGTACGCCTACAAACAGCTCGATCTAAGCGACCAGGAGGACATGCAGTGACCCGGACGTGAAATGCAAGACTGATTTCCTTCAAGCTCAGAACAGATTTTGACTACTGGAAGTGATCATGACAAGCTTGAAGTAATCAGAAAAAAAAAGAAAACAGTACGATTTGAGGTTGAAAGCTTCCCAGACGGATGGCAAGCGAACACCAGCTGAGCTTCTAACAAAAAACATGAATAATGGAATAGATTAAATGCAGAGAGAAAAAGCACATGAGGAGCCAAGGGAAATCACGTGAAACTGTTGGTGAATGACAAATTAATCCACAGAGTCCCAATATCTGGTAGCTGAATGTTTCAACTGAGAGTGCTACATCTATTGCTGACAAACACTAAAAGCAAACAGCTCACAGAAAACCAATTACCACTTATTCAAGCCAGACGCTGAAAATGTACCATTCCTTCCAGCAACTACTGAAGAGGTCCGAGCTATCATTTGAAGCTAAGCCTTCATCCTTTACCCAAAGCGACATTTCTCCAGACTTGTAAGTTCTGTGAAGAGGAACTTTACACCCTCTTACTACAATTATCAATAAGTCTCTAAGTCAAGCTGTTGTCCCCACCAATCTAAAGATCGCTAAAGTGTATCCACTCCATAAGAAGGGCAAAAGGAGGCGTGGGAACTATAGACCCAACTCCCTGGTCCCTACTTTTCTAAGGTGGAAAAGGTAGTGCTGATACGTCTTAAAGCATCTCTGCCAGAACGATTTAGTACCTAGGGACAACATGGGTTTACCGGGCAGGTCTACAATCACTGCAGCAACGGCAAGCACTCGTGGATTTTGGAGGTGGGAAACAGTCGCAGCCTCTTAGACCTTAGCTGAAGCGTTTGATTGCCTCGACCACCAGCTCATTTTGGAAAAACTTCGAACATTTAGCATAGGGTACTGCTAGAATGGTTCAAATCTTACCTCACCGGCAGGCGACAACTAGTTGAAATCAGTAATATCAAAGGGAAAACTAGCACAATCAAGTCAGAGCTCATGGACATCTCTAGAGGTCCCTCAAGGTTGATGCTGGGCCCAGTCCTTTTGCGCTATTTTCTGCTGATCACCTATGTACATGACATTTACAGTCATTGTACTGTAATGTTTGCAGATGACTCAGTACTTTTGACCATAGATAAGTCTCAGGCTTTGGAGTAACCAACTTCATCTCGATCAGTAAAGCCATGGGTACTGTGCCAATATGACCTTGTTTTCAATGAGAGTAAAACTCAGCAGGTCATCTTTGGAAAGCATAAAATGACATCACTTGTCCCCTTGACATTCAGCCAACTAGGGTTACAAAACATCTTGGACTGATTCTGGACCAAGAGCTTCGCTGGGACGTCCATGTCTGTCAGCTCTGTCAAAGGCTTAGCTCTTCACATATTTGCTGAAAGAAGAATTGTTAGCGTTGCAACTTCCGACGCTACGCTTGCAGCATATCGTGCACAGCGGTACCACCAGATATGGGATAACCCTTTGGAACTCCACCAAAACATCCAGCGAGTCTTTGTTCTTCCAAGCGCGCAGTGAGGATTTTGGGAGTTACCTACAACAAGACAGCTGCAGAGAGTTTTCAAAACCTTCTAAAATTGCAGTAGCAGCTTCTACATTTGTGAAGTCATCATCTTCTCTTCTGGCCAGAGACTGCTGAAAAATGCTGTTCATGGACACAACACAAGGTGGCGCTGACTATAACCTTCAGTCCACAGGGCAAGATTCTCCAAGAAGCCATCAAATGCCAGAGCTGCTTTGTTTAATATGCTTCCAGCAGGAATCAAATGCAGTGACATAGAAAGTTACTAAGAGACTACAACAGTGGATGGCTGGGGACCTATCTACAACATGGAGGAGTTCATTATCCATTTGAAGAGAGGCACCTTGCAACACAGCATAAACATGTATACACTTTATGTAAGACATTTATTTAAATTCTTGTTATTAATTATTTAAATGTTTTTCATTGTTGACACTATTTCTAAGCTCTACGCTGATGTAATAAAGCATATCTCTCTCTCTCTTCTCTCTCTCTCTCTGCGGCGAAGAACACGAAAAGACGTAAGCAAGGATTAAAATTATTGACCGTACGGTTGACCATGGACTTTGCTTGCTGGATATTTTTCACATTAAAATTAAGATAATGTGTTGTTTCTCTGCCTCCTTGAATAACCAAAATAGTGCATAAAAGTCAGGCTGATGTTAACAGCTGTAAATGTGGAATAAGTGGGAAATCATGCACGAGTGAGTGAATGTTTTTTCGTTACACAATATTTTATTGCGAAGACATAGCTCAGTGGTACAGTGCGTGCTTCGCGTACCATATCAGCCCGGGCACAGTGATAACTTTTCACGATGGCCATTCCCCATCGTCACGGGTCGCGTAGCTCATTCAGCGTCACCTCTTCTACAGCGGAAGTGAACTCTTTTGTCGCAATGTGTTCTATATGTACTTGTTCTATATACAGTGAAGAATCCGAAAACTGACATTAGGTTACAAAAATCGTGGTTTTGTACACAGCAGAGGCTGTAGAGCCCTTGTTATCAAGCCTTGACGGGTCGCGTATCTCATTCAGCGCACCTCTTCTACAGCGGAAGTCAACTCTTTTGTCGAAGGGTCTGTGATTGGCAAAAGAGGGTCTGTTATATCAACTTGTTCTATATACAGTAAGGAATCCAAAAACCAACATTACGTTACAAAAATCGTGGTTTTGTACACAGCAGAACTTAGCTGTTATCAATCCATGACGGGTCGCAAAGCTCAATAAGCGTCACCTCTTCTACAGCGGAAGTCAACTCTTTTGTCGAAGGGTCTGTTATATTAACTTGTTCTATATACAGTGAGGAATCCGAAAAATAACATTAGGTTACAAAAAACGTTGTTTTGTACACAGCAGAGCCCCTGTTATCAAGCCATGACGGATCGCGTAGCTCATTCAGCGTCACCTTTTCTACAGCGGAAGTGAACTCTTTTGTCGAAGGGTCTGTTATATCAGCGTGTTCTATATACAGTGAGGAATCCAAAAACTAACATTAGGTTACGAAAAACGTGGCCGTGTACACGGCAGAGCACCTGTTATTAAGCCATTGCGGCCTGCGGGTCCCACGTGCAACGGTGTAAGGTTCTGAGCTATCTTTAGTTAACTCTATGTTTCTGAGTGTGCAATGATGAGTGTGAGTGAGGCTCAAGTACAAGACCGTGTGGTCAGAAGCACAGGTCTTAAGGCTCAAGTGAGCTGAGGTGATTGATGCTGACGCTAAGTTCACGCCAGTCATGATTGTAGAATGTTCAACATTCATTATTATGTTTGAAACGTATCTTGACTTGGATATTGGTTATGTATCAAATTAAGGTTCAATAAAAGTTTTGATTTACCTTTTTATATTTTTGTACTAGAGCCTAATTAGAACACATGTATGTCTGTGGTTATTGGCTTTCTTTTCAAACAGGAAACGTAATCATAATAAACGATTGAATAATTATCAATTTATCATTCATAATAAGTGTACAATATGAATTCAGACAATTCTATTACGATTTCTATTGTAAGACCTAAAACTAGCATATTAGATAGGTCTCTGAGCAAAGGCAGAGGCGAAGTCAGTCTGACCTGTTTTGCACTGTTATTTTCCGAAGTAGTTCAATACTGCCAAAAACGTGTTTACACTGTACCAGAACTTCAAAACAAGTAAGTGATAAGAACTCTTTCTTCTGTTAAACTACTTACCCCCTTTACTATTTACTTTATTACTACTACTACTTTATTACTTTATTTACCACCCTACTATTTACTCCCTTTAAACGTCCGGTTTTCTGATTTGGTGTCCAAATCCACTACATCTCTGGGCTATGCCCAGGGCTAGTTTTCAATCATGGGTCCCTTAGTAAAGAAAGTAGCCTATTCAACCTCCTCCGCACTCTCGCCAAAATGGTATTTTAGGCTGTGCGACGTATTTACTCAAACTTAAAAGTCAAAACATGGTTTACCTTTGTGTGGTGCCTTTTGATCCTGTTGGTTTCTTTACGAGCGGACGCGTGTTTCGGGGCAGTTGTGCCCGATCGTCAGCGATGCTTCAGATGTTGAAACAGTGGCCACAATGCTAATCGCCACTGGAGGTTATTAGTCTAATGGCTGTCTTGCATTATGAAGACACGATCACAACACGGAGCATGTCCCCACAAGATGATGGCGTAGTTCATGTGACAATGGAATAAACCGTAGTATACTTTGAGAAGAAAATCTGGGTTACAAGCATTTTTAATTTTCTGGTAAGATAGATCACCTTGACAATTTTACATAGACTTGCTCACCATGCCTGTTCCAGTTCAGTTTAGAGTGGAACATTAACAGTTAACCTGATTTTCTGGTTATTCATTTAACACATCCTTAGTGGGCCTACTCCAAAGACTGCAGAACAGCTTCTGTGTTTTCCCTCGTTAGCTTTAGTTATTTAACTCAAACCAGTTCTTGGCTCTTTGCAGGCTGCTTGAGGCCTCTTCAACAAGATGATCCAAGTCACGTCCGGTGGTAATTGACATGGAATTACAGAGGGCATTCATTCCCTGGTGTTGAGGTCGTTCACTAGGATCAAAGCGGTCAAGTATGGACCCTATGGGCATACCATGCTATCGGCGGACTTGAGATGCTCCCGAACAGTGACAACTTGGCAAAACTGCTCAAATGGATTGAAGAGTTGCTAGGACTGGACCACTGGTCCGGTTTCAAATTGAGCAGGAGAATCTTATGCAATCTACAGCGAAACCGTTAGGTCACATAATGTCAATATCGCAGATTCATGGTCCTCAAAAGCATGGTACACCTTTTTCACCAATGTTTGAGAATGTATGGAATTTATTTCTCTGAAATCCATGCTGCATATAAGAAAGCAAGTTGTTACTCTCTGTGGAAAATAAACTCAACTTCAATGGATTACTTTAGATTGATTTAATAACTTTCATCTTTGTAAAACATACAATACATCATCTCAGGACAACACTAATATTTTTCTCACCAAAGACAACAAAAGTAAACAGATGTTAAAACCTATTATGTTTTCTTTAAATATAAATAGTGTCAGTAGCAACAACTTGAAAAACAAAATATTTTGAGTATACATTTATAACATCCTCCACCTTAAGTGGTAATAATTCCATACGTTTAGTCCATTAGTCTTCGTGGTAACTTCACTTCTCTTCCTCGTTGGGTTTGCTTCTGAGTAGGCACATTCAGATGGAGGCAATTTTAGCCAGGTTGGCCCCTCCCACCATTCAGAATTAACCAGCTGCTTTGGAGAACAGCCTCGGCTGAGTAAATCACGCAGGATTGTGCACTCAGGTATGTGGTTCCAGTCTTTTTTTTTAGTAGCTCTCTGATTTCTTTTACTCGTTGTTCACGAAAACTCCCAGTTATCTTCTTGTTTTATCCAAGTTAGCAGTCGTGGAATCAGTCCATAAAAATATCTGTTGAACATCTTTGATTTCTTGAAGAACAAAATGAGTTAGTCTTGCTCAATTAATGTAGCCAAAGTTCCAGTCGTGGAATGTAGCTCTTTGATGGGGGACACTCTGGATTTAGCTTGTATCAATCTTACAAATACATCATTTTCAGTTTCAGCATAAAGAAATACAGCTGAGGCATTATGCTAACTGGCTTGCGTCGCAGAAGGTGTGCAGCGTCAAAACAAAAGAATTTCCAGTCTTAACCCATCGAGCACTTCAATTTCTTCAAAGATGAATTGTTTCCAACCAAGATAAAAATTTAGTTTTATTTCTTCATTCACTTCTTCATCCCATCCTCCTTTGTCGATCCAGGTTTGTTGCAATAACAGTTTAGGATATAAAGACACAGGTGCTGTAAATATAACATCAAAATTCTTTGTGCAATAGAAAGAATAATCCGTCTAGTCACTGTTGCCGTGTTTTTGTTTTTTAATATTATCTAAGTTTAACTTCAGGGTATAATTTTTGCGATCCGTCATGCCTAATACATTTGAATAGGTATTAGCTACTAAGTCTGGCTGAGAGAACTCCCACCCTCGTAAGTTGAAACATGCTTTGCTAAACACAAAGTTGCTTCGTTGATAAATTTCTGAAGTTCTGTTTGACTTTTCACACTTGTCACACAATTGTCCACATAGAAACTCCCAAGTTTGTCGATGACTGATTCGGACCATAAACAAGTGCTTTCTTTGCTGAGTTCCTTACATTTCTTGAGGTGATAGTCAATCACTGCATTCAATAAAAATGGACTACTCGATATTCCGAACACCACTCTTGCGTGCCGATAAACCTTCAAACTCAAGTCCTTGTCTATCCAAAGAAACTTTAAGTAGTTACGATCTTTCTGACTCAAGCCGATTTGTAAGAAAGCTTTTTCGATGTCTGATACGACACCTATTTCATTTAATCTAAAACGAATGAGTAAAGGAGGTATTTCTTCTAACAAATTCAGGCCTTTTTCTAGACATTGATTGAGAGATGGAAATCCTTTCTCGAAAGCCGATCCGTCAAACACTGGTCGAATCTTCGTTGTACCTTTATCCTTGAAAACAGGTCTGTGCGGTAGGTAATACCCTTCATCTTGTTTACCTCCGATTACTTCAATTATTCCGTTGTTATTCCATTCTTGAAAAACTTGATCATAAGCAGGTATAGCTTCTTTTTCTTCCAACTTTTTTAAAGTTGTCATCAGTCTTCGATTAGCACTGGTAATTGTTGGGTAAGTTTGGATGGTCTACGGTCCACGGTAAACTTCTGCGTCCGTCATCGTAAGTTTTCAATCCTTCTAGAAATTTGTCTTGTGCAGCAGTAGAAATTTCCTTCTTGTTTCCTACTTCAATTGAGTCTTTGATTCCTAATACATCAAGATCCATAGCTGGCTTACAGAAAACCGATCAAGTGATAGCATACTTGACACAAGCATGGAATGTTTTCAGTAGACTTACTAAAATCCGATTGTTTCATTTTGCCCATTAGTGTCCAGCCTAGCTGTTTCCATTGCAATTAGACCACACTTTAACTCCCTTTTTGACCGGTGAACAGTTTGCCGGCTATATCGGCACCAATTAATATATCAACTGGGCCTTCTTTCAAATCACTTATTTCAATTCCAAACTCCTTTAGCTCTTGTGACCATGGTCCATATTGTACGGAAGGAATAGTATTACAAATAACGTCCTGGTCCAAAGCCTTGAAGTTACATGAAAAATTTCCATTAGTATGTTTCACTCTCACCAAGTAGCAATTGTGGTTTTCAGTTGAAGTCGTTCCGCCACCAAACAGAGAATGAGCCAGAGTTACTGTTTCTAATGGGACATACTTTTGTTTCTCAGCTACAGACTTCCTTATGTAGGTTCTCTGACATCCAGTGTCAATCAATGCTCGTCTGTAACCTCTAGCCTCCGATGAGTGTAACACGAAAGTTTGTAGAAATACCTTGTTGTCGATATTACTATGAAGACTAACTTCCTTGTTGATAGCCTGGTCCTGTTCAACCTTAGAAGATTCGAAGACTTTGTCTCATCCAATTTAGGGCATAAGAGAGGAATATGATGACCGTTACAAACAATACATTTCAAAAAGGCTTTACACTGTCTGCGTGAGTGACCTATCTTAGAACAAGCAAAACATCCACGCTTTTCACTCAACCTTTTTTTCTTCTCACTTAAGTTTAGATTTCTAGCCTTCAAACAATCTGGACTAGGATGCGTGCCTTCACAAAATATACAACTAGACTTAGCTTTGGAATCATCTTTGAGATTAACCAAACTAGCTGCTGTGGATACTGGTAGGCCTACAGATTTACTCGCATAGTGACTAACCTGTTCATTGCGACCTGACCGCTTATATGCGCTTAGGCCTTTGTCTTTCTTACCATAACCTTGGTTAGACTTATCCTCATTATTAGAAAATGTACTATGAGCTAACGATAACCTTTCCTCTGCTTCTACTTCTAACCTCAGCTAAAAAAGTTCTTCTAGCTTATGTTTTGTGGCTGAGGTTCAACCTCTTTGTCGCCACTGTCATTAGTCCTACTTATGAAACTAAGTCTAGGCGACTGTTGTCGATGCCATTCTTTCAAAGTGTGTTTGGCAAAAACTGATTCAGCTAGCGGGAACAACAGCTGCACATACATGTCACTTGTGACACCTAGTTCTAGCGAACGCAACTGGGATTCCAACTGATCATATAGGTACTTCAACGTCAAAGTTTTACCCATGGATTGCGACAAAACTAGGTTCAATAATTCTCTTACGTACAACTCAATCAACAATTCTTTCCTACCAAATCTATGAGTGAATTGCTCAATGACTTTAGGATAATTCTGGCTAGAAGGAGGATAGCTATTCACAAGCTCTCGAGCAGGTGAGTTTTCAACAGTAGATTGAATCAAATATTGAAATTTGGTTTCATTATCTAAGGACCCATCCTCATGGATATTTTTAAATTGTGCCCAAAAGCCTATGTACTGTTTTAGATTACCATCAAACTTTGTAAGATTTAATTTAGGCAAGTGGTACAATTGTTTAGAGTGGGACATTGTAGAGCCTACATTGGACACCGAATCGGCCGAATGTCGATCATTTCTTTCTTCTGATGCTCTCATTGACTCATATTTAGATTTGATACTTACCCATTTTTCGCGGTAACTTTCGCTTTCATCGAATTCTGTACTCAGAACTTGTTCGTCTTCTTCATAGGTATAAAGCAAGTCACTCACCTCGGTGTCTGGAAGAAAAAACAACCTTTCTGCTTTGTCAGCTAATTTACTATAATTTCCTGCAAAGTTTTCTAAATTAGCTTCCTGAAGTTGCTCAGAAAGAGTATTGTAGCATCTTGTGAAGCCACGTCGTATTTGTGCACGTTCTTTTTCAATCTTTCTTTCTTTAAATTTTCATCCATCGTTGTTTCCAAATAGATTAAGTCCCACAAGGGATTTTGTTGGAAAATAAACTCAACTTCAATGGATTACTTTAGATTGATTTAATAACTTTCATCACATTTGTGTAAAACATACAACATCTCAAGGACAACACTAATATTTTTCTCACAGAACAAAAGAATGTTTAAAACCTATTATGTTTTCTTTAAATATAAATAGTGTCAGTAGCAACAACTTGAAAAACAAAATATTTTGAGTATACATTTATAACTCTCAAAATAATTCATTGTGACTATTCATGATTGATTCAGAACTTTGCCAATCACAGGAACTATAGATATAGGCCTGTAGCTACTTATTTCAGAGCTATCCCCTTTCTTGAACACAGGTACAGTGCGGGCAAGCTTTTTATTTATCTGGAAAAACTCCTTGCTTCAGACACATGTTAAAATCCTAGTGAGAGCTTCTACTATTGGATCTACAATTTCTTTGAGCAGTGAAGCAGACATTCCATATGCATCCAGGCTAGACAAGGATTTGAATCGTGCTACTATTTTTTTTACATCAGCTGTTGAGACTTCTCTCCATGTTGTCCACTCCTGAATAGGTTTCACAACACTACTCGCTGCTTCCATACTTCTATCAGGCATATCAGATACTATTGCTTCAACGGACTGGATAAAGTACTTGTTTACTTCATCTGGGCTAGCAGAACACTTAGAAACTGGATCCTTCTTTCTCTGATTATTTATTATGTTCCGTGCTTTGCAGGGGTTAATTGATTTCTCAATTAGCCTACTATTACTTTCTCTTTTTGCCCCATCCACACTTCTTCTGTACTGGTATTTAGTTTCCAGATAAAGCCTATATAATCTATCTTTTTCTGCTGCTGTAGGAGAGGATTTGGACATGTCGTTGAGCAAGAGTACCCAAGACCTGAGAGTACTTAGTTCCTGAGTAAACCATTCCATTGATGAGTCCTGACGCGGTCTTGTAACTTTGTTCTGCACCAACCTAGGCCTAAGTGATTTTATTGGAAAATAAAAGTCAAAGATATCCAAAAAAGTACCGAAAAACAGGTTAAAAGACAAATTTACATCATGAGTGGGATCAACGTTCCAGTCAACATTTTCAAGAGCATTTTTAAACACAGGGAGAACTGAAAAATCAATTTTCCTAATGTTCATGGTGTAATTTTTCAACCAAGGAGCAACTTCACTGGTCTGTTTGTTAACGGAACTGATACTAATGTCAGAAACCACGGCAAAGTGATCGGCTACTACCGCATCCACAATTTTTGTTCTTATACTTAAAGTTATTTACAAAATTGTTACGTAACAAATATACACGCGCACTACACTATTTAAACTCATTACTAACACTCATCACACTCATCCTTCACCACATATTTGCCTTAAAATACCCTCATGAGAGTGCTCGGCATCTCAAATAAATAACAATAATAGTATAAGAAATATAGTGCAACGCTGACGATGGAGCACAACTGCCCCGAAAAGCACGTCCGGTCGTAAAGAAACGAACTATAGTAGGATCAAGAGGCGCCACTCAAAGGTAAATCTTTTTGATAGATGGTCCTACACTGGGTCTATAAAATAATTATATCAAAACATGGTGATATAGCACACATTTTGAAAGTTATTTGGATAACTAGGTGTCTGTATTAGCGGTTTTGCTGAAATTTTGCTTACAAAGACAGGGGCAGCTTTACCCCCATTTTTGGTAGGCTTTTAATGAAAATTTAAAATAAAATGGGACCAAAAGAGTTAAGGATTCAGAAGACTAAGAAGAATCTGAATTTCCAGCAAAAAATTAAGTTTTCATTTTGCATGAAAAGTAGGAACAGAGACAAGAAGAGGCTACCTGCGTGAGGAGTCTCAGCAAGTCCACTGAAGATGCTCTATTGCAAAATGATAAACGTCTACGCAGTAGAAGTTAGAAATAGTCAATTGACGCGGTCTACACCGGAAGCTTTAGTTAGTAATGACGCCGGCCGCTTAAGCCTTAGACTTAATTTAATTAAGATTCCCAATAGTGCCATCAATATTGAGCACCACGACTTACATGGCTGAGTCAAACATTCTGCAACCAAGCTCCCGGGTGATCCCATCAACTTTTAGCACCACATCACACGTTACTCCTGCAGCGGAGTCCCCGCTACTGCAGACCACAGTGGTGCCATCAACATTAAGCACTAATCACCTGCACGATTATTACGGCAGAGTCAAGCGCTCTGCAACCGAACTTGTCAGAGGCACAGCCACCATCTACAGCAAAGCTTGCCACTAAGTACCCCCAAGGAAAATCATCAACAAATTCAGTGTGTATCTAGAAATGAAAAAAATAAAAGATCAAGGGTATAGTTCAGAGCGTCATATGCTTCGAATGAAAATTCCCTCTGTCCCGAAGGAAAAACTCAAACAAAATCCTCAACACACAGCCAAAGGTAGAAACCCAAAACAGTCTGCTTGACGATTCTTATTTACTAACACCAACATTAATCTTGACACAGACCCAAAACAACTGCAGAATAAAACAAAGCCGCTTTTAACCTTATTTTCTCAGGCGAAAACCAGGTACATAACAAAAACAACAACTACAGAAAAAACTCAAACTAAACAATTCTGGTACAAAAAGTCCAACCAACATAAAACAAAAATTGTTTGTAGTAACAAAAAGAAGCCAACTGGAACTGGAGACAACTGTACAGGGACTATTTTGACTTGTATTAAAATATTTAATTTTCCCAGTTGTAGGACCTTGTGTTATTACAAGTTACCTTTTGGATGCCTTGTACGAAGAATCTACAGTAGGATCTACAGGCACCAAAAGGTAACTTGTAATATTTTGACTTGACCCATTTCTTAAAACCCAAAACCAACCACTAAGAAACAGTGTTGAAAAACTTCAACTTTAAGGTTGGTTTTACCGCAATTCTCAGTTTTGTCGGAAGTAACTATGACTCTCACAAGGTAGCAAATATAGAAAATTACCGATTTGGTTTGCGTATGTGATTGTGATGAGCATTAAAGGCCTAGTTGTTATTTTACTGTTGGTTAAGTTCTTGGGTGTCCATCCAAAGTCTACTGGTTACATCTAAAAATGTAAAACAAAAACATTCAAGTGTATTTGGAGAATCATTTATTTAAAAATTAGAAAAATTAAATGGATAACACAATAGTCTATAATCTAAAACCTATTTCTGCACAAGAGTTGAAATTACCAGGTTCTATAGGTTCTGTTTTCGACTACTGTTTTTGTGAAATCAGCATATTCAATCCTATATTGGTTTCAAAATGCCCTCCAAAACACCTCAAATCTCATTATTTCGCATCAAAATTCAGCTAATTTTACAGGAATGCCCCGGATTCAGGAATACCACCCAATTTTTCTCGCTTAAAAATTACCTCGTGAACCTGGACCCCCATTCTGAAATCCTGGTTAGGGGCAAAAACACTAAAAGGGTCAATGATTGTGGATGCTGTCCACATTTTATAGCAATAACAAAGGACTTTATTGCTTAACAAAAGTTGTACAAAGTTAGGGTTTTATTACTCTTTAGAGCCCTCTCTACAAAGGTTTTATTGTTTTCTTCTCAAAGAGTACTGTATCAGGATAAAGTTAACTTCACAATCATGATACCGAACATATTGTATCCCAGAGCAAAGCACGGGTAAACAGCTCAACAAAGAAAGTGTGAGAACTACAGTATTGGTATGTAAATAAAATCAATTTGTAGAAATTTGTTGTTATTGTTTGTTTTGCAAATAAAGTTTAGTTTTGTGTTGTCCGTTGATGCCATTGCTGGCGAAAGCCTCACAAGCCTAAAATGTACCTGTATTGGTTTATTGAGTTTTGAGATTATTTATTTTATAGCTA
This sequence comes from Matsumurasca onukii, assembly GCA_018831715.1. Classification (NCBI taxonomy): domain Eukaryota; kingdom Metazoa; phylum Arthropoda; class Insecta; order Hemiptera; family Cicadellidae; genus Matsumurasca; species Matsumurasca onukii. The sequence goes on along the minus strand of CM032059.1, from coordinate 52,103,293 downwards.
GTAAATATATAAATGTACTTGTAAATTGAACTGTCATAATTTAAATTTAGTTTTTAACTGCGGAAGTCCTTCTTGTTGTTGCTGTTTGTAACAAGGACCTAATGTTGTATTCATTGCCAATTGCAGCTCTGGATTGTCAAAGTAGCTGTATTTAATTCACTTGATCACTTGATCACTTGTTATCTTTGTCGATGCCCAGCTAATGCCAGATAGACTGCGTCAAATCAAAACAAAACTAAAAATTCCAATTGATATAGTGTTGCTAATTGCTAATTCGTATAACTCTGTTTGCAGATTAAGCTTAATGGGTCAAGAAGTTGGAGTGAAATTAATTGATCTCTATTTTGTCCGTGAAAAAAATTGTAAGAGGGAAACCAGACTTTTGAATATACTTCTCTTTATTAAATCAACTTTGTGGAAAGTAAGTAACCTAATTAGTAATGTTTTTGTACACTGTTTTAAGATCTCATATCTTTTGAAAACAATCTATCAACAAAGATGGCTCACAAACAACTGGTTATTTGATACAATGGTTAACAATTTGTAGCTTGTAGGCCCAAAATAAGCTACTAAAAATGTAAATTAAGACCTTTATCTGTAATATGAAGGTGTTTAAAGTGGGTTTCCCACCAAAAACAATTATGTAAGTCTACCGTATGTTATTTTAGTAATTTACCTTGTTTGCTATCAAGTTGATTTTAACTGTTACATTTATCACTTGTTAATTAGATTACAATACTGTATTGCATGTTGCCATCATTCTAACAATTTTTTCCATTTGCTAAATATTGTAATTATTAAAAATAGTGATTGGCCAGGCTGACACGCAGCTAAGCACTTAAGTGTCGCTTGCATAAGTGAATTGAATTTCCTTTACAATTTTTTACTCTTATTCAACTTGTTCACAGCCTCGCTTTGGCATTTAACTGTTCTATTTGCTACGCTCACAGCCTTGCTTAGGCCTTGGGCCTTAGACTTGCGTGTTCTTTTACTACAAGCTATATTAGGTATTGAGAAGGAAAACGATTTCAAATTTTATTAAAATCGGACTACTTATAGCAAAATTACTTTTTGGCTGCCATTTTGAAACGCTCAATGAGTTTTCATAATTGTTGATGCATTAATAGATACTGTAAAAATACATATTCATTTCAATTTTCATCAAAATCCACTGTTTTTAGATACACTAGAGTCCCGCTAATCTGAACTAATTGAAACCATACCCTGTTCGATTAGCTTAAAATTTGGAGTAGGCGATCTATGGCATATATTGGTGCAATTATTATACAGCGTGTTTCAAAATGAATAGAGGGGTTTTAACATGTTATAATTTTATTACATCAAACTTACAGCCACAAGTGATATATGAAATGAAAGAGAAACTCAAACAGTTTTGTTTGTTGGCATCAGCGCGCATGTGCACGAATGTTTCCACCCAATCCGCTAGAAAGCTAGTAGCAAAGATGGCTAAAGAACAGAAAGAACAGAGACTCTCCTAAATTGAATGTTTTTGTGCCATATCCCGGAAAGTTTATGGTCCTTTTTTTGGTGAACTAACCGTAACAAGTATTTCTTATCTGGATACTCTACAGCAGTGGCTCTTCCCTCAACTGACACAGGATGAACCAGAGAACTTCATCTTTCAGCAAGATGGTGCGCCTCACTGGCATAACGAGGCACGAATTGGCTTAACCTCACTGTACCTGACCGCTGGATTGGCCGTAAGGGGCCTAATGACAGCTTGTTTTCAGATGGCCTCCACGGTCACCAAACCTAACTCCGTGTGATTTCTATCTTTGGGGTTTATTAAGGATCTTGTCTATGTGCCTCCACTGCCAGCCGACCTTCGAATTAAGGAACAGGATTGAAACAGCTGTTGCAGCAATTACTAATGAGACACTCATCAAAGTTTGGGAAGAACTCGCATACCGTCTTGACGCGTGCCGAAGTGACGAATGGTGCTCACATTTTGAGTTTCTCTTTCATTTCATATATCACTTGTGGCTGTAAGTTTGATGTAATAAAAATTATAACATGTTAAAACCCCTCTATTCATTTTGAAACACAAAGGTATATTGACCTTATAAGAAGAAATTATTTAGTTTTATCCTAACGTACTCTGCGGTAATAAACAATTACAAATTTGATCGAAATATTTACAAAAGCAACATTTGTACCAAATTTCATGAAAATTGTACTAAAAATTTGACCTGTACACACATACAGGGTATCTTAAAAGTGTATAGCGCGCTATGCAGAACCGGATTTTACATACAAAAGTAAGTCAAATATAACAAGTAAAATTTTTTTTATTTCGGCTTAATTTAGTTGTAATTCCTCATTTTGTACTTGTTTGAAAATATTAATAATTCAAAAAGTAAATCCTTTGAGATAATGGCCATTTACAAATTTCAAATTCATATTTGATTCCATTTGACTTTGACATTTTTAAATGGCTGCCACTTTGAAATTTGAAAAGTTATATAAAAAATATTTGTGGAAAATGTTATTAGGAAAACAAAATGAGTTTATACCAAGTTTCACAAAAATATCTCTAAGGGCCGGTTTCCCCAATGTCAGTTAACTGAGATCGGCAGTCCCCAAAATTTGTACCGTCAATTTGGCCAGAACAAACTAACTGGCCCCGGCAGGTGGTTTAAGCCGCTGGTACAAATTTATACTAGTAGAAATAAACAAAACCTAACCTCAAATTAAGAAGTCAAGACTAGCCCCTAACCATAATCTTTAGTTTACTAATACTTAGCTTATTACTTTTATAAATCGTCAGATTTATTTATTTTTTATATGCACAATCAGTAAAATGGATTAGTTTATTGAACTGTTGGAAATATTATTGAAATAAATAATATTTGAATTAATAACTCCTCAAATTTGGAAATCAAAGCCTATAGCCTACTCACCATGATATTAAATTTAAAAATACTTAGCCAGTCAGTAGCCTTTTAATTTTTAAAATAGTCATTTTTGTTTTGTTTTAAGTACATATTTAGTCAAATGGATGAACTGTTGAAAATATTATGAATGAAGTTGAGGAAGAGGATTACAAAAATCAGGGAGAGTTAATCATTTGTGAGGTGGGAAGAAGCAAGTGTTTTAATTTAGAAAGATTTCAATGAGGGAGGAAACTGCAAGTTTATTGCTCAATTTGATTAGTGATTCTTTGAGATCCACTAGTAACAAAAATCGAGCCTTGTCACCCGCGAATACATTTTAGCGCATTGAGGTTCTATGTCTCCAGTCCTTTTTCATCATTGTAGGGAGTTGGGCAGAGTGCACAAGTACTACGTTAGCAAAATCGTTAAGCAAGTGTATGGTGCCCTAGCCCATTTGTGTCCGCTTTGCATACCAATGGAGAAAAGTAAAAGGGAATAAGATAGAAATTGCGGTCAAACAAAATAGGCCTATCTTCTTCACATTGGGAGTCAGTAAACATAACCTCAATTCTGATCAAATTTCACAGCTTTTTTTTTCTTTGTTTCTACCAAAATCAAACAGAAAACAGACAAACATGTTAGCCAACTTGTTGATGCGAGGTTTAATCTATGCTGTGCCTACCAAAAAGTTGGGGAAACACCTCGGAGTTTAAGCCGAAGGAATAAATTTGTGCTCAACACAAAGTAAAAATGGACAGTGAGAATTTGGGGAAACTGGCCCTATTTGGGGAAACTGGTTTTTGAATTATTAATTACTAGCTGAGAGTACCAAGGCCAGCCTCGGGCTTAACATAGCTGTGTGTAGACTTTAAGGAAGATTCAAATTAAAAGGAAGAAAATAGTTTTCTATCTTTAGAAAAAGAATTTAGTTCTTCAGTTTCTTTATAACTGAAGCAACTTCCTCCACTGTAGTCTCCTTCAATGGTGTGCTGATCTTAAGAATTGCTCTACAGTTGTATTGTCAATAGTATCTTGGCCTGATAGTCTAAAGCAGGCCACAAGCAGAGTAGCACCTAGCATAGCTATTGCACCAGCATGCTGGTGTCGCCCACACACTGTAGCCTGGCACCTAGCATGCTGGGTGCTTTGTCTGTTGTGCAATGAATTTCATGTGAGTGCTGCTGGTCTTCTATAATTTTGTAAAATTATTAACATTAAAATTGTAAAAATAAATACACCCCAGCTTATTTGATAGAACTAAAAATAGCAAATGCTAATAAAAGATATCATTCAGGCTGAATATGAATCGAGTTACTATTGGATTAGCAGTAAAATTATTAGGATCCCATCCATCAAATATATAAACCCATGTAGAAGATATAAATCAAACACACATTCGAATTACTTGCTTCTAAATCCATTTTACAAGGTATGGATTTTTCTTGCAGCTAAATAATTATTGTAGCATACCCATGCTTAGGTCAGCTTTATTACAGTCTTTCCAGTGGTAATAGGTTTTATTTTATATTTATATGTATGATTAATTTTGATGTCAAACAAACAACGCAGATTGTACATGGTATTGACAATAAATTATTAAATTATTATTAATACCAACTTACCGCAATACTAGCAAAGAGAGGAACACTAGTGCACGGTGGTTAACCACACACATCAACATGTGCACGCATAGGCTGGACGGTGCTGCGTGCTTCAGCATCTAAGCATGCACGCCTTATTGCAGCATGCTGGGCTAGCTGAGGATTAGCTACTCATGCATGCTAGACTGCTTTAAGACTTCTGAGAATGAGTCATTAAAACCATTGGCGCCTGGTTTGAAATTCCACTTAGGCCTTGTGAGCATGCTCCAGTATCTTCCGAACCACTTGCCATGAAGCTCTTATCTACTGAAATCAATATTATCTACTGATAACATTTTCCTCTATTGGAGGTCTTCTTTGCATCTTGTATTGCCTTTTGTACTCTTTTCTTGCACTATTATTTTGTGTATTGGTCATAGGGTCTTTTGTTTCTTGAGCCCAGTATCAGGTACATAAAGACAATTGAAAAATCTACACGTTGGAAATAAAATATATAAATATACTGTATTTGATCTTAAGGTAGCAGGAATATAATTTAGATCTGTGATGGTTTATAATGAAGGAGTTTGCAAATCTTGTCTCATGGAGACGAATTTCTACCTTGGACCATATGACATTTAGAAAGACAATAAACTATTGTTTCATAAATGTACAGGGATGGTAAGGTCAAAATTTTAGGGTTTCAAAGGAATTTTTGCAAGAATTTCTGTTACCTGATGATAAAAATTATTCTTATCAAAACTTTTGCAAGGTAAAAATTCTCAATATTTTACTTTTGGAACAATTCCCAAAAACTTACTCCATAAGACATTAGAGAATGTACTAAGCCATAATATGCAGGTTTTAAAATATCAATCGCAGTATTGTGATAACTGTCTTAAAAGGAATACACAGGAACTCATTTTCTTGCTAAGGTAATCAATATGTAATTGCCATGTTAAATGACACTAAATTTGACACTATCAGCTTCCTCTATAATGTCATTTTTCAATATAACTAATGGTGAATCTTAAATATCAAGCAAATATCAAACATAATAAAATTTCTTTTTTGAAATTGGTTTTAATTTAGTGATTTGAAATACTGAACACAAATATTCAAAGTCAAAAATACTTTATTCCAAAAGTACAATGTACAGGATGGTGTCATATTTACAATACTGTTTAATATTTTCATACTTTAAATTGGAAAATAAAAGAAATAAAATATTATTATAGCTAATGATAAATTAACATAACAATAAAACAGTTTTGTTTAATCAGAAAAGGTATCTAACAGCTTATAATAACTGACCCTTGTGGAACTCCACATTGTACAACAAACGCACCTCATACCATCTCCCAATTGCCAGTAAACTAAATTGACAACATGGTGACACCGCATCTTGACCTAAATTAGACAATATGTGTGGTGGAGGAACCCTTGAACCACTTTGGTAGGTTGCTAGCAGGCTAGTTGAAGGTTGAGTAGAGACTATGGCTAGTGCAGTGGTGAATCACACATCCTCCACCTGCAGGCCGGGAGCAGTAAGGAGGACGGGAAGGAGGTGGGGACCAGACTCATAACTAACCTTCCTTACTGTGTCGATACTAGTGGTATCTGGTGTGCGGCGGTGAACTACACCCAGAAGGTGTAGCATCAAATCAAAGGTACTCAGATATCTCTTTGTTAGTTCCAACGATTTCAACAAGCAGCTACCCATGTTAACCAGTATTTACACAAAAATATTTCAGAAGTGGCGGAAAGGTCCTCAGATATATTTTGCCGCTTAACAGAGTCAAGAAATAACAATTGTCGCCAAGGTGTCTTTGAGATCAAATTGGTTCAAAAACTAATCATGCGGTACTATGTAGCACAAGATATTATTTTTTGACTGATTGTGAAATGTTATGTAGGCATGTTTGGCAGAGAAGCAGACAAGTTGGAACATTCCAATGATGACGAAGGCACTTATTACATAATCGAAAAGAACCACTTGTGAACAAGTTCATATCTGTTCCCAAGGACAAAGGAAGTTTGAACTGTGCAATCTTTATAGCGGGAATAATCGAAGCTGTTCTCAATACTTGTGGATTTGTAAGTTTACAAAGTACTTTTCTTATTTATCAACCCTAGCTTGTGTATTTTCCCTCTTAATTTCTTAGGAATCTAAATTTATATATTTAGTTTTGAAAATACTACCATTAATCTAAAACACATTCATTGTGTTTTCATAATTTAATAACATAAAACTTGAAATCAGTGGTGCAGTTAAACCACCAAAGGGTAGTTAAACTAAATTTCATATTGTTGCCGTGCAAGACACTTAATAAAATAATATTAGGTTGATTATTAAAATATTTTCTAAAACATAATACAAACTTTGAAGTTGGTGGATACTTTGAATAATTAGCATGACAACCAAACTAAATTTATTTAAAGATCAGTTAAAAAAGTACTTTATAAACAAGGCTCCCTACTCTTTTGAGGAACATTTGAGTATTGTTAATTAGGTTATACAGGGTGATGCAGTGAAACGGCATGATTTTGAACAATTACCAATTATTTATTTACAAAAGAAAAATGGTTATTTTAACATAACTCTATAGTCCATGAGTGGAAATTTATGTTTCATCATAGAAAAATCATTTCTTGAATATGGTGTCCTTAAGGAGGTCTCCTAGGTTTTGCACCCATTGTCGGAGTCTGAGAACAAATCCACCCACTACTTCTGAACCTTCTGCAATGGAATGTTGTTTTATTTCCGCCGAATGTTGTTCATTTCTGATTTTCTTGGAAGCCTTTGCATTTTAGATAGCCCCAGAGAAAGAGTTCTGAGGATGGGCCGCTAAGGTATGTCACCATTCCTGCTGATAAGAAGTTCGAAATGCGCAGTCTCAGCAAATCCATTGAGACTATAGCAGTATGGCTTGTCGACTATCTTGCTGGAATAGTGTTTTCCATCGATCATCAATCAATCAATAGCTTTATTGTCACTAAGCACATTCAATAGACATAGTCAACATGAAACAAAAGTAGACAGTCTTAATACAAAAACACCATGAAAATAGATTAAGTGTTAAAAAGTTCTACAAGATCTCTATATCACAGTCAAGGAATTCATTTACACTATAAAAGGATTTAATTTTAATAATTTTAATAATTTAAGATAAGTTTAAATTTTTAAACTAACGTCCAAAGCGTTCAGATAACTTAATAAACAGCTTTATTTTCATACAGATATGACTAGATTTTGTTTTTAATCTGTTATTAAGCAAATCAATCTTATATTTATTCCTAGTGGTATAACCATGAACATGTTCCCTAGCTTGGTAATTAGGCAAGTTTTCCTCAACACTAACTAAACAGCTATACAAATACAAACAAGGCAAGGTCATTATGCTATTGGTTACATTTATGTTTCTGGCCTACTGAAAATGCCAGAATTCCATGACCTAATGCTTTATTCTTTAATGTTTGAAGATACCATACTTTGCAGATTGAAACCATATGGACTTTTTAAACTAGAGGTACCTCCAAAACATGGGTTTTATCAACAAGTCTACAAGTGTAAAATGCTCCACAGTTTTTCTTTGATATTCGGGAAACTAAAAATTAGTCATTAGTGCCAAATTATTGCTAGATGAGTCATAAATTCAATGTTTTACCTTCAAACTGCATTGCTTCATGGTTGTATACTGTCATGTTGAAGGATGATGCTTCTATTCTGACTTTTCTCAAAGTTTCAAAGACTAAACAAATAGTGGTGTACCATTCCAAATTGACCTGACCATTTATGCTCTAATGCCACAGACACCTCAAGACCGTAACTCAATAAACAGCAACCATTTACTTATGTTCAACAACTTTTGGTCATTTGACTTGTTTTGAAAATATGGATTGCTGTTTTGTTTCAGGATATGGTTATATCCATGCTTCATCATCTGTGGTACTAGTAAACTGTTTTGATGCACCTGTGTGAAATCAACACTTCTTGCATCATTCAACATGAGCTTCTTTTCATTATTTACAGGTTATGCAGTATCCAGCATGAACAAACCTTTTTTCACAAATGTCCATACAAAATCTTATTAATACTTGTCATACTAATGCCCGTAGATGTCTCTAATCTATGATATGTCACATGACAATCATGCTTCATCAGCTCATGCACAGCTTGATGTTTTCGGCACAACAATGATGTTGGCTTAATCTTCACGGGTTCGGCCCTGAGTGACCATCGACACGACCCAATTGTTAAACCAGTTCTTAACCAAGCTGTGGAAGGCGCCATCACTAAATAAGAAATTAGGTTCATAAGCACTCTTGTCGTATCAGGCCACGCCAAAGTGACGAAAATTATTGTACGAAAATTTCCAATGAAGCACTTATTTTCTCCAAACATCAAATTTTCAGCCTAATATCAAAACCACTTTAAAACAATGAAATCAAGGTTTTTTTATTGGATTGGTTTAAAATGTGAATTTTTCACTAGAAACATCAGTTGGTGTTCAGCACCAATCAGTCATACCAAGGCCAGAAACATAACAATAGCAGCCCCTCGTGAAGTTCCCTAAATATTAAAGACATGATTCTCTATCAGGTACATCTTTAATAAGCCTAAGTGCCTTTTTTCCAAATAAATACTTTGATTGCATGACAACTGTTCCCATAAAGTAATACCATAATTAAATGAGTATGGAAAACATAGTAACTAGTGGCTAATATTTTAACACTGACACATTAACTTAAATTGTAAGAATTAATAATTCTTTTTTATTACTATTTACAATGAGAAAATTAGTTAAACCATTCCAATGCTACCTTTGAAGATTGTTCCTGTTCATTTATCAACAAATCCAAACTATTATTAGTAGTCAAAATAGTTTTGTCATCTGCATAAAGCATTGAGTAACAGGAACATTGTGAGAGTCATTTATGGCATTAAAAGGGCCCAAGGACCAACTTGTGGTACACCAATAATCCAATATTCACTTTTAAAGGAGGAAGTTTCAGATCCCTAGACCACTGATTGTCTACGATCAGATAAGTATGACTTAAACAACTCTGCTTCTACATTTTCACACCATACCTAAATAATTTAACTGCTATAGTCTCAATGGATTTGCTGAGACTCAGATTTCTCGGACTTCTTATCAGCATTCAGCAGGAATGGTGACATCCCTTGGCCGTCCCGTTCACCAGACTTCTTCTGGGGCAAAGTCTTCTTCTAAAATGCAAAGTCTTCCGGAACGTTCTGCAGGAAATAAACAACATTCCAGTACAGATGCTTCAGAGCGTAGTGGGTGGATTTGTTCTCAGACTCTGTCAGTGGGTGCAAAACCAAGGACACCTTCTTAGTGACATCGTATTCAAGAAATGATTTTTTCTATGTTGAAACATAAGTTTCCACTCATGTTCGACAGAGTTATGTTAAAATAATAATTTTTCTTTTGTAAATAAATAATTGGTTATAGTTCAAAATTGGTGCGTTTCACTGCCTCACCCTGTATTTTAGATTAAATAATGTGATTAATATGAGATTTAAGATCTGCCTATTTTGCTTTTTTCCACTCTACTATGAACTGTGGTATTGAATTTTGGGGTAACTCTAGCAAGGTAGAAGATGTGTTGATTTTACAGTAGAAGGCTGTCAGAATCTTGAAATGTTGAACATCTTGCACATTGCAGGCCTATCTTCATTAAATTAAGAATCTTAACTGTGATAAATTTGTATATTTTTAATCTGTTCTGGTAAGAACTTAACTTAATATCAATGAGCATTTACAACGGAATAACATTAATAGTTTTCATACCAGAAGACATTTTCTAGATGATCCTGATGTTAGAAGACAAAAACCAAAATCTAGTCACTTAATATTAAGCTTAAAATTATATAACAAACTACCTCTACAAGTTAAAAGTCCATAAAAATATGAGTATTAATATAAGATGTGTGTATTGTTGACAGACTGCAAAGGTAACGGCTCACTGGCACAAGGGAACAACATACATGGTCCAATTTGATGAAAGTGTTATTGCCCGAGACAAACAAATGGAAGAACGATAATCAGCCACCTTAAAATAAGATAGATAGAATTAAAATAGAACTGTATATTATAACTGTTTAAAAACTACAGTACACTATTCTATTTGCCTTTTTTTACTTTGTAATTCATTAAACTTTTGAAAAACTAAAATGATGATTAAATTGATTATTTTAACTTTAAGATTACACAATCGACAATGTCAAATTAATATTATGAAATGAATAAGGTGTAACAAACTTCTTTTATTACAATAAAATAGTACATTATACAAAACAAATAACAACAAAGAACTCTATACATTACAAAGACAACAAATAACTCTCTTGTGTATTGTTCTTCCCAACTTAGTCCTATTCCCTCTCTCAGTTATTATAGTGTTTCTATGTAAATATAAATCTAAATATTAACTTCTATGTGTTTTTTTTTATTTATCATATGTCAAATTTCTTTACATTGTTTTTCACATGTTCTAAGTTGTTTATTGTTTTGTCAACATTCTTTCCTTTCAATTATAAGAGTGACAATCTTACTTTCTTTTACATTTTATTATCACTTACCACTCGTTAACACACAACAGTATTTTGGCAACAAGGTCAAAACATGATTAATTTTAATAATGTTACAGTTTTAGTTAATTATTTCCAATTTTAGCCTACAGTGCATTACATATTTTAACATAGACCTAAACAAATAGCCCAGCATACAAGAATTACAAAGATGGACCCAGACCAATTCAAGATGTTGATGGCAGCTTTCAACCATTCACAGGAACAATTATTGTCACAAATTGAAGCTCAGTATGGAAGTAAGTCTCAGTCTACAAACATTTCCCCATTTTAGAATTTCAATCAAAACAAAGAAAAGTTCAACTGTTACATTAAAAGATTCGAGCAATATTGTTCTTTCAAACCTGTTGCTGATGATAAGAAATCTCAACTTTTGCTCACATCTATTGGTTCTGAACATTACAACAATCTTTCAGCACTACTAGGCCCTGAAAAGAAATGAATTATCTTACGATGATTTACTTAATGTGTTCAAACAGATGTTATGTCTAGCTAGAAGTACAATAGTGTCCCAGCATTATTTTTTAAATGTAGTACAACAAGAAAATCAAAATATTGCTGAGTTTGTTACAAAACTAAGGGCTCATATGTACGAATGTGACTTTAACGTTCGTGCGCTTGCGGAGGACTTTTTCAATCGCTGATACCTTCATGCGAATTCAATTCATACGGGGGCTAAAAGATAGTTCAATAGAAGAACAGTTGCTAACTTTAGATACTCAAAGCTTCGATGAGTTACTTAAAAAGGCTAGGCTACTGCTCTAGAAGTATCTCGCATCGACTCTAAGGAATTTACTAACAAATTCAATAGACCTGCTGACTCTAACGTTAATTCTCAAACCGAGCTAAATCAATTTTCAAACTCTCAGAGACGTAGTAGATCTCAAAACTAAACACAGTACACATCTCGACAATCTTCAAATCATGGTTACACCCGGAATTCTCATTCAAAAAGTCATAAGCAACCGTTAAATTTCAAAAACATTGGTATTGATGGTTTGTGTTTCCGCTGTGCAAAGTCCAAGGCCCCACAAAGCAAGAGACTGTCGTGTGGATCGCAGTAAACTACAGTAGACGCTCACTCGAACGGACCTTGCTCGACCGGATTCGGGATGGTCCGGACCACCCCTCAGTAAAAAAACATTAAAATTTAAATAAACGAAAAACAAATGTTTTAGTTACAGTATTTTTTAACATCAACGTTAAGCGCTAGTAACTTAAACAATATTTAATGACAATATAGTGTACTAAAGTCACGTTGACAATACCGGAGCTACGCAGAAACGCAACTGAGTTCTGAGTTTGTGAATCGGTGCTGGGGTTGTCAGGATACACCGCACAGTGCGCAGACTGGAGCAGGGAGTGGATCGATAATGTCAGGCCACTCTCTTATCTACTGCGCACCGGTGAGTCACACCTTCCCCGCCCCTGCACTGTCACAAATGTAAACAACAGTGAGTCACCTGCAGCTGATTCGTGATGTGATATCTGTATTGTGATAACTTGTGTTAGTGTGTTGGGTGATTAAATTGTGTGATTACGATGACGGACTAAAAGCGCAAGAGAGTGTTCATTCGTATGGAGGACAAATTAAAAGCGATAAAATATCTAGATTCCGGTGAATCTGGCAAAAAGACTGCTAAAGAACTAGGTGTTGGCACGAGTAAAATAAGTGATTGGAAGAAATCTCGTAAAGAAATTGAAAATTGGTGTTCATTACAAGCAAGTGGAAGCGGAATCAACACAAGAAAAACTGGAAAACACAGAGAAGTTGAAGAAGCGTTGTTTAGATCTGGACCTCAAATTACGTCATCTGCTTGAGTCTTATGCACCAGGATATGCTTATCGGTATCCCCCGATCGTCTGGATTTTTCAAAATCCGGAACCACCCTTCCGCCACATTAGTCCGTTCTATCGAGGGTCTACTGTACATTGTTCTAATTGTGGTAAAACAGGCCACGTTTCTAAAGTTTGCATTTCAACCCTAGCTCAAAGTTGTCAAAAAAATGATGATTCCAGTATTTAAACCAAGAACAATACAGAGAGTTTTCAGACAGATACAGAAGATGACACATCTTACGGTGTTGGCCTTGTTGATTCTGTTAGTACCAAGAATCCAGTGGACTTGTTTGAAGTTAGTTCTTTAGATAAATACAATGTTATGGTTTTTCTAAACGAGAAACCAGTAACCACAAAAGTTTGAAGTAGACTCAGGTGCAAAGTTTACACTGTTGTCAGAAACAAATTTCAATGCCCTCAACCATAACTTACTCTTACAAACCACCAATACCTCTTTTCGTTCGAATACACCAATCATGTTATCATTCCAAAAGGAAAACTAACTGTCACTATTAAGTACAAAGATCGTGAAATCTCAGGAGAACTTTACATTGTTCCTCAAGGTCATGATTCTCTTCTAGGCCGAACCTGGATTCGTGCTCTAGGAATTGAACTTAAAGAAATTGATAGAGATCAAAGTAGCTACTTACACTTAACTAAGCCTATTTTGAATCAATCCACAGACATTTTTCAACAGTATGCAGCCATTTTTGAAGAAAAGATTGGTTGTGTCCCAAATATAGAAATCAAACTTCAGCCTCGACCTAATGTGAATCCGGTATACACTCGAGAACGCGATGTTCCTTTCGCTATACGTGAAAAAGAACTAGCGTCACTTGAGACGGAGGGAGTCATTACACCAGTTGTAAATAGTGACTGGGGTTCGCCTCTAGTCGTTATTCCCAAACTAGATGGTGGCGTAAGCGTAGACTACAAATGTGGAGACAATGAAAGGCTGATTTCAGTTAACCATCCGATATGCAGAATTGATGAAGTACTACACAGTCTTCCAAACTCCCGCTATTTTTGTAAGCTGGACCTGTACAAAGCATACTAACTTGCATTTTCAGTTAGACGAGGAAAGTAGTTTAGTTCAAACAATTACAACTCACGAGGGCACATTCAAGATGAATCGTCTAAGTTTTGGAATTAAGACAGCACCAGCAGAATTCAACAGAATAATTTCACAAATACTTCAAGGACTTGAAAAAACAGAAGCCTACTTCAATGATATTATTGTGTACTGGAGATCCAAAGAAGAATGTTCCAGAAATCTAAATGCTTGTTTACAACGGCTTTTAGAAATGACCTACATCTGAACAAAAGAAAATGTTTGTTTTTCCAGCAAAAGATTGAATATCTTGGACACGTGATAGAGTTCAATAAAATTAGCAAATCTCCAGACAAAGTATGTGCTGTTCAAGATATGCCTCGCCCCAAAAACATCGAAGAATTAAGAAGATTTCTAGGAATAGTAACCTTTTACTCTCACTTTGTTCAAGACTTTTCTACCAAAACATTTCACCTTCGTCGATGCCTCCTTCAAAAGAATCACAAGTAGGCCTACGTCTGGACCTCTGATTGTGAATCTGCATTTTTTAAATCAAAACAAGAAATGTGCAGTGACGCGCTCCTCACTGTACAATCCAGACTTACCTCTAACCTTGACAACAGGCGAAGTCCCTACGGAATATCTGCTATGCTTAGTCATGAAATTGATGTTTTTGACAGACCTATCACTTACGCATCCAGGTCCCTCACACCAACTGAATCCAACTACAGCCAATTGGATCGTGAAGCCTTAGCTATTATTTTCGGTACAACACACTACTACAACTACATTTACGGAAGAAGTTTTGTCTTGGTCACAGACAATGCTCCGTTATCTCGCATCTTTCATCAGAATAAATCTCTTCCACGAATGACTTCAGCCTGTCTTCTAAGATACGCTTCCTACCTCTCTGGATTTGATTATGTAGTTAAACTGAAGAAAGGCGAAGACAACACAAACGCAGATTGTTTATCACGAGCACCAATGCAAGATGCTCCATCTTCAAAGGAGGAATCCATTAACTTTGAAGTTTCACAAATCTACAGTGACACAGTTTTTCAAATTTCCAGTGAAGAAATCACTTTTAAAACCATAGCAAACGAAACTGCTAATGATCCAGATCTCATACAAATAACGAAACGTCTCCAGACCAAACCTACGGATGAACCATACACCTTTTTTGAAGATGTTCTTTTTCGACAAGACAGAGTTGTTATTCCTGAAAAGTTACGTCTTCAAGTACTCAATGAGCTACTACTCGTACACTACACTCATCTTGGAATGATGAAAATGAAGCAGTTGGCGAGAAGATATGTTTACTGGCCAAAAATTGACAGCGACATTGAAAAAATTGTGAAAAGCTGTGAAGACTGCTGACACACTCAGTCAAACCCACTCAAAGTTCCAATGCACTACTAGGAGGAGCCAGAAGAAAATTGGAATAGAATTCACGTGGACTACGAATTAACCCATTGATGACCGTCACCTGTTGATTTGTGTTGACGCTAAATCCAAGTGATCTGAAGTACGAATTTAGAGAAATGCTCCCACTACATAATCAACATTGTCTCTTCTGGAAGATATCTTTTCAATTCATGGCTATCCTAAGGTCATTGTTTCAGACAATGTGACAATTTTTACAACCGAAAAGTTTAGAGATTACACCAAAAATAGAGGAATTCTTCAAAAGCTGATTGCGCCAGGTCATCCAGCTACTAATGGGCTGGCTGAGAGAAACGTACAAACTATCAAGAGACGCCTCAACGCAGCAGCCAACGACCCAGATCCACTACAAGAGAAACTGAGAAACATTTTGTTCCGATACAGAGCAACACCCCTTGCTAACGGAAGAACTCTTGCAGAGCTGTACCTAAATAAGTCAATACGAATCAGACTTGATGCAATAAAACCAAATTTTCACAAAAAATGACAAATCTAAAAAGTTCTCAAAGAGTTTGCTCATTTCAAAAAGGAGAAAGAGTTCAAGATCGAGTTCACCTGAACAACAAAGATGTGTGGCAGCTAGGAACAATTCAAGAAGTGCTCGGATGTCTCCACTACCTAGTTGTTTTAGACACAGGGAGAAAGATTAAAAGACATGTAGATCAAATAAAGTCTACACTAGTGGCAAAGAAAAAGGTGACCTTTGTTCCAACTACCTTTACTTCTCAGCAACACCTGATCCAACGAGTACCTATTCTGCCATCATACAGAAGAACGCCTGAACCCTATCGTCCTGAAACTCCAGCTGCACTGAGAGATGATCCACCTCAACACCTGATGCAGACACCTCCTCAACCTCACCGACCTCAAAGTGTGAGACGTCCTCCACTTCATCTCCAGGATTATATCCAATAAAGAAAATGAATTGCATTTTAAAAAAGTGAGGGAAACTATAGTGTTTCTATGTAAATATTAATCTAAATATTAACTTCTATGTGGTTTTTATTATTTAACATCTGTCAAATTTCTTTACATTGTTTTTCACATGTTCTAAGTTGTTTATTGTTTTGTCAACATTCTTTCCTTTCAATTATAAGAGTTACAATCTTACTTTCTTTTACATTTTATTATCACTTAACACTCGTTAATACACAACAGTTATCCCTATCAGCTAAATCACATTTCTCTTATAGCTCTCTTCTAGCTTCGCTATGGTCACAGCCTCCCTTCAGCCTGAGCTTTGCATTCTTTATCGTCAAGGGTATTATGAGGCTGTTTGCTACACTCATAGTCTCGCTTCAGCCTACGGCCTTAGACTTACGTGACCTTTTACTGTAAGCGTCATGAAAAGAAAATTTGTTTCAAATTGCACTTAAGAACAACTTTTAAAGCTGTTAGAGTAAAAAATCACTTTTTTGTTCTACCAGTACCAGAATCTGTACTCATCAGCTGTACCGTCCCAGCTTTACCAGTGTACCTGCTCGGTACCGGTACAGGTCTAGCATTACACAGATACATACCCGAGTACTGCAGAAACGATCAAAGTGATTACTTTGTATAGGATATTAATTTTGTCCTCGCAAGTATCTGATACAGAAATCTCGACTTAGCTCTAGTTCAGTGCAGTGAATTTCAACTGACAATTTGGGGGAAAAAACCTGTAGCAATCTGTAGACTGGCTTTTCCACCATGACAATGTGCCTGCTCAGCCATCTAAGTGCGCTATCTTTTGGCCAATACCAGCATCACCACCCGACCCCATGCCCCATACTTGCCAAATCCTGCCTCACACGACCTTTTCCTGTTCTCCAGTATGAAAAATTACATATAAGGTCGCAATTATAAGGAAAGTGAAAAGGCAAACGAGGATGGGGTGTGCAGCCATTCAGACTAAGGGCTACGAGGAGTGCTGTAAACCATGGGAGCACGGAATGGACAAATGCCTTGTATTAAATGGCCGGTATACTAACAGTGTAAGTGTAAATTTGTGAAAACAATCATAAAATATGGTTTTAATTATCTAATTCCGGTTATTTTTGGTTACACCCTCGTACACGAATATACATGTGCACATACATTTTTAAATTAATGCTCAAAACTTGTTCTGGGGGTCAGGATTGGTGCACATTTCATGGTCCCGGGTCTAGGTCTGACCATGCAGTCACGGCATGAATATCTCATTTTTCCAAAGGAAATTTGCTAATAACTTTTAATTTGTGATTAATTTAAGGATATACCGTGAATAGACTCGTGTGGAATAAGAAATTTCAAAAATACCATTCTCAGAATAAATAATGTATTTTTACATCAAGATATACACATATTCTACAAAAATAAACATATAGTAGACGCCGTCAACAGACCTCGCCGAACCGATTCGATGGTCCGACCACCCCTTAGTAAAAAAAAAAAAAATTTAAATATATATTTTTGTTACATACAGTATTTTTAACATCAACGTTAAACGCTAGTAATTTAAACATATTTAATGACAATATAGTGTACTAACGTCACGCTGACAATACCGAGCTACTGGCAACGAACTGAGTTCTGAGTTTGCCAATCGATGCTGGGTTGTCAGGATACACCGCGCAGACTGGAGCAGGGAGTGGATCGATAATGTCAGGCTATCTACTGCGCACAGTAGACACCTCCCACCCCTGCTCTGTCACAAATGTAAACAACAGTGAGTTATGTGCAGCATCGTGATGTGATATCTGTATTGTGATAATTTGTGTAAGTGTGTCAGGGGATTAAATTGTGGATTACGATGACGGACAAAAAGCCAGAGAGTGTCATTCGTATGGAGGAATTTTATTAAAATTAGAAACCTTACTGTAAATATGAATTATACATAAATTCAGAAATACAGTATTTTGAACGAAATAAATACATTGTCGAACGTTAAATGTGTTTTATATCAAGACCTTCAGTGTGAGTACTGCCTACAGAGTGAGTGGTTTTAAGGTATGTGGCTCAGCTAAACACGTCAGTAACCCATCTGGACCTCAAATTACGTTATCTTGAGTCTATTTTACATCCTAATGCACCAGGATATGCTTATCGGTATCCCCATCGTCCGGATTTTTCAAATCCGACCATACATTAGTCCGTTATATCGAGGGTCTACTGTACATACATTTCAGTTGGCTACCTCTCACTCGGCATATAAGAAGATTACAAAGTTGGTATTGTATAACTTTGTTTTGTAATCTTTACTGTATGAGGCAGCTGAGATGGTCAACCTGGAACATAACATCCATTTTGAGTGCCACTACTAACCAAGTGCCCGGTTTTGAATTACTATTTAATTTTTCAATGTTATTAATACAAGTGAAGGAGACATTAAACGAGGACTCATTTAGGATTAAGTTGTATATGGGGTATAAGCAGTAACAAATAACAAAAGAAATTCGATTCAATCTTGCAAGCAGCGCTTAAGCACTTAGCTGCGTGTCGGCCTGGTTTTACTATAAGTTGAGTTGTTTTAATTTGCAATGTATCAATTATTGCAAACATCAATATAAATTAAAAACTCAATAATCAAGCTACTTAATTACACACCCCTGGTTATAATGACAGTAAGTTTGACTTTACCTTTGTAATCCTTCTATAGTGAAGTATTTCATCACATACAGAATTCCCTTGTTGTCTTCTATTCTGATGCGTAGAGGCACCTCTATAAATACATTATGAACAGTTTTAATGAGTCTTAAAACACAATTTAACTGTTCCTATCTAACCAGTGAATGCAAATCATTTACAGTGTAACCTTACATACACACTAATCTTGGGAGAATTTCAGAATTCTTCTATGCTAGAAAATAGGTTAGATAATTGGACAGTTCAGCTTATGAATTGACCAATGCAAATGCTAAATACATTACAGTAGACCCTCGATAGAACGGACTAATGTGGCGGAAGGGTGGTCCGGATTTCGAAAAATCCTGACGATCGGGGGGATACCGATAAGCATATCCTGGTGCATTAGGATCGATAAAAATAGACTCAAGATGACGTAATTTGAGGTCCAGATTGGTTACTGACTTGTTTGGCTGAGCCACACACCTTAAAACCACTCAGTCTCGTAGGCAGTACTCACACTGAAGGTCTTACGAAATAAAAACACAT
This sequence comes from Matsumurasca onukii, assembly GCA_018831715.1. Classification (NCBI taxonomy): domain Eukaryota; kingdom Metazoa; phylum Arthropoda; class Insecta; order Hemiptera; family Cicadellidae; genus Matsumurasca; species Matsumurasca onukii. The sequence continues at coordinate 52,083,739 of CM032059.1, read as the reverse complement.
TTAACGTTAAACAATGTATTTATTTCGTTCAAAATACTGTATTTTCACAATTTATGTACAATTCATATTTACAGTAAAAAAGGTTTCTAATTTTAATTAATAAAATTCCTCCATACGAATGAACACTGTCTTGTGCTTTTTGTCCGCCATCGTAATCACCCGACACACTAACACAAGTTATCACAATACAGATATCACATCACGAATCAGCTACAGGTGAATCACTGTTGTTTACATTTGTGACAGTGCAGGGGCGGGGAGGGGTGACTCGCCGGTGCGCAGTAGATTGCTTGAAATTATAGATCCACTCCCTGCTCCAGTCTGCGCGGTGTATAGTTTGTGAGTAGTCCTGACAACCCCAGCATCGATTCGCAAACTCAGAACTCAGTTGCGTTTCTGCATAGCTCCGGTATTGTCAACGTGACGTTAGTGCACTATATTGTCATTAAATATTGTTTAAATTACTAGCGTTTAACGTTGATGTTAAAAAATACTGTATGTAACAAAAAAATAGGCTATGTTTTTCGTTTATTTTTTTTTTTTTACCGAGGGGTGGGCATTCCGGACCATCCCAAATCCAGTCGAGCGAGGTCCGTTCGAGCGAGAGTCTACTGTATTAGGTATGCATGCACCAATTAATTATCTACTTTTAAGTTTCTGAAATTGCTTTAACACATTTTACGGTATTAGTTTGAAGTAGGGGGGTTAAACTTGCCCAAGTGTCAAATGTATCCTTATTTCGCTAGACCAGTTTTGTGCTAACACTGGTGGGAGTAACTCCAGTAGAAATTTGATCGCTATAAAGTATACTATTTATGGACCGAAGGGCTCTCAAACTAACCAATGAGAGTCATGTCAGTAGTGAGTAGTTCTTATAGATTGAATGACTTTACTTAACAAGAGTACAATGTAGATCTGGATACCTTGCTGGTTGTCTTGTATCTGGTACACAGTGTGAGGGAGAGTCTCCCCGAGCAGTCCTCGCGGCTGCAGGGCTACCAACTCTTGGTAGGGATGTAATAAACTGCTGTTCAGTCTTACATGAACAAAGTTTATAATCTCTCCAATCTCCAAGTCCTCTGAACACTTGCCGTCTGCACACAGTCTAACACATGACCTAGGCAAACAACAGAGTTCTTTTTGACTGTGTATACAAGTATCAGTGGCCCAGGATTGTTATGTATTAATAATGGTGAAATAGTTCAAGGACTATTCAAGAACACCATTGTGGAGAACTCAGAAATCAAATTTCTTTATTTTCAAAATAATAATATTGTTTAATAACGTCAGTTTCCCAAAGAGCCTTAAAATATGATAACAACTAGGTAATATAAAAACTCACTCAAAAGACAAATCAATAAATTTTTGACACCATAAAATGAATTTTTTAACAATAGCTGCATGACATAATTTCATGAACATAATGCCATGGAGAAATTAAAAGTAGTTCCTATTGAGCCATAAAAATATTATATTTTAACTTGAATAATTTAAATAAATCCTGATTCTGAGAAAATTGTCTTGCTATAATATCACTGTACATTTCTTGTTACATTTTTATGACAGGTTTCAATCGTGTAAAGTCTTAAGTTGTATTATGTTCTGAAATGGATGGACAAACACCTGAACCGTACCCACAAACTTATCATAGATAAAAAAGTCAATTTTAGGCCTGTGGTGTTAAATATTTGTTTATTGTGTGTGGGCTCTCTGACGTGGTTCGGTGACTTCGGTCCCATACTGTATTATGTAAAGATGCATGTTTCTTGACACTTCTATTGAGTAGAAGATGACCAACCAAACATCCTGGCACGTTTACTGAACAACATTTCAACATGTCATCTGTTGGTATAGCTGAAGAACAATGTATATAGGTGTTATCCCGAACTATTTAGATTTATTAACTAGAAAGTTGTCATAAGCGACAGCCGACAATAGTGTACATTTGGTACAGTCTCTTTCTATTACAGCCAAAAATACATAGCAAATATATTAATGCATTTGTTTTAAATCATCAAAGAGGTAAAATAGTGTATCAATCATGCCAAGTATTTCTTAAAAGGTATTGAGTCTTAAATTTGTTTGTTCTAGCATATAACTTTTTATGGTAAGATCCGTGCATCATTAAAATAAATATACAGCTATATTTACCTCAAACTCTGGTCCCACTCTAGATCATTACAAGAAGTTTCTAAGCAGTGATAACTTCCGTAGGTATTAAGACAAGTTTCTTCCTTAGCACAAGTGCTTTCTTCAATGCACTCATTAATATCTATAAACATTATCAAACATAAACACTGATACTCAATTTACTTTTGATGTTTGTTTTAAATCATATACAGTAAGTTCTTTCTTATATAACCTAATGTGGCAGAAACTGGGTAAGCCGTAAGTAACTAACTTCACTCTTTCTGGCCTACTCAGGTAAATAAAAATGTTTGTTTCCCAGCAAATATGAGTTGTTGCTTTCAATCATGCAAGGGTATGTTCACAAGTTACTTATTATGAAGTATATTAAAGCCACAGTGCACTATATTTACAGCTCACTGCTCAGTTCTGACTTTAAAATATCTTCGACTGGGCCCAGTAGAACCAAGGGACTGGACAGTGTTAGAACCGTGGTTAGTTCGCTGTGTACCTGACACGGTTTTGATTCCAGTGTGTGTTACAAGATGCCCTACTTGGCAGCAAAGCTACTTAATTGCCTCACGGAGCTGAGTGGATTGTGAGGCTACACTTGAAATGCACAAAACAAGCATCTAGTGCAACCTCAAGCTCCAAAGTCCAGTGGTATAGCCAGTAGGCTACTGAGACCCTAGCCTCTAAAAATCTACTAAATAGTGTTTAGAAAACGGTTTGTAAAAAAAGTTTAAGCTCCTAACAAAACGAGATGAATAAAACAATGAAAATTGATTAACCAAGTAGCACAAGCAACCCAGTATAGAATAATGTCTATTATATTTATTAAATAAGTTTTAAGTCCTGTTTTAAGAAACTTGAAGGACCTAAAAATTAACTTATGCCATTCAAACATTTAGTTCAGTTCTTAAAGGTTACCAAACTACCAAAGGGTAGAGAAATAATACTAGACAAGTTTGAAAAAGAGATATTTAACATAACATAATCGTATATTGTCAATTTTGTTGACATTTAATATAAAAGTTAAACCGCCTGATACCACAGGCAAGACTTCAATAGAAATAATGCTTTACATAATATGCGAGATAGGTTGTACAAATTAGTATGCACCCAAACAATAATTTAGTTGTCCAAAAACTCTTGTTGTTTATAAAACTAATTTTGAAGCCAGTAGTTTTTAATATTTGTTTTTAATTGTAAAAAAAACCAAATTTGTTTCAGAGTAGTTTCCCATATAAACACAATCAATGGGAAAGAAGGGGATGTGTAATGCCGTAATATCCCATTTTTAAAACATCTTGGCTGCAGTATGTAGACAAGCTTCTTAACAGAAATACTGAAATAGTCCTGTGAACACCCTGTTACAAACTAAATCAATGTGATGATCCCATGGCAATTTTTTTATGTATTAAAATTTCCAAGAGCTCAACATAATCAGTTTCTTGAAGAATATTATTATTGTGTTATTGTAAAAGTAAAATTTGGAATTACCATTATAATGGTTTAACCCAAAGTCAAATATTTGTACCTAAATCAAGGTTTAAAAAATATTTTATGCAACTTTTTGTCTTTTTAATCTCAAGATCTTTAAAAACATTGTAGCTGTTTGTGCTGAAACTAAGTGTTGTATCATAGGCGTATTACAAAACGTTACAGTTGTTTAAAATACGTATTACCAAATGATATTCCAATGCATTTGTCAACATACAAAACAAACGGTGTAGGCCAAGAACAGATCTTTGGGGGTCACTATGGTTCAAGTCTATTTCATTTGATAATTCATTTTCAATTTGCGCCCGGTGAGTTCTATTACTTAAACATGTTTTTATCCAATTGTAAGAGTTTCCACAAATTCTGTATTAACTAAAATATCTATTAATTTGGCATGATTTAGACAATCAATTGCCTTGGACATGTCCAAAAAACACTCCTTTTCTTATCCAAATTTGACACAGTAAATTCTAAAAATTTATTAATCGCTTCGGTATTACTTTTTCCATCAATAAAACCATACTGGGTTTTAGACAGAATATTAAATTGTTTTAAAAATAAACTAATTATCACTAAGAATAGTTTTCAAATATTTTACTTAAAATGGGTAGTAGAGATATTGGTCGATAATTACTAAATGATGAAACGTAGCTTTTTTAAATATTGGTATTATTTTGAGCTGTTTCAAATAGTGCAGAAAAACTAATTTTTCAAACAAACTATTAATTAGAAAAACTGAGGGTTGTAAAAGTGCAGGGTTGTTTTAAAACCCAGACCGAAAATCCATTGAGATCGGAAAATTTTGTTAATGGTAATTTCTTAATTACTGATATAAGCTCTATCACTGAGACCGGAGTCAGAAACACGGAATTGTTGTTTACTTGTAACTGTCGTGGGATCAACCTTGAAGGCCCTTGGTTCTGAACAGCTACGTTAGCAAAATATTCATTAACCTTCCAGAGGTGTCATTGATTTCAAAACATGAAAGGTGACACACAAAGGTTTCCTCCAGGTTATGAAACAAAAGACATAATTATAGTGTTATATATTGTTTATAACTAAATATTGCACTAATAGTCTTTACACATTTAAAATAGGTAAATACCAATTATTAAAAATAAAATAATAGTTCAAAGTCAAATATAAATGGTATCAAGAAGAAAATTGTTGACAAACCACAGAAAAGTTATAATTTGATCAGACTCGCAATGATTTCATTTGAATTAGGTTTTATAAAACAACCTTGAACCTATATACAGGGTCATCGAAAAAGGTGTACGGGATTTGAAAGTGAAATAAAAATGTAAATATAATTTGTAGAATTCTTATTTTTTACATCAAAAGATACAGCAAATCTTAATTTTTTTTATGTAATTAAAAAAAGTTTTAATGTGAGCTTTGAACGCTTTGCAATGGGAGGCAGCGTAACGACATACATCTAGCCGATAGTCAAACTTCCGCCAGGTGTTTTGGAGCATTTCAGGAGTCACCTTTGAAATGGCTACGTTGATTCTTCTTCTTCTCTTATCTCTTCCCTCAAGTTGAAGAAATTGAAAGGGGAAAAGGCATTAATGTCATTTTCCAGCAGAATGGAGCTCCATGTCACTACAGTCTAATCGTCCAAGAAGCTCTCAACAACAGATTTCCTGATCGTTGGATTGGAAGGAATGGTCCTGTTTTGTGGCCACCTAGGAGTCTTGATTTGACGCCTTTAGATTTATTCTGTTGGGGTTACATTTAAAACTTAGTTTATGCTGAGAAAATACGTTATCTTCAGCACCTGAGAAGAAGAATCAACGTAGCCATTTCAACAGTGACTCCTTAAATGCTCCAAAACACCTGGCAAAAGGTTGACTATCGGCTAGATGTCTGTCGTGCAATGGGGGGAGCTCACATTGAAAAGTTTTTAAATACATTAAAAAAATTTAAGAATTTTTGTGTCTTTTGATGTAAAAATCAAAACTCTACCAATTATATTAACATTTTTATTTCACTTTCAAATCCCGTACACCTTTTTCAATGACCCTGTACTTGTAGTTACGTAAAAAAAAAACTACCTAACAATAAAATTATTTACTCTAAAAGTAAAGAAAACCAAATCACTAGAGGTAGCACATAGAATTGAACTCCTGGATTATTGCTGCACAAGGGGTTAGATTAGATCTGTGCCGCGCCAGACTTAGGCTCTGGCTGAGGGTGCGGTTGAGGGATTAGTGTGAAAATTGGTGAGTCAGTTTCTAGAAAGTAGTGTGGGAGGTACACTAACCCTCAGTACTGCAAGCACACATGAACGTGTCTTTATAAAAAAAAAAATATACACCTGGAGGACACCTCCATCATAATACTTCTGGAAGGTTAAAACAATTTGCAACTTCAGCCGGATCTTTAACCAAACTTCCGTTATGTGTTATTTCAGTAGGGTTTTTAACTTAAACGGCCTTTTTATCATTAATTATTTGCCAAGCTGTTATGGACATATTATTTGAGTTTATCTATGTCTGACTAAATGTAATTTAGAAACTGGAGCTAACTTTCATGTACATAATACAAGGTACCTATTCTGATGTATTCACTATTCAGAAATAATTATCACATGCTTCGGGTTTATGACCAACTTCCTTGTCAAGCTGGAGTTAAATTATACAACAAATTGCCTGAAAATATAAAAACTGAACCTAATTTGGGCATTTCAAACAAAACTTAAAATCATATTTAATTAATAAATCATTTTACAGTGTGGGTGAATTTATGCATGACAATCAAACATAATACAATTTGATTTAATATTATAACTTACAATATTACACCTCGACTCAGCCTGTCCCGGGTACCGTTGGTTTTATCTCATTTTTGTTTTGTTAATGATTAGTTATAGTTTATTTTTATAGTCAACACAATTATTTTTGTAAACTGACTATTAAATTGTTATTGTTGTTTTATTTTGTTTCTTATATTAAGTGATCTCATTGTCATTTTCTTATATTAGTGATTTCATATTTGATCTGTAAAGTGATTATTATGTATAATAAAATGTTACAAGATTTAGAACATAGTTGTTTTGTATTTAAACTATTTTCTTAACAAACAATGTCAACAAAACAATGGTACTAATAATGTATCCATATGATAATAAATATTAAAATTATTAAATTCCACAGAATCAACACATATATATAAATTGGATACAACAGTGATCTAGTACAAGTGATCTTTGTCCGTGTACACATAGCTGCATGGTTATAAATGTATTTTCATTGGATAAACTTCAGTTGAGTTTTGTGGAAACGTATGCTTCAGTTTGTGGCTCTGACCTGAGCATGAATCATCCAGCCACTGCAATCCGGGCCTGCACGCCACACTCTCCACCCGCCTAGACTCCAGGAGCTCAGAGTTCTCAATCAAGTCTTCATCATTGTAGTCATCTTCTGCTGACTCTACCATGTCCAACTCACCCCAAGCTAAAACACACAGACAACAATAGTTTTCTTACTAAAATGATAATCAGGCTCAGAACACCATTTGTTTGTGTGATCATAAGTAACGTATGATCGCCCAGAATGGAGAGATATGGATGAGTTTATTTGCCTCTTTTGGCCAATGGGTTGTAATATTTCATATTTTGACAAGTATAAACTACTTACGTGGATTATACATCCATTCAAAGATTATTTACTTCTAAATAACAACAGTGTGAATTGCATTTGTGATAGTGGTACCTTTACAAGCTATACCAGTATAGCTGAGAGCAAGCTGAGGTGGACAGGAGCAGTAGAAGCTTCCTCGCGTGTTGTGACAGAAGTGCGAACATGGCTTACTCTCTTCACACTCGTTCACATCTGCAGCAAACATGTTCAGTTCCAAGATCCTCAGATCCACAATTGAATTCATCAATGATCATCAAGGTAAAAACTTAATTGGATTAAATCTTACTTTCAAGGTTGACAACGGTATGTATATATTAAACTAATAAAAATCTAAGTAAGAGCAAACACGAAAAAAATGAATTATTTATTCTGTCTTAGAAGGATCAGTGTTGGGTCCATTTTTGTTACTCTGCCATTTGGGGGAGGGAAGGGAGGCATGCCAGTCATTAAAAGGGTTTTTCAAAGATGTAAGCTTTGTATTTATGCTGACAATATTAGCTAAAGCATTTCTGATGCAAACTTAATTGTAGCTGTTTGTAATAATGCTGTAGTTATCAGCTAAAGAATTATTTTGAAGATACATAATATGTGTATATATCTTTTACTAAAAAGAAGAAATTAACTGATAGCATTTTTATGTAGAGTTTCTCAATTGGCAGCTACAAGTCGCGAGAGATTCCTAAATGATAAAGCGCCCACACGGGTTACTTTTGAATATGTACTTATACAATGTTTATACCAACTCTATTGGTTCAAAAATGTTAGTATTTTAAAATAATTTATAGCTATGAAAGTGAGGCGGCCACTGCAGCGTGTTGGCGCAACCTGCACTACGCACTGGCTGTTAGTAGGACAGCTAGTAATTTGACAGTCTCTCACTGCCAAGAGAACATGGGACCGACAAGTTGGTTTAAATTGATCATGTAAGAACTTAGATTGGATGAGGTTAACTATCTTATTATATAATTTATTTTCACTTCATACATAGAATAAATAAACTTATCTTTCTTCATCTTCTTCTAAAATATATGATAATTAAAAAAAAACTATACTTTGCAATTTTACATTAGTGAACATCAAACCTATCAAACATTTTTAGGTATCTGAAAGAAAAAAACTCACATTTTGGATTTGGTAAGCAAAAATTAACTAGCACTAAAATTGTTTAAAATAAACCGTTGACTGTTAATAACTTAATATTTATTTTATAGTGCTACATTACAGGTTACATACCCAATAATTACCCTGTAGCTTTTAAATTCTAACAAATTGACATAAATAGAAAAGTATAATCTTTAGTTCATGCTTTAATTCATTGTCTTCAATCAATAACAAGAACTTGTCACAAATAAATTTTTCAAAACAGATAGAAAACTTTACTTTGGATCCGAAATGTTCATATACAAAAAGCAAGTTAGTTTGTGGAATGTTATAAAATTCTTGTTGCAAAGATGTTATTCCTTACCAAGACATCTTTTTTTATTGGGAGAGAGGCGGTATCCTGTGTGACACTGACATTCGTATGAACCAAACAGATTAACACATATCTGACTGTGATGACAAGCACTGGTCCTGTCCAAGCACTCGTCAATATCTACAAACAATTAAACAATTCATAGTTCATTTGTCTATTTTAACACTAACTAAATTAATCACACTAATTCGAAATTAATCAATTAAACACTAAATTATCACATTTTAATGAATGATATGTTAAATTTTCTATGAAAATCAGTCAACAATCAATATTTTAATTTTTAAACATATTGCAAAGCAATGAATCTTGTAAGCTGGGGCAAAATCTAAAATTTGTATGTTTTACAAAAACTATAAAAGCACTAGTAGCTGTTAAGACATAGCAGATTTTTACATACACCATATACAAAAAGATGTCACATTTTAAGTTATACAAAAATCTGTGATGATTCAGAAGCATTGAAACTACCGGGTGTCCACAAAGTCCTTGACGGTTTATAAAATGTTATAAAATGAAAACTAATGATGTCAGATATTTGCATTTTTATTTAAATGAACAAGTGATCAATACACTTTTATTTGCATATAAAACATTATCAGCAGACCTCCACGTGCGTCCGTTGGTGGTCCGAAGAAGATCAAGGCGATATTCTATGTATCTCCAAGTGTTCGATAACATGTCTCTTGTTACTGTCGACATTGCTTCAGTGATTCTTGTCCTTAAAGTGAACATGTCTAGAATAGGAGAAGCATACGAGTACACAATATCTCTTATGTAGCCCCAAAAGAAAAAGCCAAGGGTGTGATGTCAGGTGAGCGGGGAGGCCAGGATGTTAGTCCACCACGGCCAATCCTGCGGTTGGGAAAGGTTTCGTCTAGATAGTCTCTAACTTGTGTCGACCAATGCGGTGGTGCACCGCCTTGTTGAAAAACTACCCATGTTTTTGATGGTATTAATGGCTGGTGGATCTCTTTTACATCGTCTTCTGAATAGTCTTTGAAGTGTTATTGGAGAGTTAAATTCATGAAACCAAAGAACACATTGAACTTGTTCTTGTTTTGTTATCATTTTGAAGATTTGACAATGAATCATTAATTGTTGTTTAATTAACACATGAATTAGAATACAAATGCTACCAATCTATGTAAGTAAAACTTTAAGAAATCAGCTGTTTAATGATGTATAAAATATCTACTATTACCAGTAGAAACCCGTAGTAATTTACCTCTTTTATCCGTCAAGGACTTTGTGGACACCCAATATATCCTACACTTATAAATACTTGCTGTGTAAAAGGCTTGTTCATGCTTGCCTTTATGTAGAGGATTGTGTTTTACTACTCAACCACTACTGAGTGCAGTGATTCTTCACTGTTAATAGAAATGTCTTCATAAGTTTCTTTTCTCTAAATGATCAAAAACACAGTGTCCTTAAACATTCTATAAAACTAAACAAAAACAAGGGCTCAGCCAGAATTTTACTGTGTGGATTACTCAACTGAATAAGGTATCTATAGTAAGGGGGTTTCTTGAGTATTATGCTCTGGAAGTTAGCTAATTTAGCCTTTGCAAACTGAAATTACTTATTGACATCACATATTTTAGTTATAATTTGGTCTAAGTTAACTATGGTTTGAAAAATAATTTTATGACAATTTTGGAAGGTGCTAAAGCAATTTAAGCAGACCCCAGGCCCTTAAACAAAAAAAAGAGTCCAAGAAAGGTTTGGAACAAATTATGCTATTTTCGTACTTTTAGGCTCTATTTACTTCCGGTAGGTTTTATATTGAATCGTCTAGTGAAATTTCAGACGGAAAAATACCGAGGGTTTAAGTAAATGTACATGGTTTGAGAAGAAAAATGATTTATACTGGAAACAAATTAAAAAATGACAAGCCTAAGTAACATAACATTAAGAAGTTACAGTTAAGGTAGTTTCTCACTGACCTGTACAGTGACTGTGTTCTATTTCTAGTTTAAAGCCTGGAGGGCACTTATTCTTGTATTTCTGAGAGACTTTTGAGGACATTTTAAAGCTGACTTGTTTCCGTTTGGGGTTATAATCACTCGAGATTTTATCTGCGATGACAGACTGGCCCAGGTATCTAAAAAGAAATGTACATGTAGTGAATGACATAACATTGAAACATATATTTACATGAACTGATAATGTAAGTATTTATGATTCTAATAATTTATAAAGTATAATACAGTAGATCCTTGATTAAACTGGGAAACTATCCAGGGGGAAAAAATTGCAAAAGAGAAGTGAGACTCACAAATAAATCTGTGCACAAGAGCGCTGTGAGTGGTTAGTCATTGTACATCACTATTTGAGATGCCGACCACTCTCATGAGGGTATTTTAAGGCAAATATGTGGTGAAGGATGAGTGTGATGAGTGGTAGTAATGAGTTATGAGGTGTAGTCTTGTTACAAACTAAGGCTGACTCTTCCTTAGAATGGGTCATTAATTGCATCATACGCGCTGGTGAGGGTGGGGTTCGCCACCGACGAGGATTCCATAACGTTCCCCCAGGCAGGTGCTTACTAGATCAGCTGTTTGTTGTTGGCGGTCTCTAGGAGATCTATCAATACTTCTCACACTGCACTTACAATGACCTAAGCCATTTTGTTTACAGTGTTCTGTGACAAATGTTTTGTGTTAACCATTTCTAGTTATTTTAGGATTGGTAATAGTGAATAGGCTTCAGTAGTTGTAATACTTTGTATATGTGTGTAAATATTAGATTAGGTCTATAACTAGCAGTGGGTTGTTCTAAAAGTATCAACTAATAGTGTATAAACTAGTTTTGTCTTATTTAAACTAGATAAATGAAAACTTTTTCATTTTATTTGGAAACTTGCCAGGATTCATGGTAGCACTTTTGGATATGAGTTGGTTATGTTTTCTATTTTAAGATTAGGTTATGTTTCATTAATTATGCATAGAACAATCATTAGAGAGATGAGCGTGCTGCAGAAGGTTCTTTTGGTTTTTAATAGATGGATAGAGATATTTTGAAAAGTTCTCTGGTCTAGTGCTTGTAGACTCTGTAGTGTAGAAAGTTCTGGATTACAGAGAAGTGTAAATTATGTTATTACGGCGGGTCAATCATTTAATTATGCGTGTTACTAGGAAGACAGAAGTGACTCAGGTTACATACAGCTGATACAGTAGTGTTGTCTGATCTTTTGTACTATGTATGTAAAATGTTGTGTATAACTGTAATGTTCAGTTATAATTAGTGTATGATTTCACACTGATCACATTAATTAAAATCTTCAAAAGGAGATGAAATTGGCAGATTAAAAAGAAAACTTTATGATTTACAATTAAGGCCAATACATACAATTTTAACAAACTCACCTGTATTGCCTTATTTTTAAATTGTAAATGTCCATGAAATTAGATACAAATGTTCCTTTTGTAAGTATCTCGGTCAAGTTCGTTAGCCAGCAAAATGGGACTAAGGGAAATACCCTTTTAGGAGGGAGTTTTGGTTAAAAAAGTGGTTTTAATGATCTAAAAACAGTAAACTTTGTAAGATTTTTATGAAATTTAAAACAAATATGTACTTTAAAGTATGTATAAGAATACCAAAAATTATGAACATTCATTAGGTCGTTTCAGTGGTTAAGTGGAAGAGAGGACTTTTAAGTCCTAACTTCGCCACGAATAAAGACGTTTTTCATTTCATTCATTAATTTCAAAATTGTGGCCAAAAAGTGATTTTTGTAATAACAGCGTAATTAGTAGTCCAATTTCAATAAAATGTAAAATATGTTTTCCCTTCACAATATGTAATAAAACTTGCAGTAAAAGAACACATAAGTCTGAGGTCGAAGGCTGAAGCGAGGCTGTGAGTGTAGCAAATAAACAGCTTCGTAGTGCCTGTCATAACAAACCGCAGCTTACCAGGGCGAAGCCAGGACGGAACCCTCTGCAGACACTGCAGAGAGCCCGAAACCCTCTCCCACTTCCTTTTGTCCTCAGGGTGCATTGCTGCGGAACACAAGGCATCATGCTGTACTGTCTGCCATAGCTCAATAGTTAAAGAAAAAAGGCTGGCAAGTACAGTCAACTCCCGATTGACCGTAATCGGGTTAACTGCGTTGCGGATTAACCGCGACTAAGAATGAAGCTCGAAAATCAATGTATAATAAGGTATTTACCGTATATACTCGAATCTAAGACGCACTTTATTTACCATATTTTAGGCTCTAAAATAAGGGTGCGTCTTATATGCAGGTGGGTCTTAGACTCGCACAATACGATAAAAAATTTGAATTATTTGAAGAGCTACAAAAACCCTCAAAACATCGACAAAAACATTCAGATAGGCCACGAGAGGTAGGAAACACAACAGGGTCGCATATTGCATTGCCTGTTTTGAAGAGTGGAAAAGAATTTTTGTGACTAGAGGGGACTCAGAATTGCTTCTTATTGCATTTGTCGTTTCCATCCTTCTTTCCCTCCTTGTCTGTAGGTTGGGGAAAAGACGGAAGAGAAGGAAGCAGTAGCATACAAAAAGGAGATACGCATCTATTCAAAGCAAACACTAGCTATTCAAAGCAAACACTAGCGCTTGGAAATATGGGACAATCACCAGTGGCAAAAACAAGAACTAACTGACTACAAAAAATAGTCCCTTCGCCAGACCCCAGCCGGTCCTTTATCTCTTTACCTGTCTTCCTTCTCCCCGCTGCTGAACCTTGTTTACTACATCTTTTGTGCTGTGGGAGGGGCGTAGTGGTCGAGCAGGGTGGGGTTTGGGATGGGAAAGGGAAGGCAATCGTGATGCATTTTTTTTTCTGCTTTTACTCTTGACAGCTGCAGCTGGCAATTACGTCACTGGTTGCTAAGGAGTGGTCAGGTGCCTGACAAATCATAGCCCTCTAGCTGTTGACATTATAAGAAACGGGGGTGTGTCTTATATGAGGGTGTAGGGTTTTGGTTTTTTACCGTATATTCAGGGGAAAATTATGGGTGCGTCTTAGATTTGTGTGCTGCTTAGACTCGAGTATAGACCTAAACAACTAAAATGGATATGTCGATTCGTTGGCGTTTAACTTTTGCCGTGTGCCAGATACAGCACGGCGCGACTGAGTTTTATTACAATACAATCATATAAAGCTGTTCTGACGTGCCGGCCACTGCTGCTTGCCATTGTAATCAAACCCACTCGTGCCGGCACACGGCAAAAAGTCGTAACGTCTGAAAACGGCCTTATCCTCATTTTAAGTTGTTTAGGTCTTTATATACCTTTTAAACATTAATTTTCGGTTTTGCGGATTAACTGCGATTTTGCTTTTCCGGGAAGCTTCAACCCGACTTTATCGCGGTTAATCGGGAGTTGACTGTAGTGGAAGAAGAGAACTGTATAGCTAAAGGAGACCCTAACAGGCGGTTAGATATCCTAGCATACAGCCAGAAAACCAAGACTGGAACCATCATAAACCCCACAGTTAGGTTTGAAACTTCCCTAAATCAACCTGAAGAGGTTGATCTTGAAAAAAAGGAAATATACCAAGAGTGCGAAGAATACCTAAAAGAAAAATATCAACTAAATTCCATCTGTGTAATTGGCTTAATGATTGGATCCAGAGGAACAATCACCAAATCTTTTCTAAATTTCTTAAAAGTTAAAACAATTTGGCCTTTCCTCCAAATTTAAAAACAACATTTCCCTTTTAGTTATAAAGGGCTCTCACAAAATAATTCAACATCTTTTATACTCTAAATTTTGATGTTTTATCATTATTTTACTTTGTATATTTTATTTTATATTTTATGTTATAATGTTTTACATATTTTATATAGTGCTTTATTTTATATATTTTTTACATTTATATATTTACGGTATTACTATATTTTATTTTATAATTGTTTACTGTGTCGTTAACAAAGTTTAATTACTAAACTCAGTTTTGAAAATTGAAAAAAATATAAGTCAAAGGGACAAAGGCCAAAGCGAGACTGTGAGTGGTGAAAACAGCCTCGTAACGCCCGTGGCAATAGAATGGCCGAAAGCCAACGCGAGGCTGTGAACGGAGGGAATAAGAGTAACAAATTACAAAGGAAATTTAATTCACTCATGCAAGCGACACTGTGTCTAGTTGCGAGTGAACAAAAGCTTGTGAAAGTGTCTTGTTTGTGCAAATCCTTAGTGATGTATATTTAATTACAATCGCTAGTGAAATGACACTGTCATTACCCCAGTTAATCAAGATTCTTATGCAGGTAGGGTATATGTAATTAATTACAGAGATTTGAGATACTTACTCTGATGTATCTCGGCTGTCATCAAACACCACAGTTCGGTTCCAGGAGAAAGGCAGAGGGTTCCCGTCAATATCTAACTCACTCCTTGACGAGGTATACAATGTATTTGGCCCTGTCTGAATGTAGTCCTCTGAAAAAAATACACACTCTTGATGTGTTTACAAATTATACGTACAAGAATGACAGTGCACTGAAAATCACAGTGCAATGACAGGCAAAGAAAGGTTTAAAACTATTTTGTACTGTAGTGATGCTGTTATCTAAAACTAGGGTCTTATATTTTATTAGAAACCTTTGTTTTATGTATTGACTTAACTAAGTATTAATTAAACATTACTTCATTTTGTATAAAATCTATTACTTAATAACAACCATAATTCATATAAAAAACAATAATAAACAAAGTCTTATCAAAACAGCTGAAGGCAGTATTGTTAATACATAGCACTCTTTTTCACCAAGACTAAGCTTCTTCAATAAACCTTCGTTGAGGTTTAATAATCCTGGTTGATCCTCAAAGTTAAAGATGAGCTGGCCGTGACTGTGCTACAACAGGACTGTTGTTCACATAGAACATTCAGTGCTGGAGGATGTTGTACAGCTACATTCGCTGGCGGAGAGTTGATGACTTATGGTAACGGCTGGGGAACATGACGGGTGTATTCTGGAGAGCAACAAATACCTCCTCCATATCGCTTCTTGATTTGGCTAGCATGTTGTTTAATGTTCCCATTAGCATCAATCAACCATGTGTTCCTTCCCAACTGTTTTACTATGTTCCCACAAATATCAAGGAGTTAGAAGCATTTTTTGGTATGGTTACATTTTGAATTACCTACACGAGCCCCATGATAATGTAAACAATAAATCTGTTTAGGAATTGAATAATACATACCTTGGTAAGGATTAACTATTACAGATGACTGAGGCTCCAGTATGGGAACCTCACCAATCACCTCAATGTCCACCTTGTAAGCTCCCTTGTCATCCAGTCCTTGACCCTTGTGTTTGACAACAAGCTCTTGACCTAAACCACAAGATTAAATACTGATTTCATACTCAGTTACTCAGTAGGCTGTTCAACTCCTTGTTACTGTGAAAATTCCATTGTAAACTATGACACAATGGATGAATCATTAAAACTTGTCCTAAATAGGACCATCTACACAGTGACAAGTTAGTGTACCAGTAAGCAAGTGGACTCAAGTGAAGCAAGTGACAGTAAAAGTAAATTGTGACGTAAAATTAACATTGGGACTGAGGCCACTTTCTAACTTGCTCACTGAATTGGCACTGAGTCAACAAACCTTAAGAAGTTAAGATACCGGTAATGTACAGGATATAACAGATAAATCATCCAATTTGAAAGAATCATGGTTCTGTAATTTAGGCGTGAGCATGAAAATCAAACTGTGTGAAAAAGGAAACTCTCGAGTTTTACACAGTTGCCGCTAGATAGCGGCAGTGTGCTTGAGCACCCTCTTCCATTCTTGGGAAGTTGTAAACAACAAAGCATTTTGTGTTCTCCATTTTGTGCAGCACAAGTCTATAATAACTCTTCAGTGTGACTTTTGTACTAAGTTTGGTATTGTTTCTTCAACAACACAGAGCTTCTGACGATGTCATGAACAATTATTGAAAACTTGTTGTCTTTGTAACAATAAACTACCGGGCCGTACCCGAGTGGCTGATGCTGGCGTATACGATGTTAAGGAGTACAAAAACTACTGTACTTCAAATTAAAAACTGTTCAGTTTTTTATTGGTCAATGTATTGTATTGGTTAGGCCAATTGTTTATTGAAATTTGAAGTTACTGATGATGAACAGCTATTTATATGTCAATTAAATACCACTACAAAATCCAAACAAATAATCAATCCAGTTCAAAGTTTGAAAAATAATTTAAAACTTTCAAAGAATTAAGCATAGCATACCTGTAGCAAACTGATACTTGGATTCCTCTGTAAAGTCTCCATTTCTCACATTGGAATTGGTTCTATGTTCATCAGATGCAGACTCCCAAGGCACAGGAGGCATGAGAAAAGTCAAGTACGGAAACCAGTTTGCCTGGAATATTCATATACAAAATTTATCATTGTCTGGGCTTTAAAAAAACTTCCGCTACAATCTTCAGTTCTATCTTTGAGGTTGGTTCAGAAAGTAAGGAGCAATTGCCCATCTTGGCCAGTGCAGATCCCCTACCAATAAGTTTACACATTCTGATATTCACCTGGTAGCTATTTCCTTGGCTTAGTTTGGGTCAAGTTTCATTACATAGAAACACACGCCCCAGGTTATACGTTTTTAATTCACAGTCCTAATTTAAACACTCGTTAAAAGTAAAACTACTAGCATTATTAGTACTTTTGACTCACAAAATTATTTCGTATGGAATTTGATTTTTAAAATATCATTAATTTTTACTTACGGTATTCCATAAGCTAAACCCATTATCTATTGTGATTTCCGGTTAGATGTGGCTTTAGTAATGGAATAAGTGATTATTGCAATAACATCATAACAATTATTATTTTTCCATAAAATTCTGTAGGAAAATTCTGTTGTGTATCAAAAGAACCAATAATGCCAGTAATTTTACTTTCTGAGGGTGTTTAATTGTCGACGTTACTAAACGTGATGTAGAACTATGATGCTTGTGTGTGTGGCTTACAGGTGAATATGCGATAATAGTGGTCTAGGGAATCTACACTGGCCGTGATAGGTAAATGTTATTTTTTTGTTAACTTTCTGAATGTCCCTTGTATTATACTTCAAAGTTCAAAGTTCAATTAGGCCTAATAATTTGCTCTTCGAATTTGCCTATTGGCTAACTAAATATAAAACTGACATTCACTGATATTTATCCTATCAAAAAGGAATAGAAAGGAGAGCCTACTCCCTTTCTATTCCTTTTTGATAGCATATCCTGGCTTAGTGCCCAATCTCCTAAATCTTTACTGATATTTAGTTGATTTATAAAGTTTACAAATTCCCTCAGCGCAGAAAACATTAATACAGCACAGCTATGTAATGTTTACTCAGGATTTGGATTAGGATTAGGCAGTCATTGTAGCTGATATAACCTGAGACTTGAGTATATCCTTGAAGGAAGCAGTGACCTGCCGAGAGGGTCCGTCTTGCTGGATAGCAGCATCTAGGTACATATCTTCCACCCTCTCTCCATTCACCTCTCCTCGTATCCTCAGAGACGCTGTTTTAGCTGGTGTTTCCACAGTTTCTATACACTCAGACATTTTGCACTTTTCAATCTAGAAATAACATATTTAAGTACATTTAATTCAATTAGACAGCTATTAGTATAAAAAAAGAAAAGGTGTATTAGAACAGTTATTATTAAAAAATGTAGGTCCCAACAGTTTAGTAATTTCTCAAAATACCATAAAAATGTTGTACAACTTTCTTGAAAACCGGAACATTCCATTCCAACGGCAGGAGATAACGATTTTGGCTAGTAAATATATTTAGGGTACATTCGGTCCATAAGGAAATTTTGTGAACATTTTACTAAAATTTCTAGAGTATTGTACCTATTTTTAGGAAAAAATATTATTATTATTAAAATTAAAACTTTTAAAATTCAAATCACACATTCTGAAATACAGTTTTCAACTACTCAAAGTTCATTAATACTTTCTCTAGTCTCAACTGTTGTCAACTCTAGATTGACTAGTCTCAACTACATCAGTTGTTTTCTCAATTTAAGTTACTATTCTCAATACAAACGACATATTATCAAACAAAATTGGAAAAGGATGTTCAACTTGCTTTGTTATTGCTACCAATGAAAACCGTTAGTTTTTCTTTTAGATTCGTATTCTAAATTCTAATTGCAAAGTTTTCACTCCAATCTACCTGTTTCCAGATTACATCAAATCCTAGCGATAGTAACCAGCTTGTCAGTGTATTATACGTAACTATATTGGACTACATTATAGTTTTATACAATGTCAGGCAAAAGTGTGGAAACACCTTTATAACTTTTTTACCAGTTTTTTCAGCGCAACCAAACTTGGTACATTTTGTTAGAGGAAACAAAAGTACTTTTAAACGCTTACTGAAACTTTGCCCCAGTTTTCAAAATGGGAAAGGCCATCATTTTCATAGGGAAACCCCATCGAGTACCACCTCATTTTGAAGGTTTTAGAAAATGTTGATGAATGCTGAAAATTAGAAGTCTCTATCTTAACCCAGAAAGAAATGGAGTCGATTTTAAGTTACACAGCTTTTTATTAGGCGAAAGTGTGGAAACCTTTATAACTTTTTAAACAGTTTTTTCAGTGCAACTGAACTCGGTACATCTTATTAAAGTTGTCAAAAGTATATTTTAATGCATACTGAACACTTTGCCCCAGTTTTCAAAATGGGGGATTGGGGGGTAGCTCCATAATTTTCATAGGGAATCCCCATCGAGTGACACCTCATTTTGAAGGTCATAGAAAATGTTGATGAATGTTGAAAATCTAGAAGTCTCTATTTTAACCCAGAAAGAAATGGTGTCAATTTAAGTCGTGCAGAATGTTTTAAGGTAAAAGTGTACAAAGAAACAAACCTGTAGAAAATTACGTATTTGAAGGTTAAGTCTCATTTAATTACAAATGAATCTTGACCAATTACCTCATTTTGTATGACATTATGTGCTCCAATTGTTCTCCTTGAACTGCTTGGCAATGTTCTAGCCTTGTGTAGAACACTGGTTTATCTAGAAGTATGGATTCTTGTGGGACACTTCGGACCACCTGTACTATTTTCCCTCTTAGGTCTTCGATACTTTCGGGTTATTTTTTGTATAAAACGTCTTTAATGTGACCTCACACAAGACTTACCCTTCAAATCCGTAATTTTATACAGGTTTGTTTCTTTGTGCACTTTTACCTTAAAAAGTACTGTACCCCCAATTCCCCATTTTGAAAACTGGGGCAAAGTGTCAGTATGCATTAAAAGGTACTTTTGTTTCTTCTAACAAAATGTACCGAGTTCAGTTGCATTGAAAAACTGGTTAAAAAGTTATATCGCTAAATCACTATTTGAGATGCTGACCACTCTCATGAGGGTATTTTAAGGCAAATATGTGGCGAAGGATGAGTGTGATGAGTGGTAGTAATGAGTTATGAGGTGTAGTCTTGTTACAAACTAAGGCCGACTCTTCCTTAGAATGGGTCATTAATTAATAGCCCAATGACCAATGGAAATACAAGGACCAACGGCGCGTGACTTCGAACCACGCAGGTGATGGTCTGATATGTCTAAACGATGGTAGGAGTTGATGCGGGTATCATCAGATGATCACTGAGACTATCTGAGCCGCTTTAGACCTATATCATTTATCATCCTCAAACCCTGACCTCCATGAAGCTGGATTACAGGACCACGCCACGAGTCCCAGTCAGGCGTTTCCACACTTTTGCCTGACACTGTATATTGTGATAAAATATCAGGCCAGGTCCATGAGTAGTTTTGTTAAAATGATTATTCTTGTACCATTTCAACGTAGTTTTAGTGAATAATGACAATGTCTCACAATATTGTGATACAGATTTTTGACACTGTTTTTTTTTGTTTGGTGGATCCTAAAAAGGGTTGTCCTATAACTATGAGCAACTACAGACCAATATCTCTTCTTCCCATATTAAGCAAAGTCTTTGAGAAATTGTTTCTTTCAAGACTTGTATCTTTTTTGGATAAGTTTAATATTATATCACATAACCAATTTGGGTTTCGTAAAGGCAAAAATACCATTGGAGCAATAAACGAAATGTTAGAATTTATAATTTCAAATATTGACCATCAAAATAAAACTAGTAGCATATTTTTAGACTTAACCAAAGCTTTTGACTGTGTAGAACATAAACAGTTAACTGGAATTTTAGAACGCTGTGGGATTAGAGGGCTTCCGTTGGATTGGGTTAAATCATATTTGATGAACAGAACCCAACAAGTGGCTGTTGAAAATTATTTGTCAACTAAAATAACAGTTGAATATGGTGTTCCTCAGGGCTCCATTTTGGGACCTGTATTTTTATTCTATATGTAAATCAATGTAGTGATATTGAAAGTAACAACTCTCTAGGAGCTTGTAAACTAATTCAGTACGCTGATGACACCACTTTAAGTTTTAGTTGTAAAAACTACGAGAACTTAGGTGTACTTGCTCAAGAGAAAGTAACCAGTTGTATTAACTACTTTGAGAGCCTAAATTCAAAAACTAATTATGAAAAATCATTTTTTATGAGTTTTGGTTTTTCAGATGTAAAAACGCACCCATTTGTATAAATAATAATACCATTCATGAGGCTCAAAGTTTTAAGTTTCTGAGCTTGTTTCTGGACAAAAAACTATGTTGGGATAATCATGTTGATTTTATTTGTAAAAAGATAACATCTGGTGTCTTTTTATTAAGAAAATTATCATCTTATTATAAATTAAATGTTTTGAGAACAGCCTATTTTGGATTAATACATCCTCACATTTTGTACGGCATAGTGTTTTGGGGGAACTGTGCTGAATCTAAAATATCACGAAGTTTTGATTCAACAAAAATTGGCAGTCAGAACGATTTCTGGGCTACGCTTCGGACAGACCTGTTGTGATGCTTTTGTCTCTTTGGGTATTTTGACCGTTACTTCCCTTTTCATATTTGAAACTCTAATTTTTTATTTTCCAAAATTCCAATGTTTGCCCCCTTCTCATAACTACGAAATTCGCAATAGGAATATGTTAAAATTTGAATCCCATCGCCTTGAAATGTTTAATAAACTTCCACTTCAGGCTGGTAAAAAATTATTTAACAAACTCCCAATAGACATTAGATCGACCAGCGAGTTTGTTTCATTTAGAACAAAACTGAAAAATTACCTAATAAATCATCCATTTTACACTTTAGACGAATTTATGAATACCTCTATTTAGTATAAATTATTATAGTTTTAAATTACATAGTTACGGAATTGGACCTTGTCTTACCAGTGGTAGTAGTCAACACAATTTTATTGTAAAAATGACTACAAATAAATAAATATTATCTTTTGGCATATATAAAAGAAAGAAAACATAGCCTATACGTAGCCACAAACGCTACTGTGAATCTTTGCAAATTTCCAATCAAATAAAAAGGTTTTCATTTATCTGTTTTAAATTAGACGGAACTATGTCATATATACACTATTAGTATCTTTTACAATTTATTTTTCTAGCTTTGTCCTATTTACTTTGTGGATTGGTTTGAATTGAAATAAATTTATATTGTAATGCTTATGTTTAAAATAAACAAACAACAGCTGTTATAGTTTTATTTCTTTTCAAAAAAAGAAAGTTGTTTACTTTTATCCTTGGAAACCTAGGCTAGTGAGTTATTTAGCAGCTGATTGTTTTCTATTAAAAAACACAGATTAATGTCAGTCCAGCTGTACTGTATATGTCAAAATAGGGACATATTTGAAGGCAGAAATAGTTGGGCGGATGGTGTAGTGGTTTAGCATAACCGCCCGGCAAGCGGGAGACCCGGGTTCAAATCCCGGTTCGGTCCAAATATTTTTGTCTTCAAATTTATTTAGTATCAAAATAAGGACATTCTGACTTAATAGTAAAACTAAAATAACTTTTAACTGTAGGTTATAAAGGTTGAACTGTGTATTCATTTATGGTAAACTACAATTTTATAGGCAAAACAAAACTTGAACCGTTTCAAAATGGCTGATGCGGTATAGCTGGTTAAAGAACTTAACCTAGAGATTTACGAAAGAAACATTTGTACCAAATTTCATGACAATCAGACCAAAAATACAACCTCTTCAATGGTCACATACACATATATATAAAGGGCTCAGGAGGTGATGGGGCGCAAAAAACTGTAAACCCCACCTTTCTACAACATGTCCTTCTTTTTGTTGGGAGACAAAAATAGCTCTATTTCCTATGGTAATTCACCAATAACCAAAGACATTTAGAGCAGTAATAAACCAAAAAGCCATGTAGTAAGATATAAGATGGTAAGATAACACGTACAGTGTGGATATGAATGTCATAACTGAAATACTCTTCATGCATGAGTATTGAGCCGTGCTAACCTGTATATTATCTCCGGAGCAAGGTTTACCGCCGTATCGGTGTTTGGTGCAAACTCGTTGTCTCTGCCTCAGTCCTTGGCCACAAGACAGTGAACACTGACTCCAAGCCCCCCAAGACAACCATTTACCATCAACTGGAAAACAAAATACACTATGTGCCAAACTGCTGTTCATTTACATTGATCTAAGTTTTAAAAACATTATACTACGTGGTCTGTTCAATAAATTCGCGAACTAATTCAATATGGCAGCCATGAAGCGATGTAAAGCTTCACCCACTACATCACGTTACTACTAGACATCCAAGCATCAGTGCTCGTTTGACAGTCAAGCTGTGCTTATCAAGCTGTAAGTGTCAGTTTATACTTTATTTGTTTTTGCTGTTTGTCAAAAAATGAAGACTGATAAAATCACTAAACAATGAATCAACATCAAGTTTTTAGTGAAACTAGGGAAAAGCTCTAGAGAAATTACAGATATCGGCTATTTACAGAGAAAATGCATTGGAGAAAAAGTCCATTTTAAGAGGATTAAACGTTTCAAAGACTGCCACAAAGATGCTAAAGATGATGCAAGGCAGGGACAACCTTCAACCTCATATGTGGATGAAGACATTAGTTGTGTGCAAGCTCTGGTGTCTGATGATTGTCGGAAAACTGTTAGAATGATTGCAGACAAACTTAATTTATGCAAGTTATCAGTTTATACTTAACGGAACATTTTATTTTAGGCTTAAGAAAACTCTGTGCAAAAATTGTGCTTGCGGCTGGCCAGAACTAAAGTTGAGAAGGATTGCCTTTGTGAATTATTGGAAGAATTCTGATGCAAACGACGGCGAGTTCTTACAGAGAGTCATCACTGGACATGAATAATGGTTTTATGAGTATAAAATTGAACTGAAGTCTCAAAGCAAGGAATGGAAAGAGAAAAATCATCCTCAAACAAACAAATTTAGAAAAAGCATATCAAAGTCATGTTCTTGGTTATTTTTATGTGCAAGGTGTTGTTCATCATAAGTTTCTTCCTCCTGGTCAAACAGTGACATCTGAATTCTATGTTGACGTCCTTAGGCGCTTGAGAGATCGCATGAGAGATTCACTATACCTTGTGGGGATAAGAGAGCTGAAGTCACTGGAGTCCCTGAGAAAGATTTTAGAAGATGCCGGATCGGGGAGGTGTGTCGCTGGATTGAATCGCTGAACCATCCTGAGCCTAAAATGAATTCTGTTGAAGCCTCCTTTGTGGATTTCTGATCCAAACTTGGAAACTGCATCAGCCTTAATTCTCTGCTTAGAAGACCTTTCAACTCTAACTTTCCCCATTATAGTTTTCCCCTGAGCTTCAGGCATTAGTGGTTCAAAAGAAGACTCTTCACAAAGTGCATAAATGCTCACTTGCTGATAGCAACTATAACCCTTTTAGGGCCGTCAGACGCCAGTGAAAAGTGCTGACGAGTGAATGTTATAGGAATTTCATTGAGGTCATTAATGGTAATGTCAAGAGGAACCCAAAATCTTTTTGGGGCACATCAAGTCACTTTCTAAGAGCCAATCGTATCCAAATAAACTTCATTTTGATCAAGTCTCAGTGGATGATCCTCAACAAATGAGCGAAGTCTTCGCCGACTACTTCAGTCTACTCGCTGACACCAAGTGGCTTGGTGCCCAACTAAAGTTACCAATCAAACATAAACATACCTGTTTGGCATATTACGGCTACTGATGTAGAAAAGAAATTAAAACACCTTAATGCCAATAAAGGTCCTGGACCTGACAATATCCCCCCTGCTGTTCTTCAGTGTTGAGCATCAGCTTTATCTCCTCACTTGGCCACTCATTTCAATTGCCTTCTAAGGCCTGGAATTGTTACTGACTCTTTGAAACCTGGTTTTCTTGTGCCGATTTTTAAATCTGGCGATTCGTTCAATGTAAGGAATTACAGGCCAATTGTAATCCAGTCTGTATTGGCCAAAGTTTTTGAAGGGTTGGTGCTGGATGTCGTTTCCTTCCAATTTAAAAATTTCTATATTTCTGAACAACACAGCTTTCACCCTGGGAAATCTACAGTCACTAATCTTTTTGTTTTCTCTCATTTTGTGACTCGCTTATTTTCTCAAATCGTCAGGTTGACTGTGTATACCTTGACTTTGCCAAGGTATTTGACAGGGTCAGCCACTCTCACCTCGTTGCCAAGCTCAGTGCTATTGGTGTCTCCAGGCCTCTGCTTCTTTGGTTTCAGAGTTATCTCGAAGGAAGAACCCAAGTGTAAAATTTGCTTCCTTCTGCTCGAGGACTGTGGTGAATGTTACCTATTGGAAACTTTTCTCTTCTGCATCTTCATTAATCACATTGGCATGAACCTAGCAAGCAACTTTCTCCTTTTTGCTGACGATGTGAAAATCTTTAAGGAAGTATCTTCAATCGACCACCAGCGAGAGTTTCAAGACGATCTTAACAGAATTATGAGTTGGTGCTACAGGAATTCCATGCAACTTAGTGCTAGCAAATGTCAGATGATGACTTTTAGTAGGTCCAAAGCACTGTCATTAATCATTATTCAACTACTCTCTTCAGGATTGCTTGCTGGAAAGAGTGCATGAGGTTAAGGTCTCGGTGTGTTCATGTCCCGAACTTGGACCTAGGATTGCATATAGCAAAGATGCTCCCAGGCTACCTCTACATTTGGACTTGTGGCTTGGATTTCTAAGAACTGCCTATCTCCGGCATCTGTAAAGTCTCTCTATGAGGTACTGGTTGTCCTATCCTCGAATATGCTTCTCCGGTTTGGTGTCCTCATCAGATTGGCCACTATAACTGGCTCAACATGGTCCAGAGGCGTTTTCTCCGTCTGCTTGGGGTTAGATCTGGCATGAACTACATTGATGTGGATAAGGATGTAATTGCTGCTGAAAATAAACTGCTCTCGCTCTCAACAAGAAGAATGGCTTTTGACTTGTTACTGCCACTCAAAATTGTCAATGGCCTGATAGTCTGTCCAGAGCTCCTCCTACTCATCAATTTTCATGTTCCGGCTAGAACCCGTCTGCTTCAAACTTTCGCTAGACATCACCAGCTGACAAATTACGCCTACCACAGTACTGTGCCTCGATTGCATTGCCTTGGATGCAAAAGTGGAGTTCTTCGGATCATCCTTGGGCAGTTTCTAAACGCATGTTTTCTCCTGGGCTTCTCAGCAAATTCAATATTAGTGTGTGTGTAAGTGATTAAGTATAGTCTGATGATGCCTCTGAGGGGCCGTGTGTTAGTGCCAACCGTTAGTGCATGGTCGTAGGTGGTGCCTTTATAGGGCCACATCTTTCCAGTAAGTGTCTCCGTTCCGCCTCAACCTTTTTCTCTTTTTTCTTCAGAAATATTATGCAAAGTTGTGTATCTATTGTGGCTCTTAAGTTATTTAATCTCAAGTTTATAAAGTATTAGCTGTTAATTGTTATATATTGTTGTCATTATTTATCATATTGTTCATTATATTATCGTTATCAACTCTAGTAACCCTAGTTAATGTCTATTGTTACTCTTTAAGTTATTATTGTGTATAACAAAATGTTACAAGATTTAGAACATAGTTGTATTGTATTCAAACTATTTTCTTAACAAAAATGTAAACAAAACAATGGTATTATTAATGTATCCATATGATATAAAATATTAAAATTATTAGATTCCACAGAATCAACACACACATATATATATATATATATATATATATATATATATAAATTGGATACAACAGTTATTCAATCTTTTTATAGTTTATTCTTGTTATTTCATTCGTAGTAATTATACTCCAAAAATTTCATTGTAAAGCCACCACATAGTTAAGTTGTCAGAATCATCAAGAAATTCAACTGTCTATCAAGCATTCCTACTATTGTATTAATTGCAAATTATTATTGTATATTTTCAGTAATTTCATTGTAAATGGTGTAAACCGTAAATAAAGTAAATTGAATTGAGTTGTGTGAGGCAGAATTTGTGTCAAGGCGATAACATGAATTGGAAAATTGTTATTTGCTATAAAATGATAACACAAATGTCTTAAAAGTTAAAACTAACACAATATTGAACTAAAGCTGTCACTAAATTATGAAACTTATTTGTGATTAAGTATAAGATACGATAAGACATTAAAAAAAAATTGGGAGAAAATAAGCTTGCATGGACGGATGGCTGTGCGCAAGCTTAAGTTGTTGAAGAGTGTAATTATTTTATATTTTATTTCAGAATGTATTTACATTGTTGTGCGTTTATATATGGATGGATTGTTCACGATGACAACGCCCCTGCACACTCTGCTTTGATTGTTCGTGAATTTTCTGCAAAAATTCCATCACCCTCCTTGACCACCCACCCTATTCGCCAGATCTTGCCCCCTGTGACATTTTCCTAATTCCAAAATGCAAGATTGTGATGAGAGGGCATCACTGGAATGATGTTGAAACAATCAAATGAGAAACGACGAAACAGCTGAAGAACCCAAATGCCGAGAACTTCCAGGGGTGCTTCCAAAAATGGGACAAGCGCATAGCAACTAATGGTGAGTATTTTGAAAGGGGCAAAATCAATACAGCCTAAATTTTGTAAAATATAAAGGTATTACATGTTTAGTTCGCATATTTATTGGCAGACCTCGTAAGTAACTTTTAGTTTTTAATAGCTACCTGCCCCTCTTTTATCAAACACAGAGAAAATATATAAATAAGCTAGACAAACTATTTTTTGGGGATGATAAAGTCAACAATGACTAACTATAAAATTGATAGAGGAGAGAAAAATAAGCTTTTCTAGTCTGGAGCAGTTAAAAAATATTGTTTAAAGTTGAAATTAAATTTCTATAAACCTTAAAACATATGTATTCTGATTCAGGAGAAGCTAATGTTACCTAATTCCAATAATTGCAAGGGTTTGTTTTTTGTAAGAATATTTAAATGTCCATACCACTAGACAAGAGAAAGTAAATGCCAATTTCTTACTTGGGCATTTTTTGTTGTAACAAGAGAGCACTTGCTTGTTTGATCCTGGACAATCATCCGCCAACTGTTCTCCTCGGTAGCACATGCGGCCTCTTAGCTTTGTCCCTTTGCCACATTTGGAGGTGCATTTGCTCCACTCCGTCCACTCGCTCCTACATAACAGAGCTTGTCAAGTACTGGACCACAGACAACATTGTTGCACATAGTTTCGTAAAAAGTAAGCAACACAGTTTGACTTTTTTGGGATTTTAATTTAATGAAAAGTAATCAAGTAAAAATATATGATGAAAAAGAATTGATACATCAAACTATACATGTCTAATACCAACAGAGGTACAACAAAATCTTGAGTTCTGAAACTCTATTCTAAGTGTAAAAGTAAGTGCAGTTTCAGTGGGATTTGCTAGTCACAAAGCCATTTTTAATTTCATAACAACAATTTTGCAACCTATAACTAAAACAAATTGGAGAATTTGAAGTAAACATTGCTATAATGTATGTTATGCTCCATGTAACATCTAGGTACAAACCAACTAGACGGCTGAAGGGGACATGGTTGAGAGAGGCAGGATTCTTGTTGTTCATCTGAGCCAACACAGGCCTTTCCACCAAACGCAGGGGTGGGAGAGTCACAGCTTCGGTATCTGCGGCGAGTGCCTTGACCACAAGAAACAGAGCATGACGTCCAGTCGGTCCATTCACTCCAGCCTCCATCTATCTACAACCAATCACCCCGCTATATAAACATCTTAGGTGTGTCAAGCACAGCTTGTTGAAAAGATGAGCTGATATCAAGCTTAGCAAGTGAAGAATCAGTTAAAGAAGTGAAAAGAAGAGCTGTTTTCTACCAAAGCCTGGTCTGAGGAGAAGGAATCTAAAAATGATTGTATGAAGAAAATGGTACTTGAAGACTTTGGTTATGAAAAAAAGATCTATGCTGTACAGTTGCAGCAGAATGACCGGGTCATGATATCCCCCAGCTTTTGGGGATTTTGGTATCCCACTGAGGCTAACTTGGAAATCTATTTTGTTTGATTTGTCTCCAGCTCTACTGAAGTTTTATTTGAACACATTTCAATGTCCCCTTTTGACCCAAATAATCTCAAGAGGTAGGATAAACTGCTAGAAGAAGAAGATTGTTGTCTACCCCAGAACACTCCCCGCACTGCATGTAACACATTTACCGGTAGTAAAGATGCGCTGGAAGAAAGTGGGTAATAAATTAAGTAGTTGCATTCACGCACTGAAACGCCTGTGTGGTGAATTGGATCAGGATGGCGTCCGCCAGGCTTACTTTGGTCTTTTTCAAGCTCACATCATTTATGGTCTTGTTGTATGGGGTGGAGCCCCTCATGCACAAGATATCTTTATCATGCAAAAAAGAGCAGTCCGCATAATTGCAGGAGTAGGTCACCTAGATCACTGTTATGAACTCTTTAAACAATTGAAAATACTTACCTTGCCTTGTTTGTTTATCTTGCAATGTTTGTTATATTTAAGAAATAATATGGACAAAATTGTTTTTAGAAATGAGATCCACTCACATAACACTAGATTTAACAAACAAATAAACTTGCCTCAGCATAGACTAAGCAAAAGTGAAAAAGACCCACTGTACGTAGCATCTAATTTTATGAATAAGATACCTCTTAGGCTAAGACAGTTGGAGTACTCTAACTTTAAGAACAAAATCAATGTATTTTTATTAAATCAAGCCTTTTATTCTGTAAATGAGTTTTTGAACAAACGATGGAAAGAAGCGGATTTCTTGTAAGTTAAATCTATGGAAACCTTATTTATCTTGACATGCCTATGTATTTGTATGAAATATCTAGTGGCCAATAAACTATTCTATTCTATTCTATTAATGAAATAAAAATCAATCATTCAGTTTTGTATACATAAATTAAATACAAATTTTAAAAATACCAAAAGGTTATATATAAATAACTCACAGTTGCAATTTAACTAATTTTGGTAAATTAAATACAATGAACTGTGTCAATAATTACTATTCTAAGGTCTACTTTTTGTACAGTTTACAAAAAACTTATCTAAAAAGATAGCTTATAGATATTATTCAGTTAGGTATTATTCAGTTAATTATTCAGTTTAGTTTTGGTTTAAAAGTTTAAAGCTTGACATACCTATTTAAAAAGCCAAATGTTCATCAAGATAAAACTGTGGATAAATTATTAATTTTGAAATTATAAGTTTTCATGAAAGAAGTCCTATTCATAGTCCTATTCGGCTTCGTAGCCGGCCCGAACGGACCTGGAAATTTCGGGGCCCCGTGCACCCCTAACTAATTTGTCAATATTTCGGATGATTATTTTCAGTTATTTATAAGTAGTATTATTTTCATTGTTCGACAGTAAGTCTTGAAAGTTTGTGATGGTACCTGAACTCGTTTAAATGAGGTACATAACCATTCATTTGTTTTTTACTTTAGTATGAAACTATATTAAGTCAAGAATTTGTATGTATAAAGTATTGTATGTAAAGAATGAATAAAGATATTTTTAAATTGAAAATTGAATTGAACATATGTTTAATTTATAAGCCCTGTAATTGGTCATATGAGAGTGTGCAGTATGGAACAAGTTCGTGCAATGTTATGCAATAAATAAATTTAATAAGCTATAGCTACTTTTTAACAATGCGGGCAATGCATAGGAAATTGTTTAAAAATACATTTAAAATGTCTGAAAACTATTTGAGCAATGACGATTAAATTACTTTTCAGCTGTGATAAAACAAAGAATGCAATGTTTTATTTCAGGTATGTGAAAATAAAAACTCTACAATCAACTAGATTGTCAAATTTTCCGTAAGTCGACTGTATTACTTATATTCTAGACATACATATATCTATTAACTCATTTAATCCATTAACTTTTTGGATTTAATAACTGAATAAAGAAAACATATATTTTAATTTAACCACTTTCATTCAATGGTTTTGTGCCATGTGGAGGAAGAGTAGTCTGCTCCCTACTTAGGGAGCGGGGTACACTTCCCTACGGCGCATCGGTTTCGCGCACCTCATGAAAATGCCGAATATGATACCCGCGAAGACAAGTTCGGGAATTTCCGTTCGCTGTTGGCTCGCACCGTAGAAGTAGCACTCCGGGTCACAAGGTCTTGTTGTGGTTCCTTCCTCTCTGTGGCCTATCTAAATGTTTTTGTCAATGTTTTGAGTGTTTTTGACTTTTGTATCTGTAAAAATTAATTCAATATTTTCATCGTAACCCTATTAAACAAGAAAAACTTCAACCTGTTTTCACATTTTACATCTTTGGCTGTTTAACTATGTTTTATTTGTACGCACACTCCTAGCCATTATCCAAGATAATTAAGGTGCTATGCCTGCTATTCTATCAGATCAAGGTAAGTACCTGACAAGGCAGGACATTACAGATCCTTGTCTGTTGCTGGTCCCCTACACACTCTGATGTGTCGAATTGTACAAAGTGAGATAGAGACTCTGTGTGATTACACTGCCTCTCTCGCACTTCCTCCCCTCCTCCGCAGTTCCTGCTGCAGGCCGACCAGTCTGTCCACTTACTCCACTGCACTGGCACTAGAACACAGCAAAAATTGTGTGGCAGGTACTTAATCATTTCATAGTAGGGTATTATGATATAAGTCTGAATGAGGCTACATTGACATGACTAGTAATACGGGTCATCCAGAAAGTAAAGAA
Organism: Matsumurasca onukii; assembly: GCA_018831715.1. Taxonomy (NCBI): domain Eukaryota; kingdom Metazoa; phylum Arthropoda; class Insecta; order Hemiptera; family Cicadellidae; genus Matsumurasca; species Matsumurasca onukii. Next base: position 52,051,923 of record CM032059.1, on the reverse strand, counting down.
CGATTGCCCATCACACGCTGCACACACCCCTCACCACTACGAGCGCGCGTGCAGCTGCTAGCTACATTCTTCCTCTTCAGTTTCGAGTGTAGGTTTGTTGGTGTGTGATTACGCGTTTCGTGTCCACAAAGATTAATAATGGTATCGACAATTGAAAACCCCGGCAAATGTAAAGTGTGAAATTTAACACTTGAAAAGTCACGGCAACTGTTTTTTGGGATCGAAGGGTTGTTTTAATCCATGTCTAATTTATGCCAAGAATAGAAAAGACTACAGCCCTGTCTTGGTGCCGAGTGATTATCACTTATTCCCATATTTTGGATAAAAAAAGTTTGCTAACGATGGAACTCTAGAAGCAAAGAAATTCTGGCTCATGTTTTTGGCGGCAAATGAGTAGAACATGGTTATGGAAAACTGGTCCTCACGTTAAAACCAATGTCTTGAAATCCATGGTGTTTTAGCGTTAGAAATGTAGAGGCAGGTTCTATGCATTTGTAAATAAAGTTTTGTGTTGATATCTTTATTTTTTATTTGACCATGCAAAACGTTCTTTACTTTCTGGATGACCCTCGTATATTCACAACTGCTAATATGAATTTTTTTCATTGGGTTCTTGATAACACTTTAGAGGATTTAAATCATTACTCATTTTTTTAAACAAGTTTCATATAATTTTCAGTATAATTTTTGCTAATATGAATTAAGCAGCTCTTTCAAGTTAAAGCAATCCTTTAAAATAATGCATTAAATAATTTGAACTGTCTTCCCATAGATAACTATCAAAAGTTTAAAAAGCCAAAGGAAACTTAATTCAGTAACTACCAACGATGTAGAGAGGAATGTGAAGATTTGTTTGGCCGGCTTGATTTTGGGCTACACAGGTGTAGTTGCCTGCTTGGTGGACTGAGGCACTCATTATATGCAGGAGGTGGCCACCTTTGGTGACTAGAGGATCTTTCAGTAGTTCTCCATCCTGAAAACATCAGTCAAGAAGTACTTAAGTCATGTTTGGAAACTTTCGCAGATTTAAGTTTAAAGTAGATTTTCGGTGTTTAAGGGTTGTATTCTTGAACCCTCCTCAAAGTTTGAAGACAGTTAGGTCCTCTCCATAGGTCCATTCCTATTAATTAATGAACCAATCTGAGGAACAGTCGGCCCTAGTTTGTAACAAGACTACACCTCATCATACATCAAAACACTCATCATATTGACCTTAAAATACCCTCTAAGAGTGATTGGATGTCTCAAAGCAAAAAATAGAAGTATGATCAACAGCTCCATTTATTAACCGTCAACATTGCAAAACAGTTCAAACTTGATAATGTTGCACTTTTGACCTAAAATCAAATACTTTGATAATATTTAAACTTTAAATATTTAAGATTGAAAAATATACAATATGTATACAGGACGAAAGAGTGGAGTACGTTTCCACGGTTTACCTTGAACCAAGTGATGTTTGGCTGAGGCAGACCGGTGACTGGACACTCCAGAACTGTGGTGCGGTGTAACAAGACTTTCTGCGGAGAGAACGAGTCATCAGCCGCTTCATCTCTCATCACACTCGGAGCCTCTGTACAGGACATCCACAATCATTAGTAGACAGTTTATCAAGTACTCAATACAATAACTGAGAACTAGGGCATTCTAGTTACCGTATATACTCGAGTCTAAGCCGCATGCGAATCTAAGACGCACCATAAATTTCCCCTGTATATCGGTAAAACTCTACACACTCATATAAGACGCACCCCAGTTTTTTATAATGTCAACAGTTAGAGGGCTATGATTTGTCAGGCCCCTGACCCCTCCTTAGCAACCAGTGACTTGTCAGCTGCAGCTGTCAAGAGGTAAAAGCAGAATAAAGAATGCACCACGATTGCCTTCCCTCTCCCGCCCTGCTACAGCACAAAAAATGTTGTAAACAAGGGGAAGGCAGGTAGAGAGGTAAAGGATCGGCTGGCACAGACCCCAGAGCGAGGGACTATTTTTTGTAGTCAGTTAGTTCATGTTTTTGCCACATTGGTGATTTACCCATATTTCCAAGAGCTAGTGTTTGATTTGCAATAGATGTGCATCTCTCTCTTATATGCTACTGCATACCTTCTTCTTTCTTCTTCTCCACCAACCTACAGGCAAGGGAGGTGGTGGAGAAAAATAAAGAAGCAATTCTGAGTCCCCTTTAGTCACTTTCTCTGTTTTTCACTATTCCTCCATTCCACTCTTCAAAACAGGCAACGCAATACGCAACCCTGTTATGGTTCCTGTGTTTCCTACCTCTCCCGTGGCCTATCTGAATGTTTTTGTCGATGTTTTGAGTGTTTTTGTAACTCTTCAAATGAATTAAATATTTTCATCCTATTGTGCAAGTCTAAGGGCACCCGCATATAAGACGCACCCTTATTTTAGAGCCTAAAATATGGTAAATAAAGTGCGCCTTAGATTCGAGTATATACGATATGTTGCAATTGTCCTATAATTTGCAGTGCCCAATAATAGGGTACAAACAACCTTGTAACGCTGAGATTGAGACAAAACTTATTTGTCGCCAATATTAATAACGTTACAAATGACTATAAACACAACTCATTATGATTGTATGGATCTATCATCTCATATATCAAATACATTAATTTGAAAATTCAGTCCATACTACAGTTCAATTCATTTAAACATATAACTATTTAGTATTTATCATATTACACATTTTCAGAAAACATGATGTAAATAATAAGACAACTTTCTTACAAAATCTCAATCTGGAAGACTTTTCCACAGTTCCCACTGTGTTAGATGCAAGGCAAGACATTTGCCCCGGTGTTCCAATCCAACTTTGGATATTATCTAAAATAACAATTACACCAGTTAATACTATTGCCTGATACAAATTTACATCCATTGCGGTGGCTTGTGTCAGACTTCTAATATCATAACGCAAAGGAAAATAAAATTTACTTGTATTAGCAAAAGAACAATTAACCCTACAGAACTACATTAAATTTGGAACAAGGAAACTTCACTGCGGAGGTTACTTCCAGGTTTGAGAAATAAGACTATTTGGCTTTTAACATAAGTTTATTACAAAAGTTGTGTATTACACATAAATGAAATATTAGTGATATGTATCTTGTATTTGTAGGAAAATCGCTGAATGATTTGTTGTTGTTGTTGTTGAAAAATGTGTTAAACATATCAAAATAAGGAATATTTACAAAAGTAAAGATAAAAATATAAAGATATAATAATAATTAATACAAAGATAGTATAAAGATAAGTAAATAATAATAAGTAGTATATAAATAAATAATAATAATAAGTAAATTATTATAAGTAGATAATAAGTGATATAAAGATAAAAATAAAATACACAAGAACTTGGAGTAAAATTGTAGATTAGTAAGAAGTGGGCTTTTAGATGCTAAACAAACTATAAACAAAGTACATGGTGTAACTGCAGGGATTCAGTCACTCTCGTCCATTTCCTCTTCAATCGTCTTCATTTGCAGCACAAGGGATGCACCGAGCTGGGGCAGAGTGCTCTCGGCAGATGAATCTCCTACACTCATGGCACTTGGTCTTGGAGAGGCGGTTTTTCCTCCAGTCACAAAAAACACCTGCCTGATGTGTTCTCTGGATTGGCAAGCTGCGGCTGTGGGACCTCAATTCCGAAGATTTTTCTGATCCTACTTTTGATCCATGTTGGCGTGCTACGCGCATCCAACCTCGCAATCATATGATCTCTGCACAGCTCTTTAGCCAGATCTTTCAAGAAAGATCTTCTTATCATTTTAGGCTCTTTGAGGTTTTCTTTCAGAATTATGAAACCGTTCAATCCAGCCACATCCAACATGGAATAAAAAAAATCCTCATGGCCATCTGTTTGTCTTCTTGCAACTGAATACGTTTCTTTATATTTGTCTATATCTACTCCTCCTTTACTTGAATTATAAAATAGAATAATCTCGGGTTTTCCAGTTGCTGTATCAATTGAGTCGTCGTCATGCATGGAGGATAGAAGGAGGACATTCTTGTTTTGTTTGGCTTGATACGATACCAGTGTGCAGCTTTCTTAAATCAAATATGGAGCTCCTACTGGCCGTTTCTCAAGAAAGATTGGTGGAATTTCTTTCTTATTTTCTCAGTGTACCTACTAACGTAAGGTCATGATCTGTCAGAAGTTTATCACATAGGGTACTGAACAGAACCAGTTGTCCACAGTGACATTTCGATGTGAACCTGATATGGAGTCAACCAGGCGATCAACAACACCCATCCCTGAATTGTCAACTGCAAATGGTCCATCTGGTTGCTTTCCAACGTAAACTTCCATTTTGTTGTGTAGAAGGTCCTCAGCGCATGCCATGGAAAAAAATCTTGATGCCGTGCCTCTGGTTTACTTTTCATATACAGCGGCTACACCTTTCTCTGAAAGACTCTAACATTTCATCTATGGTAACAAATTCACTTACTCGTAGTTTTCAGACAGTTCTCATTGAATTCTTCAAAGATGTTTTGTTATAGTGCTAACTTGTCAAGTAGCTTTCTTTCTTGTCTGGATGCAACATTGTCAAATCGTAGAGCTTCGGAGAAGGAATGCAAATCTGTTTCTTGACATTACAAGAGGAAACATTCTACTCGGTTCCATCGGTTTCATACATGTCCTTTAGATTTTAGGTAGATGACTTCATCCTACCTGCGGTAAAGAGTCCAATGACCGCTCGCATTTCGGTGACTGTAGTGGTTTTACAATCTCTTTCTCTTGAAAAATTATGCCTGTTCATTTCAATCCAGATATTAGTGTTCTCAGTGATTTCTGTTAAAATTTCTTCCGTAAAAAACAATTTCCATACATCAGATGCAGTCGTACTGTCCCTGGCTGATCGGTCAACATGTCCCATTCGCAACCAAAAAATGTTCCTTGCTCTAGTTCTGTTTTGAGTTTGGGGACGGACATTCCAGAGCATTGATTTACTTTTACTAAAATAAACCAGATTTCCATTTCTTCTATTTGCCATCCATTCATTTTTCCTAACGCTGAGCGGCATTTCATCCAAGTCATCTGTGTCATCAAATAATGAATTTTCAATGATTTCTTCATGACTTTCAATATTTAACTCAACTTCATTTTCAAGTTCCAAATTATTTTCTAACTCACCACCGTCGTCATCATTTTCAGAGTCAGCAACATTCACATCTTCTTCAACAAACAATTGGCGACTAAATGCTCCTCTTGGCCTTTCTATTTCTTCATATTCCTCACGTTCAACACTAGCTAAAAGTCTTGCAATGTGATCGTTATCACACATGTTGTGAAATAACAAAATCTGGAGTAAAATAAATAACAAAATAACAAACAATAATAACTTCTAGTAACCAGAAATAACAAAATTTGGAAAAACTAACTGCTAAATTCCACAAAGTTTATGTCACAAAACATCGCACACGGAAGAAAGTTCGGGTGAACACTTGCATCGACACTACGCTGCAGGAAGATACCTCCAGCTCACTGTGGTTTGCTGCAACATGGACACTACTGGTGGTAAGTGGTTGGGAGGGAACCGGTTGATGGAATTGAGGTGCATGATGCGGCCGAGACCGCCCGCAAGATATAACTATGAGTTTCATTAATAAAATCACACCGGGTAACCTCCGTGATGCGATTCGTTGGGTTAAATTTAACAAATTTTATTCTTAAGACTATGAAATTCCAATGTATGGAATAGAAACTAGAGCGCTAATCATAACTGATTCAGGCCAGTTTCTCTGTTACTAACTTGTACGAGAAGAAAGAGATGATAGTAACAAAGCCGTAAAAGCAGTGATGCAAGTATGACTTGGACGTCAAGGTACAAATTTTCTCTGCCACCAAAAAAATGCTGGTACATCGATGGGAGAACTGTATAAAAGTAACAGGGGAATATGTTGAAAAGTAGAAAAATTCTTAGTTGTATATATGTTGCATGTCAACTTTTCACACATTTGTCTTTTTACTTATTGAACGTCCCTTGTACAAACACACATAACATGAATAGTTGGTATGGTAAGGTAACATAGCACTGACCAAAGTGTGGCTGTCTTGTGGCTGAGGTGAGAGGGGTTGAGAATTAAGCAGCCAGAGGACAGTAGGTGCTGGGTGTGCAGACACTGGACAGTTCAGCACCAGCTCAGTGTTGCGTAGAACCTGTCTCTGCTCCTCAGCAGCCCCACTGTCTACACCCAGCAGTGTCGGTGGACCTAGACATTTCAGTCAATCTACAACTCTCATCTTGGCATAGCGAGTTTTTGTAGTGCTACAGAAGTTTTGGAAGTGGTAGTATAAAACTGGCAATATTTCTATGTGGCGAAAGTGTTAAAAATACATGTCCTCTTTTGAAAAAGAAGTTAAAAGTATGTGCACTCGTGAAATTGCCTTTGTTGATAACCTGATGGCTGATAGTAAGCCACAGCAATAATAAATTGTTCCACAGACTGAAAGGGTAGCTTCTTGGTCAGCTGGATGTGTACCGTTTCCATTATCTGTCGTTAAGGGGTGAGTGATTAGCCAAACTTGCATTTATGTAAAGGACTTGTGCCAGTCTTTGGTGAAGAAATGCAAGGGATTAACCTTGTAGTGACAGTATTAACGTTTAGTATAGGTATCAAACTGTGTCCTTTAATGATGGACAATTCACACTCCTTCTACCACACAAATTATGGAGATTTGACCAAACATAATTTGTATATTTCACTTAAGCTAGCTTAATATTAAGAAATATACGGTTGCAATTACATAAAGTTAACAACATAAATAAATACTTGAACTACTATTTCCACAATACCCAGAGAAAGTATCCTACCTCAAATTCCAAGTACAAAGAAATAAAAGGATACTACAGTACTTACTATGCACATCGACAATAAACGATTTAGAAACACTTCCAACTTTGTTGGATGCGATGCAAGTGTAGTTTCCAGAGTCTGTGACTGAGGTGGAATCAATATTTAATGTTTCTTCATTGAAAGCTAACCAATTTCCATCTTTGAGCCAGGAAATGTTAAGAGGGAGTGAATCGATGGCTGGACATCTGATGATGAGAGGCAGGCCTGAGATGACAACCAGTTGAGGATCGTCTGAGAAGTAGTGTGACTCTGACATTCTTGGTGGCACTAAACAAACAAAAACTCTACACATTGCCATACTAACTTTGTGTAAATCTAATAATGTTTCATGATTTACAAAAATGACTATTTTAACAATTTTTAGAGGATTTGTTAAAAAAACTATATTTTACATTAAATCTCTCTCTCTCTCTCTCTATTTGAGATGCCGACCACTCTCATGAGGGTATTTTAAGGCAAATATGAGGTGAAGGATGAGTGTAATGATTGGTAGTAATGAGTTATGAGGTGTAGTCTTGTTACAAACTAAGGCCAACTCTTCCTTAGAATGGGTCATTAATTAATAGCCCAATGACCAATGGAAATACAAGGACCAACGGCTTAACTTCTGAACCACGCAGATGATGGTCTGATATGTCTAAACGACGGTGGGAGTTGATGCGGGTATTATCAGATGATCACATTAAAACAAGGTTAAGTACTCAATGTATTAAAGCAGAATAAGAATACTTCCAAATCTTAGTAGAGTAAAGTATTACTGATTACTATACAATGTACAGTAAAAGTGTCCAAAATAATAAACTTAAAAGTGAAGATGTAAACTTTAAAAACACAAAAATCTAACTGAGGTAATAATTTATTTAATACTTTTGTATACTTGAGAATTTTATTTAACTACATACAAATATATGCAACTTACATAGTTAAATGTAGCTTAAACGAAAATTCTCCATTTTCCAAGCAACTAGTATATTCATACTGTTTTTCAAAAACAAACTCTGCACCCAGTCAAAACTGGTATCGCATTTCAAAATAAAATAAGTAATAACTAATAAGATGGCTGCTGCAAAAATTACATTTATACATTACAGTGATTTAAAACATGAGCCATAAACAATACATATTTTTCTTACAAAATTCATCAAAGCCATGAGTTTATCACTGCATTAAGTACTGAAATTTAATTACCAAGAATTTTAACCTTAAATGTCTTCTCGGAAACTCCTGCCTTGTTGGAAGCGACACAAGAGTATTTGCCGGCTGCGTTGAGTGACACTGTGCGTAGGTACAGAGAGTGTGTGCGGCCGGTGTGGTTCACATGGTACTGTGAGCCAAGCATGTGTCCGTTGTGCAGCCAAGACACCAGGGGAGGAGGGGACCCAAACACCACACAGTCCAGCTGAAACCCTTCCTCTACTCGTACCCTCACTTCCTCCTCCGACCCTGCCGCCTCTATAGACGGTGGCTCTGAAATAGAAAAACGTTATTGCAAATGCATATTAATGTGAAAAATCAGAAAAATGTTTAATCTAAAGAGAAGAGAAAGCTGCAAATCATATTTCAAAAGTTACAACTTATTAATATTTGTTCAATATATATCCTAAAATGTGCAGTATTGTAAATAAAAAAAAACAATTTATATTCAAAATTTTCAAAATTAACATAGTTTAAGACATTTAGAAAATTTAGTAATATGAACTTCAATAAAAGCTTTTATTAAAAACAAACATATACAACATTTTAAAAATTTACAACAAAATCCCATTTGACATCAAGGGAGAAGACAACGTCAAAAAATTCAAACGAACATTCAAAATCTTGTTTGTACAAAATTCTTACTACAACATCAAGCACTTTTTGGAAGATAATATTTAAATTAATCAGTGAACTTGTCTTTATATTTTATGATTTTTATTGCAACCCTTTTTTTGTAAAGTCTATGCACTATACAGTGGAACCTCTCAAATCCGAACTAATTGGGGCTGTGGCCTGTTCGGATTTCGATTTGTTCGGATTTGCCGAATTAAATATAAAATTACAAAAAAAAACACGGTAAAATTAATACTGCATACGAATGCAGTCCATATTATTGTAATTAAATTTCGGGATCAAAATATATGTGTAGTATGTATCCACAACACAGTACAGTACTGTAGTAACACTGCGCATCAGCACCGTGTAGTACGAGGGTGACTCACTACGTTAGTGAGACGTAGCAGTAAGGGGTGAGTGACCTTGCACGGAAACTCTGTGCTGATGAGCTATAAATAGACCACTCTCACTTACCTGAGGGACGAATGTCCGCCCTTCGTCAAAAGAAGATAACAGATTTCATCTAATTTGAAGTATGTACTGTATTTCAAGTGTGTACTGTATTTTTTGGATGTAAACTGTAAATAAATATGTTGAAATGCTACTGAAATTGTATTTTTTTAACAACATTTTTCACTCAAAGCCTGTTCGGATTTGCGGGGTTCGGATTTGTGGGGTTCCACTGTATATGCCAATGGCTATAAATAAACGTACCAAAAGTAATAGTTTGTTTTCATTGATTTGGCATATTTCTTAAATCTTAACATTATAAAACTAAAACATTTTAAAGCTATTTGGGTGAGCAGTATCTACCAATTCTACCTATACAATGAGAACGTTTCTTATTCACACAATTACAAGGGAAATAATTGACAGATACAGCTTTAATTTTGAACAGTTTAAGCAGTCTGTAAACCTTAAGCGTTACAGTTTTTGTTTTATAACCATAATCTCTAAACCTAGACCTCTAATCGGAAAACCCCCTTAATTTGTTTAATTTCTACCTACTTTGGATGTTTATATATTTGAATAACATAGGAAATAGTTGTACTACCTTTACCATTCAAGTTGAAACAATGGTTAGTAATAGTTTAAACTTCAAACCAATTAAATTTACTGATTTGTGTGAACTGTAAGTCAAGATTTGTTTTTACAATAAACAATTTTTAAAACATATATTAATATAATATTTATTGATTTTAATTTCAATGCAATTTTACCATGGAATCATATGTGTATAATAATGACAAATAATAATAATTACCAAAATTATCAAGTACTGTAAGTTATATTTGTTTGTTGGAAAGTAAGGAAAAATAATTAGCCTGGGCAGTGATGTACGTAGAGGGATCAGGGGGATACATCCCACCCCCAAATTTTTGTCACTAGCTAAACCATGTTTATGGCAAATTTGTTAATTGGTTGTTCTAAGAATATTTACTATCTTCTTAAGCCTTATTCATTAAAATAAATCACAGTAGTAACTCACCTTACTCCGTAACTCGAGAGCTGAATTTAAAAAAAACTCGATTCCTACGGCAACTACATGACGAAGCAGCCTATTGCCAGAGTGACAAGGAAAGACAATTGTCAATACACATTTTCGTGCGTTTTTTACAGTGGTCTGTGTTGTTGCAGCTATTGTAACTGTAGCATTCAGATTTTGATATGTCTGGAAAACTAAGTGGGGCTCAGGGAAATAAAAAAAGAAGATCTAGAAAAAGTTTGGAAACACTTTTTAAAATAAGTTCTTTTTTTACAACACCTACAATTCAGTCGGAGCCTGCTGACATTTCAAATAAGCCCACTAAAAGTGAAGGTGTAGGATTTGTGAGTGTGTCAACAAAAGTCATTTGACTGAGTTTTCTACTTTTCGTTGGTTTGTATATACCACGCCTTGACAGCTGCCAAGAACACTTCAAACACTTCAAAATTCTCACAGTTATCTCACTGTATATCCGTGAGACCATCATGCATGCAGTCAGCACCCAGCAACCAAGACACCACAATCAACACCAACACAACACTAGACACGCTACAGACTTTTCCTTGCCACCTCATCACCTAAGCCTCTTCAAAATGAAGCCGTCTTACAAAGGAGCTCTCTTTTTCAACCACCTTCCTGAATACTTGAAAGCCCAAGACCCACAACATCTCAAGAGACAGCTGACTTTGTGGCTCCAGAAGAGACCCTACTACTCAGAGAAAGACTTCCTGACCAACAGAACTCTACCACTCCAGAACAGCAACTAATGACGAATACATATATTGCATTGTATAACATATTTTTTCTTAAAACCATTTTGACGCATGTACTGTCTCCATGAATATGTAAATAAAGAATATTGTCTATTGTCTATTGGCTAAGAAAGGGTGATGCACCCTGTCAGCTGGCGGGGGTCGCTCCATAACTTAGTTACGCCACTGGGAGGGTTCATAAATCATATAGTTGGGAGGTACATCAATGAAAAGTGGGCTACTACTGCTCGTTTGTTGTGTATCCAAGAAGTTTGATACACTTAGTCAAAGCTCAGTTACCTCTAAAATGATAATGGATGATTCACTTTCAAAAGGCCTGTTAATTGTATTGCTAGTACCAGGTTCAGAATACATTGGTGTGAAAGATGAACTAGAGCTACGTGCAAATTGTAAAAGTGAATGTTTTGTTTTTCCACCAACACTAGTAGACAATGGCTTTCTGTCCGGTAATCGACAAGGTTTGTATGTTGCTTGGATATGTTTCAACATGTTGGTAGTGGTTTTTGAATCACAACCTCTCGAAATTCTTTTACCTTACAAATTATACGTAGCATAATTATCGTCCATCAGGTCTACAGTGAATTACTGCCAAGCCTCTGATGTCATGTGGCAATCACGAATTTACTATTAAAAATTAATACAAAAATATAATATATACCACTAAGAACACAAAAACACAAATAAGGACACATAATATTTATAGAGCACGGCCTCACACCCGTCACCTTCTGTTGAAACAACCACCAGCCGCTTGTTTCTGGCTGTCAAACATAATGGACTTGTCTACTCTCTGGCTAGCTCCCTCTCCTCATGCAGGAGAGTGGACTCGTCCACCTATGCAAGCGTCTAGTTAGCAAGAAGCACCCCTCAAAAGAGCAGTTTTGATTCCAGAATAAAGTTTCGATTATTCGATATTCAATGCCACCATTATTGATTCCCAATTCTTGAATCAATTGATCAATTCTGATTCCAAAACCAATTCTCGATTCATCCTTTGATATCAATTCCTAATTTCAAAACCGATTCTTGATTCTTTCTTTGATGTCGATTCTCAATTTCCGATCCCAACTCCGATTCTTGATTCTTCGATTCCCGATCCTTGATTCTGTGGTATTGGAATCGACTTTACTGACCGATTCCTATTCCTCACTTTAGGAATCAAAGGAATCGAGAATTGAGAACCGGAATCGATGTAACACTATTTGATTCAATAATGTAAAAGATTTGAACTTAGAAAAAAATTCATAACTATTTATAAAAAAAACATGATATTTTCAAGTTTTTGCTCAGAAATACCATGCATTGAGGGCTCAAAAGGGCCTACCAGTATAGAAATGTGTGACTGCCAGATCACAAGGGAAGGGGGTCAATGTATATTAGATTACTTACCATTTTTTGCAACTAACAACTAAGACTATAATTTTGTTTTTCAAAATGACAATACTTAATGTGAAAATATTATGAATGGGTTTTGGCTCCCTTAGCATACCTGAGACATTTATGATGAACAGTTTAGAGACAGAGCCCAATGTGTTAGCTGCAGTACACCTGTACACTGCAGCGTCATTCTTAGATATACTGGGCAACTGCAGAATTCGGGTATCGAAACCAGTGTTTTGTTTGTTGTGGAATTCCCTATAACCACAGCAGTCATTACTTTAAACTTAAATAGGTTAAAACAATTTGCCAATAGAGCAGGCACAAACAAGACAAAATAGATTAGATTGGATATTATTAGGTATTCTTATTTTTCAAAAGTATAAAAATAATAGTTTTTGGAAAAAGGAAATTAAAAACAGTTAATGAGCTTTTTTATTTAGAAAGTATACCTGGTATCCTGGTAAACCATCTAATATAATGAGAAGAAAGTCAGTGTCACGCCGCGTCCGCGTAAACAATAATGTGTCGACACCATCCCCACCGCGTTGCCCCTCAAAGAATACAGAGTTTGCCCCATGTAAAGGGTAAATATTAAATAAACAGTGTATATAAACCGTTATAGTGTTAGTTTAGTGTTGTGCTCTGATAATGGTCTTATTAGACCGAAACAATCGTCAGTCAGCACCACATCTAGCATCTAAGTTTCATCTCCAGGCTACAAAGAAGGTAATTGAGAAGAAAGATTAACTTTATGAGTATGAAAGTGCAAAACGGTTTGGTAGTTCAATATTTGACAACTTGGGAAGTAAATTGATTAGCAGAAAGTTGTAAATAATTACAAGTTTTTTGCTATAATTGAGGGTGGTGGATTTGGTATGTAACGATGGATTTGGTGGTGTAAACGAGATTAACAGTTCAAAGTTTTCAAAGTGGATGTTATGTGAAATAAAGGTTTGCCTTGGTTTGACAGAAAGATTGTGGGGTGGATGGGAGAGAAGTGAAAGGTGTGAGGGTTGCTATAGGGACAAAGGGAAATAGAATACGTTGTGGTGTGCAAGGTACAAGAAGGAATGACTTACAGTGAGGTTGCGGAGACAGAGTGCTCCCAGGTGATGGAGGGATGAGGTGTGGCCCACACTTTGCACTGCAGCTGCACTGTGTCGTTAACCATCGCGTCCAGAACCTCTTCTCCAGGCTCTTCCAGCTCTGGTGCAGCTGTCCATACAAACACAACCTCAGGGTCCACTTTTCATTCAAATTTAAAGCAAGTGGATTTTTGAGAAATCCACAGACATCATATTCTTGATTTCAAGATGTTTCATAGAATTCTACAGTTTAAAGAGCCTCCATGATAAAGCAATGAAAGCATCAAGTATGAGAAGGACAAATGTAATCTGTTATTACACCACAAATTATTAAGTTTTTACAGCCCAAAAAAGAAAGTATAAACTTAGTTTATTTGGTCTAATTAAAACCAAAAAAATTAAAATGAGCACAATTCTTGATCATTGTAATTTTAAGAAAAAATATTAGTATAATTACACAAATTTAATCTTTTCCGGAACCAGGTTGTACCAGAGTGGTTTTAGTTATCAATAACTGAGTACCGTATCTGGCAAGAGCTGTACCTATGACTCGCATGGTGAACTGTCTAGTCTCTCTGCCCAGCTTGTTGACGGCTGCACACTGGTATCTGCCGGCATGGTGAGCCTGCAGGCGAGGTATAGTCAGTCTCCATCTCAGCGGCTGCTCCACCAACACTCCCGGAGATGTGTGTTGTGTCACTGGCAGTCCCAGCTCCACCCTCTTCCAGCTCACCTGAACCACAAAACTAGTGCTACACTAAATACCAATACAGTAATAATAATAAATGGTGTTGCAAACTTCTGAAAACAAATTTTAATACTAAAAAGAAACTTTAGAACAATCTTTTTTTACAACTTTGTTCATTGGAAAGCTGCCATTGTGGGTTTTCACAAATTGCCTTTTATCCCCAAAATAAGACAATTACAAAAAATGTCCAGCATGATCACATGTAAGATTTTAAAATGAGTGACGTTTTTATTGTATTTTTTGGTACTTTAGCTTGAATAGTGAAAAACCGTGTAGTTTACAAAAAACTGTCTAAAGAGTTTTCTGTAGAAAATTTAATTTTTATTAATTAACACCAAAATATTGAATTTTTGAGGAGAAACAACCTAGTACCAACAACAACAAGATGTATTGTCAATTACTGTACAAACAAGTTTGTTTCATTTGACATAACAATAAATTTAAAAATACAATACCTCTGGTAATGACTTAGATCTATAGAGAAAGAAAACACAAAACAATTAACATTAAAATTTTAAGTCTCCATGAATTCTCTCAAATATTAAAACAAATGTTGGTATAAATATTGTTTTAGGTGTTTTTTAAATATTTTAAATGTTTTAAATATTTGTATTACCAGAAGAAATGTGATAAAAAACAGGAAGTTATAATGTTTCCTGCTGTAAATCAGGTTGTTTTTGCACTGTAGTGTCATCTTGTAAAAAAATTATTGTTCTAAAGAAAGTTATGTTTGTCACACTTTTGACAACACACATTTTCTGCTATTCTACACCTTTTCCAATTGTATTTGAGAATATGTCAATTGTATTTGAGAACTATCAATTGCATTTGAGAAAACATCAAATGTATTTGAGAATCATCAATTGTATTTGAGAAAACATCAATTGAATTTTAGAACAATCAATTGAATTTGAGAAAGTATCAATTGTATTTGAGAACCGTCATTTGTATTTGAGAATATATAATTTCAAATTGAGAATTGATCAATTGTATTTGAGAAAATAGCATTTTAATTTCAGAAGTTGTCAACATATCGTTCTGTAAAGTTAAGGAAAAATAATTGAGTTTTAAAACAGCTGATTTTTGTTATTATTATTTTAGGGTCTTGTTTGTTTTGTTAGCAGCAATTAATAAAGTCACTTAATTACCGTAGTCTGATTTTGAGATGGAACTGAAGGACAATTGTGGAATTTGTCACACTTCCATGTTAAGAAGACCGGTAGTAAGACTGAAGACGGTGAGTAAGACTGACCGAGAGTGCAGACATTTGCTCCACGAGACATGCTGGGGAAATCGGCAACAGTTTCAGAATGACAATATGGACCAATGTCCAATTTGCCGTCAGATTGTTGAAGATTGTGCAACTGTAGAAAGGAAAATTTACAACAAGCACTCAAATCAAGACCGACAAGAATCGTTACATCTGCCAACAGAGGAGAGGATTGGGTAGCGTTGAGCAGTCAGTTGAATGTTCCATACAAAACTGCATACAACTGGGTTAGATCAGGAGAAGCATCACCTTTACCCAAAGGAGGAAAAAAGCCAAAGTTTTATCTGAAGAAGAAATTGATGTTATAATTACATGGATTGAGGAGGATTCTGGTATATCTATAAAACAAATTCAAAGTAAGGTTATGACTTCTTACCAAAAACCAGTGTCTGTATCTACAATCGGTAACTACCTGGAAGGTGGACTATTTACACTTAAACAGGTCCACTATGAACCTGTGACGATGAATACAATAGAAAATAAGACAAGGCGGGCCAACTACGTTCGAGGTTAAATCTGCTCGTGCACAACAAGGAGCAGATAGTTTGGTTGGCCGAGACCAACTTCAACTTGTTTTGTCGGCGCAAACAAGGACGTTCCAAAGCTGGACAAAGAGCGGTGCAGAAGTTACCTTCAAGCAAAGGTCCGAACGACACACCTGATTTGTGCAATATCAGCAGCTGGAGTGGTAGCCATGGAAAGAAGAAGAGGATCTTTTACCAATGAATCAGCAAAGCGGGTGAAAATCTTTTACAGATATGGCAAGACTCTGGAAATCGAATTGAAGACTTGGTAATTGTTATGGACAACGCACCTTGTCACAGTCGAGTGGAAACTGTTCTTGAAGGAACGTCTGCAACCCTACTGCGGCTAGCTCCATATTCACCAATGTTGAATCCCGTAGAAACCATTTGGTCTAAAGTCAAGGCTTTTGTGAAGGCAAACCTAAGGATCCCAGAAGTTCAACCTCCAGGCGTTGCAGAACAAAGGCTTCTCTACTTAGAAAATGTGATGGACCAAGCAAAAAACACTATCGTCGGTGGTGATTGTGCACGTGCTGGACTCAGCATACCACAACTTTCCATCCAGCAGCCATAGCAATGGAAGACATGCTAGTAGGGCAGTAATCATATCATCATTATCGTTCATAATGTTTGTAGAAACTGAAATACTTTGTAAACTACAGTAGTCACGCTTTTTACTTTTAAGTTTTATGACTTAATTCCAACAATTTCTTTATGTTTGAATAGGCCTAGTAGTGTTTCTAGCTGTAAAATATTAGTTATCAAAATGTAAAAGTTCATAATATTATGCAGGATTACAGGATACTTAAGAGATCGACTTTAAAATTGTATTAATGTAATTTTGTTAAAATAAATTATGAACATACTGTAATTTGATTCAGTGTATTACAATAGTATTCTCAAAATTTTTGAAACAGGTAACTTACTCTGCAATATGTAAAACAGAATAATGTAACGTTAACAGGTAAATTGGTTAAGACTACAGTAAACCAGGGTTTATTTTCAAAGACCAAAAAACTACCCTCAGTAGCGGTTAGTAACTACAGTAATTAATAATCATGTTAATTAATTAAATATCTGGGGAAATTATTCAGGGATTTTGCACCAAAAGATCAAATGACTCAAACCTCGTCTCGGCATTGGCTCCTCAAGCAGTGCTCAAAGCATTTGCTGGCACCTCTTGAGCATTTGATCAATTTATCTTTTCACTCTGGAACATTTCCTTCCTCTCTCAAAATTGCCAAAGTCCGCCAATTTTTAAAAAGGCGATCCTCCTCCACCCAAAATTATCGCCCCATCTCAATGCTGCCAATTTTCAGCAAGACTTTTGAGAAGGTCTTTCTCACAGTTGCACTCAATTTTTAGAAAAACCATCTCCTATCATCATACCAATTCGGATTCAGTGGAAAATGCGACAGTAGACTCAATGCGTCGTCTAGTTGAGATGATAGTAGAAGGTATCGAAGGCCAAAGAGATACACTCAGTGTATTTCTTGACCTATCAAGCGACCGACTGTGTTGATCATCAAACCCTCATTCTGAAACTGGAAAATTACGAATTCGAGGTGCCCTCAGGTGGCTCAGATCGTATCTCAGTCATAAAAACAATTTGTAGGAATCTCAGGCGTCAGATGGGAGGTGTCTGAGATATGGTGTCCCAGGTTCCATACTCAGTCCACTGCTCTTTTGATCTACGTCATGATGCCAGTTCATCGGTACAACAAGACGACTTCGTCCAGTGCATGAATGACCACGACTCTCTGTTTCAGCGAGTTCAATCAAAAGCTCGAGATCAGGACCTACATTGGGCTCAACAACTTAATCCAACATTTCAATGAGCTCAATCTCAAAACTAACTCTGCAAAATCAAACTTCATTCACTTTTGCTTGCGAGGTAAAGACTCAGTTAGTCCCACAGTAATGTCGGATGAAACTGAGATCAAGAGGTCTACTCAACAAAATTCCTTGGAATACACCTCCGACCGAGGGTTGACTTGGAACGCCCATCGTGAGACCACGCTTGCTCAAAACTAGCCTCAGGAATTTACGCTTTGAGAAAACTGTCCAATACTGCCCACTCAGGTACTGATGACGGTGATTATGGAGTAATCTACCCACATCTATCTTACGGATTGACTTTGTGGGAGGTTGCGCAAACGCGAAGCTTTTCAAGAATTTTCATCCTTCAAAACAAGTAGTTCAACCATCGCAAAATTTGGCCTGAGAGAGTCGCAGGCAAGCATTCAAAGACCTCAAGCTGTTGACACTCCCTTGCCTCTACATTCTAGAGACATGTCTTTTTTCAAAACAAAATGTAATACCATAAGAGGTTGCGACACACACTCTACTAAAACCAGAGGCAGGGACAACTACCGAACTGGGAGACACAGGACGGTAGTTCATGAACGCTTACCTTCTCAGGCAGGTGTTCATCTCATCAACAGATTACCAAATTCGCTTAAAAAACGCACAAGTGCCCAAGGCATTCAAAGCTCGTCTAAAAAATGTGTTGTCCACTCAAGCTTTTTATAACATAGACGAGTTTATGGCGTTTAACTGGGAGACCTGGTAATTGGCTGACCTACTAGGGACTAGAGGGATAATTCGAATGAATGAGAGAGAGAGATTGGAAAAATTGTATGTATAAAAGGGACTTAGATGTGAGAGTGAATGGAAAATTTTAGTTCAATAAACTTTTTTTGACGATTGCCATACATTGTAAGATGTTTTGCAAAAAAAAAAAAAAAAAAAAAATTCAGGAGTCCGAATAGGGGATAGTGGCAACGCGGCGACACGTTAATGAAATTGAAACTGCTTTTAGACTGACCCAGAACGGTTACAACAAATACATATAAAATATATATGTAATATATTCTCATTTCCAATTGATATCTTCTCAAATACATTTGACCGTTTATCAAATACAATTGACGTTCTCAAATACAATTGATACTGTCTCAAATTCAATTGATGGTTCTCAAATTCAATTGTTGTTCTCTCAAATACAATTGATGATTCTCAAATACATTTGATGTTTTCTCAAATACAACTGATGGTTCTCAAATACAATTGATGTTTTCTCAAATACAATTGACATATTCTCAAATACAATTGGAAAAGGTGTAGTAAAGTATTAAAAATCAATGTAAAAAAGCTACGATTTTGAAAAAAAAAATGATTAACCTGGCAACATAATTGTGTTTTTTACTTTTTTATCAAGACTAAACTTATAAAAAGTTGTAGGAAATGTGCTTGAGATTTTTGGGACATCATAAATTATGTATGAAGAAAACACATTGGCAAGTTATTAGTAAACAAAGCTACACTAAAAGAAATATTACTCTATATAAAAATATTAACTTATACACAATTTTTACTAGACACATCCCATTGGCTCATTACAGGCTGTGGAGTCCCGAGTCTATGCAACTTCTCTGTGCTCATCCAGCTTTGTCCACACTGCTAATATTGCACTGATCTGACACTCTCAGAAAATAACAGCGGCTGAAATCTTGCTTCGTCCCAAAATTAATTAATAATTACCGTAACTTTATGGCCGAGCGGTAAACATATATTTCATAGCAAGCAATTCACAGTTTGACTTTTAAACTTTATCCTCACATATTACAGAACAATAATAGACAAATAGTTATTATACATATTGATTACTTTAGGGAGTGGGTTTCCGCCAACGCTACAGTCCAAAATGAGTTGTTCTCCTTCTGATTTGATGATTTCTGTCTCAGGAAACTCATCTGAGAAATGAGGATGTACCAACACCTGGACACTGAATGAAGCCTCCCTTGTACCTGAAACCTTTACATTGTTCAGTCCAGTACACAACATATTCAGCTTCCACCATACCTAGGAATTAGTAACCCTTATAAAGTATATAGTTGTTATTTAGAAAAAATTATGAGTTCATACAAATATTCTTCAAAAAATCCAAGCCTGAAATTATTGTGCTCAAATAGAAAAGTGTTTCAAAAACACTAAATAGTAGAGGCGGACAAGTTCTAAATTTTAGGAATTTATCAGGAAATGTTTTTTCTGGTAAATCAAGCAAAGATTATTTCAGAAATTTTCAAGACGGAACATATGCTCTCTTAAAACATCCCTTGTAACTCTTCCGAATATTTGAAAAAGTAAACCAAATTGTAGTCGCCCACCAAAACATAGATGGATTAAAAAGCAAATTAGAAAGACTCACACATTACCTGCACAGCATCAACCCCACATAGTTATACTAACAGAACACGGATTGAAAAGTGAAGATCTAGAAAATGTTCAAATCCCAGAATATAAACTAATAGGAGGATTTTCAAGGATCAACCATCAAAAGGAGGAGTTAGGTATTTGTAAGCTTGAAACTAAAAATGAAGTCACACTAGTCTCTGTCCCTGACCAAACTGCAGAAACAGTCTGTGAAACTATACTACTGAAAGTCAAGTACAAAAAGAACAACCTTTTCTTATGGGAGTCTATCGACCACCACAGTCTGACTTAGAAAACTCAATAGATATACTCTTGATGGAACTAGACAAAATTCAAAACCCAAACCACCCAATTATCATGATGGGAGACATTAACGCGATAACTTAACAAACAACACCGAAAAACAAAGCTTAGCAGATGCCCTTGAAGGATACAATCTTAAAAGACTTAATCTGCCTCCCACAAGAACCACACACCACAGCCAAACCTCTATTGACTTCATCTGTACAAACCTGACTGAAGAACACTTGGAATACAGCATAAATACAACAGGGCTCTCTGACCACACCTCACAAGTCTGCAGTATTGTGGCAGAAGTAGAAAACGACCTAAATGTAAATATAAATACTGTTATATAATATAGTTTGTGCAAGTTTACAAATTCATTTTACTGTGCCAAGCAGCTGATGATTTAGTCTTCAAATAATTAATTGTTATAAACATTATGTTTTGTGTTTACAAAATGAAAATAAATTAAGTTATTCCTAAAGTTGCTAAATTTATACTTTTATTTCTAAAGTAATAAGGAGGCATTAAGGTATTAAGTTAAAAGTCAAAAGTTGTTTTATTAAACACCAACAGGTTATGGACCCAGCACTATGGAAATTCAAGGAATAATAAGGTAAACTAAATCAAGGCATAAATAATCTAAAGAATGGCAGACAAATTTAACATTGCTAAATTGAACAATGATAATTACTACCTCTGGAAATATAAAGTAGAATTATTGTTGATTAAAGAAGACCTGTGGGATATTGTTCAAGATGATGAAATAAAGGATAATGATGCTAATTGGGTTAAAAAAGATGGAAAGGCTAGAGCAATCATTGGTTTACTTGTTGAGGACAACCAAATCATACACATAAGGAAACTTAAGTCAGCTCATGAAGTATGGAAAGCCTTGGAAAGTTACCATCAAAAGTCTACACTATCCAATAAAGTAAGTATCCTTAGGAAAATCTGTTCTTTAAGGTTTAATGAAAGTAAGACGATTGAAAGTCACATCAATGAGATGGAAACCCTCACAGAAAAACTTACTGAATTAGGAGAAACAATTGCGGGAAATTTGCTTATTGCCTTGTTGCTCAGTAGTTTACCAGAAAGTTTCAGCACACTAATCACAGCATTAGAAACCAGACCAGAGAAAGATTTGACTTTATCTTTAGTAAAGAACAAGTTAATTGAGGAATCAAACCGAAGGAACAGTAAAGACATATTATCTGACAGTGAACAAGTGCTTAAAGTCAAAAGTAATTATGATAATCAAAATGTAAAGAACTCTTCAGATCAGGACAAAATTAGGCATACAGTTATATGCTATTTTTGTAAAAAGTCGGTCACATGAAACAAGATTGCAGAAAGTACTTAGGTGGAAATCAAATAACCCTGAAAAATCAAAGACACATAATGCTAAAGTAGTAGAAGAAGATAAGGAAGGTGTAAATGAATACTGTTTCACTTTATCCAATGACAGTACAAATAAGGACTGGTATATTGACTCAGGGCTTCCTCGACATGTGTAGCAATAGAAACTTCTTCAAAATACTAGATGAAAAATACATACACAAGGTATATCTTGCAGATGGAAAAGTTTTGACTACTCAAGGTAAAGGCGATGGAACTATTACATGTGTAAAATATGATTCAGGCTCAAACATCATATCAGTGAAAGATGTTTTATATGTACCAGGATTGAAAGGAAACCTAATTTCTGTTTCCAAACTAACTCAAAATGGACTGAACGTGTCATTTAAAGATGAAATGTGTACAATTTGTAAAGACAACTTGATAGTGGCAACTGCATCACTAAAATCCAACCTCTATAAACTGAATACAAAGGTTGATGACAATCTAGATAGAGCAATGCAGGCTGAAACCGTAACACATACCAAAGGATGTATTCATGAGTGGCACCGAAATTAGGACATAGAAATCAAATGACATAAAATTACTAGCAAGTAGTTTAGCAACAGGGATCCAAATTAAAGACTGTTCAACTATTATACAATGTGAAGAATGCATTAAAGGTAAAATGGCCAGAAAACATTTTCCTAAAGAATCACACAACAAAACCAAAGCAATTATGGATTTGGTGCACACCGACTTGTGTGGGCCAATGCATACAGAAACACCAGGGAAAAAGAAATACTTCATGACAATGATTGATGACTACAGTAGATTCACAACAGTTTATTTAATTAATAACAAAGGAGAAGTATGTGACAAATTTGAAGAATTCATTAAATGTATGGAAAACAAATTTGGGTTGAAACCTAAAATCATCAGATCGATAGAGGGGAGAGTATATGGGGCAAAATGTCAAAGCATTACTAAAGAAAGAAGGAATTGAAGTTCAGATGACTGCTCCTTATTCTCCACAGCAGAATGGAGTAGCAGAAAGAAAGAATAGGACACTAGTTGAAATGGCTAGATGTATGCTGATTGATGCGAAAATGCCAAACATGTACTGGGGAGAAGCAATTAATACTGCTAACTACATCCAGAACAGACTACCAACTAAAGCTACTGATGACACTCCATACAACAGATGGTTTCAAAAACATCCAGATTTAACCCATTTACAAGTTTTCGGAAGTAAGGCATATGCAATGATTCCTGACATAAAGAGAAAGAAACTAGAACCTAAAGCAAAACTACTAACATTCGTTGGGTATGAATCAGGAACTAAAGGATATAGACTTCTTGAAAGAGAAACTAATAAAATCACAATAAGTAGGGATGTGGAGTTTATCAATAATGAAAGGCTAACTCTTGAAGAACAACAGGAATCAAAACCACCTCATGCGGAAGACATGTTGGAAATTGAAGACACACAACACAAATTACCGGAAAACTCTTCTACTGAAGTTGACATTTCATTGTTGGATGAAAATGAAGCAGACACTCAAACTCCATCTCTTTCTCAAAACAAAACTACAGTCACCGAACCTAGGAAATCACAAAGGCCAAACATAGGTACTTTACCTTTGCGCTTTCAGGAACAAACTCACATTTGTAAACTGGCGTTGGACTAAGTGACTAAACGTTCCAATAGTTAAACGTTGAATTTGTTAACCTTGAGGGGGCGTGTTATATAATATAGTTTGTGCAAGTTTACAAATTCATTTTACTGTGCCAAGCAGCTGATGATTTAGTCTTCAAATAATTAATTGTTATAAACATTATGTTTTGTGTTTACAAAAATGAAAATAAATTAAGTTATTCCTAAAGTTGCTAAATTTATACTTTTATTTCTAAAGTAATAAGGAGGCATTAAGGTATTAAGTTAAAAGTCAAAAGTTGTTTTATTAAACACCAACAAATACAGCCCAAACTGACCCTCATCATAACCCAATCCCAAATCTACAGCTCTACAACACAACAGAAGAAGAAATCAAAGCAATCATAGACTCAATGAAAGCCAAAACATCTGCCGTGAAGACGCACATCTCCTTCAAAATGATTAAACATTGCAAACACGAAATTACCCCTGTTCTCAAATCGCTAATCAATAAATCGCTCCATGAAGGTGTCTTCCTGAAAACTTGAAAACAGCAAAAGTATACCCCAAATTTAAGTGTGGTCAAACCAAGCAGCAAACTATCGCCCATTTCCCTTATTTCAAACTTTTCAAAAATTCTTGAACGAGTCGTCTTGGCTAGACTTCTAGACCATCTACAACAACACAGCCTTCTCACAACCAAACAACATGGCTTCATTAAGAACAAGTCAACAGGAACAGCAGTGATTCAACTGGTCGAAAGCATCATAGACAAACTGGAAAACGGTTGGATAGCGACAGCCATCCTTCTCGACTTTAGTAAAGCTTTTGACTGTCTAGACCACAAACTAATCGGCAAGAAGCTCCAAACCCTTGGGATCAACGGAACAGAGGCACAGTGGTTTAACAGCTACCTCAGCAACAGAAAACAACTGGTAGAAATCACATGCCAAGACAAAAACTCAACAACCAAAGTAAAATCAAACACCCTACCAATCAGTAGAGGGGTGCCCCAGGGCTCCGTCCTAGGACCTATCCTCTACATACTGTTAACAAATGACTTTCCTAAATACCTAGAGGAATTCTTGGAAACAGTAATGTTTGCAGACGATACAGCACTGATTGTTGCAAACAAAGACAGAGAACAGCTGGAAGTAGACACCTTCATAGCTTTTAACATGGCCAAACAGTACTGCAACGAAAATGACTTAGTCCTCAATGAAAGTAAAAGCTACCAACTTATTTTTACTGCAAATCAAAACCAACACCAAGGGCTGGCAGAACTCACGACAGTGGAATCTAATAGATATCTGGGAATAATGCTAGACAACAATCTCACCTGGGAACCACACTTGACCCAACTACGCAAGAAACTAAATTCCAGTATCTATGTTTCAGTAGAATTAAACAAATAAGTGACAGTAAAACATCTAAAATAGCCTATTTCTCCTTTTGAATCACATCTGAGATATGGACTGGTAGTTTGGGGAGGAACAAGCGCCACACAACTTCAAAAATCCTTATTGTTCAAAAAGGGCTGTAAGGACACTGACGGGCCTGAACACCTTGACACCTGCAGAGATGCCTTCAAAGAACTTAAAATCATGACGGTGGTTTCACTTTACATTCTTGAAACAATCCTTTACACCATGAAGTCAGGCCAACCTAGACTAGGAGGCCAGCATCACTACAATACAAGACACGCCACCACTTCATGCTCGACGTACACCACCTTAGTCTCTACTCTAAAAAAGCCTTCCTATAGAGGTGCCATTTTCTACAACTGCCTGCCTGAGTATTTGAAGATGCTACCAGAAAATCCTTGAAGACATCCCTGACAAATTGGCTCCTGGAAAGATCCATCTACACCCTGCAAGAATTCCTGAATTGGAGAAACCAAACTTGAAGAAACTAAAACTTACTGTAACTGATTTATTTTTGACGATAACTGTACTCTATGTATATGTTAATAAAGATGATTTGATTTGATTTGATTTGAAAACAACAATAATCTGATACATGAACGCTTCACGATGATCAAAATCCCTAAATCAAAATGTTCTTTCTGTCCACCTTTATTAAACAGGTTAGCAGAGTTCAACTCTGTAGACATTGTTCTTACTAATGTCAAAGTCTTCCCCAGCTAATAAATTATTCCTGTTTAATAAATTTACTGTTTATACAAATTAAGACCAATAATGCCTGTAATTCACGTACAATTATTTAAATGTAATAAAACAGTATGGTGAAAGTAAAAACACTAACCTGCCAGGTTAGATACACGACAAGTGTATTGTCCACCATCTTCAGGTCTAGCTTCCGATATTTTTAAAGATTGGCCTCCATCTTTCAAATTATAATTGGTATCGTCTGCTCTTTCATTTTTTACTAAACTCATTGGAATGTCATCCTGCCGAACAAAAATATATTTTATCTTTAGTTTTTTACTTAGAAAAACTGTAATTGATGATAAAACAGCCCTAATTGATAGTAAAACCAAACATTCCTTCAAATCATTGCAGGATTTCTAGCAAATCATTTTTTTAACTGGTACAAAAGTAGCTCACATAAACTAAAATTTACTTTTGCAACAAAAATGGTTAGCTCTATTTTGTTAATTTGAGCTGATTTTAGAATGGCCTTTAGAACTGGAGCGAGGTTCTTGTTGCTGACACTTACTTAAACTTGCGCAATGTAAGTCCTCTTCAATTTCAAGGTTACCCGGTGCAATTTTACATTTGAATGAACTATTATTTTTTTACATCTAATGAAAAACAGTCGGAACATGCAATAAAATCGCTGGGTTGGAGAACCCTATTTGATATTTTAGTATCGATGTACACTTATATTTAAGTATAAACACTACATAAGGACCAAAAAGGAAGTTTAACTGATTACCTTAAGCCAAACAATAGAGGAGTCAGCAGTGCTTTGTTTGATTGGGCATGTCAGAATTCCAGAGTTTGATTCCAAAACTTCAACCTCTATCACTTCATTGTCCACAGCAACTGGTGGTACTGAAAAATATACACATGTGTAGCCATTAATTAATACAGCCTGGTTTTAAAAAAACACAAAATATGATGTGAATACATACACAGTTCACTTGCATCTCCTCCTGGTAGCACTCTTTGATCAGAAATCCCGTTGCGAAGATGTGTGTTAATCCCTTGTCGAAGATGACTTACAGATGTTATGTTTCTTTTCTTTTCTGTTAGATTTATTTCTTGTCATTTTTAAAGTAATCAGAAATCAGAAATTTTTATTGTCGCTAAAACATTTTTTCAAGTGCAATGGACAACGTCAATACGGATCAAAGTATTTCAACATAAAAGAGTTATTTTTACAGTCTAAATATATTCCTAACATCTTTACAAGATATTATCAGTTACAAGACTTGCAAAATTGTTATGGCTATATTATGTACATTAAGGGCGGTTCCCTACGTCAGTTAACTGAGATCGACCGTTTAAACAGCTTTTATCGAGGAGGTGTTTCTCCAAAATTTGTACCGTCGATTTGGCGGAACAAACTAACTGTCCTAGGCAGGTGGTTTAAACGGCTGATCAAGGTTATACTAGTCGAAACAAAACTAACCTCAAACCTGTAAATCAAAAACTAGCCTTCATACCATAATATTAAGTTCACTAATTCTTAACCTATTACTTTTATAAATCGTCGTATCTATATTTTATTATTTTTAAATGCACAAGCAGTTAAATGGAATAATTCATTCAACTGTTGGAAATATTATGGAAATTAATAATATTGGAATGAATAACTCCTCAAATTTGGAAATCAAAGCCTAGCCATAATATTAAGTTTACAAATATTTAGCCAGTAGCCTACTTTTAAATAGTATTCTTTTGTTTAGTTTTAAGTACAGTACATAATTCTTTAGTCAAATGGATGAACTGTTGAAAATATTAGAAGTTGAGGAAGATAATTACAGAATCAGGAAAGACTGATACTTAATAATTTCGGAAGATGGGAAGAAGGAAAAGTTTTGAAGATTTGAATGAGGAAGGAAACTGCAATATTACTGCTAAATTTTATTAGTGATTCTTTGAGATCCACAAGTAACAAAAATCGAACCTTGTCACCTGGGATACATTTTAGTGCGATTGAGTTTCTATGCCTCCAGTCCTTTTTTCGGTAGGGAGTTGGGCAGAATGCACAAGTCCTCCATTACCAAAATCATTAAGCAGGGTCTGATGCTCTAGCCCGTTTGTGTTCGCGTTTCATACTAATGGAGAAAAGTAACCGGAATAAGATAGAAATTGCGATCAAACAAAATAGGCCTATCTTCTTTACATTGGGAGTCAGTAAACATAACCTCAACTCTGATCGAACACTTTTTTTGTCTGTTTCACGAAATCAAACAGAAAACAGATGCGAGTTTAATCTATGCTGTGCCAGTCAAAAGTTGGAAGCCGGAGTTTAAACCCGAGGTATACATTTTGATCGGTACAAAGTAAACCGATAACGAGAATTTGGGAAACCGCCCTAATAACCATATAAATACTGTTTGATACATTATCACAATTAAATATAATTAATAAATAACAATCAACAATAAATAACAAATTAACAATAAACATTGACAAGACAAAAAACACAAGTTTAAAATATTAAGTTTCCCATATCAGTATTTAGAAATTCAGCTATTGAGTAAAATACATTGTCTTTTAAGCCATGTCTCCAGAACTACCTTAAATTTTGTCAATGGCACTAACCTAGCTTTAATGGGAAGTTTATTGAAAAGTTGAATTTGGGTAAATATGTGACTACTTTTGTCCTTTGTAGACTAATTTGTTGTTGATCTAGCAAATATTTTTCCTAGTGTTATAAGTGTGAAAATCCTGTCTGGTTTTAAGCTATCTAGATTTTCTTTAACATTCACCAGACAACAAAAAATATACAAATTAATTACAGTCATAACTCTGAATTCTTAAAAATGGTACACATGTTTCTTTATCTGGCACACCTTTCAAAACTCTAATAACACTTTTCTGTAAATGAGAACTTTTGTACATGACAACTATTACCCCAAAGTGTAATGCCATACCTAAGATGTGACTCAAAAGTGCATAATAAACAGTTAACATCACCTCTTTTGATACACACATTTTTAATTTACGAAACAAATATATAATTCTAGATAATTTTTTACAAAGTTAATCAATGTGATACTCCCAATTTAGTTTGGGGTCTAAATATAAAAGTAAATTGTATTGACTGATATATAATTTAGTTGTTTAATGTAGTAGTATTATATTAAGTATAAATATAAATTGACATGAGTTGTTCTGAAAACTACATGTACTGAGAGAAACGCTCAAATAAAAGGCGTTTTTAATTATTTATTTATGTTCACAGCGGGCACAATGAAGTTCACTGAGACTTACTATTCATGCACCAGGGATGTGACCCTGTTTGTTCACAGAACTTCACAAGGTACGCAGGCTTTACACTTTGGAACTGAACTGACTGCCAGGCTAGGCCATGGGGTGTTTATTATGGGCTGCTTCTTCCAGCAAGTTCGATCTTTCGATGGTGCCAGTAAATGGGGTGCTTGTCTCCAGAAATTGCTAGAACCTGTGAGTTGGCCCTGGAGGTCAATGGTATTTCCAGATGTTTCTAAATGGCATGTGCACTCAGCCGTAATAGAGGTTGAGGCCATAAACTGCTGGCTTTGACCACTCTCGACAAGGCAGGCATGCACTAATTGGGCAGCACTTAGTCAGCAGTGTCGGCGGCGGCTAATACAGTGGAACTTCCGAGCGGGCACTTCTGCCGCTATAAAATAATTTTCTTTTTATGGCAATAAACAATCTTTACATCAAAGTAAAAACCACAATATATGAAAATTTATAAAACCGTCTAGTTGATTAAAGTTAATTAAACTAGTGTAATGGCTTAACCTGTCAATTGGTAAACTAGTGGAACGCCCTGCTTGGTCACATATCAGGCCGAGCAAACATGTAGTTTAATTTTCATGCCCTTGAAATGTTATTGATTTCGTTATCAAACTTGTTGCTTGCCAGGCATTACTAAAAGAGGTAACAAAGCATGTTTTTTGAGAGGCCCAAGTTAATTTATTCATTGGACTACCGACTGAAAACTACTCAACTAATTAACTTCATTTTGAACAAAACGAACAAAGCTACCCAGCTTACTAGCTTAGCAGCTTTTAGTAATCCAGCTATAAGCTGGTACTAAAAATATGTATAAAAAGTTTCAACTTTCAACTGATTCTGTTAAGTTTTGCTCAAGTTATGGTGCAGGCACACAGACTGTAATATCTTTATATAGTATATCAGTGATTAATATATGTCTAATTATTATTCCATCATGTTGGTAATGATTATCATACGTATTGATGAGTAATCGAATAAATGATACTGATTGGCCGTTGGAATCACGCCATCCCCCACCATGCCTACCCCAAGCCAAGCCACCGACCGGCATCCCGTCAGTCTACAACAAGATCCTCATCTATCCAGACTCCGGTCCCCACGGCCGTCAGTGACTACCCAAAATGTGTAGTTGTTATTATCCGTAACACCCTAGACATCAACGTGGTACTTAGGTAGCAGATACCACAAGTGGCGACGAGGTAAAACAGTGTTTAGTTCGGTCGGTCGACAGTTAAGTGTACAATTGTGTCCGCACCGCAGGCCGGCAGTGACCGTGCACAGGAAGTTGGCAAGTTTAGCCAAAGAAACCAAACGAGGAACTTTCTGCATACTTCAAGACTTCAGGAGGAAGGAGGAGTGTATGTACAAGAGAATATCGAACTTCTGTTCAGTGATTTCAAGATGTCAGGAAATATCGGAACGATAGGTGAGTTTGACCAGAATGAAGAAACCTGGGATTCGTACATTGAACGTTTCGAGTTATTTCTAACTTGTAATGACATTGACAATTCAAAAAGGTGTGTACTCTTAACGGTAGTTGGTGTGAAAACGTTTAAGTTACTCAGAGATCTGTGTACACCGGACAAACCATCATCTAAAAGCTATGACGACCTAGTGAAATTGATTAAGGATCATTTATATCCAACTCCATCCTTTGTAGCTGAACGCTATAGATTCAGTTTGCGTAATCAGTTAGAGCATGAGAGTGTTGCGCAGTATATTGCACAGTTGAAAAACTTGTCTACTCATTGCGAGTTCGGCAGTAGTTTAAATGACTACTTGAGAGATCGTCTTATTTGTGGAATTCGATCAGAATCAATGAAACAGAGACTTTTATCGGAAGCTAGTTTGACCTTCGAGAAAGCAGTTCAGATCACTTCGCAGATCGAGATGGCAGAGAAAAGGCTACGCTAGGACCAGGTGGCAGCCATGACGGCGTCGGTAGAGTTCATCGCTTGGCGGCAGGAACTCATGAGTCACGCAGCGAGGCGGTAACCCCGAAGCGGAGCGCCCGTCACCCCATACCACCGCATCACACCACCAACAGACAGGCAAAACACACCAGTGCAGCAGCCAAGTGTAGTGAAGTGCAACTGTTGTGGCTACGCAGGTCACATCAGTAAGTCATGTAAATATCGCGGGTGCGTTTGTCATGTGTGTAAAAGAAATCACCTTGCCAAGGTATGCCGTAGTAAGCAGAGTGGTAAGTCCACAAACTCTAACTATTCTAGTAATAAGAATACATTTTTAATAAAAGTAAACATCACTTTGTAGACAGTGTTGATGAGGTAAATGATGAAACAGACGTAGCAGAGTCTATTGGCAATCTGTTTGAAATCAATGAAAAGTCAGAGTCTAAAATTGTAAACACAACTAGAGTAAATAAAGTAGAACCCTTTAAGACAGAGGTTATGGTAGAAAACAAACCAGTGTCATTTGAAATAGACACAGGAGCCTCAGTTAGTGTTGTTAGCGAGTCATTCTATGAAGAGAACCTTAAGTTCTTAAAACTGTTACCAACAGAACTCAAACTTAGCTCCTACACAAATGTAGCAATTTATTGTGCCTGTAGGTAAACTAGAAGTAAATGTTAGGTACGAAAATCAAAACAAAGTGCTAAATTTGTATGTAATCAAAAATGGTGCTCATCCTTTAATGGGTAGAGACTGGATCAAAGCTTTAGGTGTTGAAATCTCTTTTAAAATAAAGAAGAGTTGTTCGTAACCAAAAGTAATGTTGAAACAAAACATGACAACTTAGTAAAGAAACTTGTAGCGGATTTTCCGTTTTTTCTAAAGAGTTAGGTCAGTGTAACTGTGAACCAATCAAACTTGTTCTAAAAGAAAACAGTAAGCCTAAGTATTGTAAACCAAGAGCGTTACCTTACACTAAAAGCAAAGTAGAACAGGAATTGAACCGTCTTGTAGACGCAGATGTGTTGTTACCTATTAGTAGTTCAGAGTATGGTTCTCCCATTGTACCTGTACCAAAGAAAGACGGAAGTATCGATATGTATGCACCGTATGTAAACACTCAGTTAGAAATCGATAGATATCCTATTCCTAGGGTAGAAGACCTCTTTATGGAGATGCAAAAGGAGAACTTTTAGTAAGATTGATTTAAGCCAGGCATATATGCAGTTGAGATTAGACGAGTGTTCCCAGAAAGTATGTACGATATCAACCCACAAGGTTATTCGCATACAAGCCATCCCTACGGTATCGCTTCAGCTGTAGGTATTTTTGAGAGAATAATCGAGCAGACTTTGCAAGGCTTACAAGGTGTGAAGTGTTTCTAGATGACATCATCATTTCCGGCCAGATGATGAAACGATTACAATCGACAGGGAAGTTTGTGGCGACTTCAACAGTCGATTTACAATAAAGCAAGACAAATGTAGTTTCTTCTCCAAAGATAGAATTTCTCGGTTTCACGATTGATAAAATGGTCTACACACCTCGGAAGCCAAAGTCAAAGCTATTTTGGAAGCTCCAGAGCCCAAGTCTGTTACCAAGTAAAATCATTTGTAGGATTAGTTAACTACTATGGTAAGTTTATTCCAAATTTGTCTACCGTCTTACGTCCTTATACAATCTGTTGAGGAAGGATGTGCCTTTTGTGTTCAGTAAGGAGTGTGCAGTGCTTTCAAACTAATCAAAGAGTTGATGTGTTCAGCCCCAGTATTAGCACACTATGATCCCGGCTTCTGTAATTTTAACAGTTGACGCTTCCCAGTATGGTATTGGTGCAGTTCTTAGCATAATTGACAGCAGTGGCAAAGAAAGGCCAGTGCTATATATCGTGACGCTCAATGAGGCAGAGCGTAACTATAGTCAAATAGATAAAGAGGTTTCTTTGTCATGTATTTTGGTGTAAGGAAGTTCCATCAGATGCTTTATGGACGTCATTTCCTTTTGAAATGTGACCACAAACCTCTTATCAGTATTTTTGGATCTAAACGAGGCCTGCCTGTTTCGCAGCCCAGACTGCAAAGATATGCATTGTTCTTGTCAGGTTATGACTTTGAAATAAAATATGTGAAATCAGAAGACAATAGCGCTGATGCATTGTCTAGGTTACCTCTAAAAGTGTCTAAGTCCGAAGAAAGTTCAGAATTGTTTTGGGTAGGAACTTATTTGTATGTACAAGAAAGTTCAATACCAATATCGTGTGAACAAGTAAAGGTTGAAACTCAAAAGATCCGTTGCTTAGAAAAGTGCTAGGCTATTCCATGTATGGTTGGCCCAGTCATGTATCTAAAGACGATGTGGAAATGTTTCCCTATTTTCAAAGGAGAGAGGAAATAGCTGTTGAGCAAGGAATTTTGTTATGGGGTTACAAAGTAATCATTCCCAAAAGTTTGCGTAGTTATGTGTTAAATGAACTACCTCACATCTCGGTATAACTAAAATGAAGGTTGTAGCTAGGTCTTATCTGTGGTACCCAAACCTAGATAAGGACATTGAAAATCTTGCTAACAGTTGTTCGTCCTGTCTTCTTGAGAGAACCCAAGTAAGAGTGAAATACACCATTGGCACTATCCAAGTAAGCCATGGTTAAGGTTACATGCAGATCATTTCTATTTTAAGAATAAGTTGTATCTAATCGTAGTTGATGCACATTCAAAGTGGCTAGAAGTGTTTGAAACTAGTTCAACTTCAGCAAGTCAGACCATAAGTCATTTCCGTAATCTATTTGCTAGATTTGGCTTACCAATGTCAGTCCACAGTGACAACTGCAGTCCTTACAATTCAGATGAGTTCAAAACTTTTCTCAAACAGAATGGAGTTAAACATACAACCAGTGCTCCATATTATCCTAGAAGTAATGGTCAAGCCGAAAATTCAGTAGCCTATGCTAAGTCTAAACTGAAATGTGCTTTCAGAGACAATGTCAACATATCTGTAGCTCTAAGTAGAATACTATTAGACTATCGTAACTCTGTACATATAACAACAAATGAAACTCCAGCAATGTTAATGTTTGGAAGACCTTTGAGAACCAGATTGGATATTCTAAACCCAATCTATCCCAGAAGTAAAACAGGAGAAACAAAAGTTCTATGCTAGAGGTAGTAAAACACGTAGTTTTTGTATAAATCAAACAGTATTGGTTAGAGACTATAGCAGAACTAAAGAACGTTGGGTTGAAGGATGTGTAATTAAACAACTAGGTGCAACAATGTACTTGGTGAGGCTAGAGTCAGGCATTGTTTACAAACGTCATGTAGACCAGCTGATACTCGTAGCTGTAGACACAGGTCCTGTCAGTGTGTCAGATGTAGATGTTGATAGTGTAACAGCTGTGAGCCGGCCGACAGTAGCCGACCAGTCAGCTGACCAGAGAGTAGATGTCAGTTCAGCTGACCGCTCCTTCACTCCCCGCCAGTCTATATCTGTTCGACCAGCTGATACCTCACCCCCATCCGCACCTTCACTAGTCCCGTATCACAAGCGATACACCACCGCTTGCCGCTCTACACCCTTGAGACGCTATCCTCAGCGATGCGAAGCCTACTGCTAGGCTAGACTTGTAAATATTAGTCATAAGTAATATTAAACTGTTATTTGAACATTATGAGAATTTGTATTGATGATTATTGTACTATTTAAAATTGTGTGTTATAAAAGGGTATTTTTCTGATGTGTTGTGTATATTCAATTTAAAAGTGTTTTTAAATTTTAAAAGGGAGGAATGTAATATCTTTATATAGTATATCAGTGATTAATATATGTCTAATTATTATTCCATCATGTTGGTAATGATCAAGGCACGTATTGATGAGTAATCGAATAAATGATACTGATTGGCCGTTGGAATCACGCCATCCCCACCATGCCTACCCAGCAGCCACCGACCGCATCCCGTCAGTCTACAACAAGATCCTCATCTATCCAGACTCCGGTCCCCACCGTCAGTGACTACCCAAAATGTAGTTGTTATTATCCCAACACCCTAGACATCAACGTGGTACTTAGGTAGCAGATACCACACAGACTGACAAAATTTATGACCCCAAGTATAAGGATTCACTATTACAATTTACAAGTCTTTCTAAGAAAAGAAAATTTCTCATCACCCTTCTAAAAGCTATACAGTATATAGTTCAAAATGAACAAAGTCACACTTTTTTTTAATGAACAAAGTCACACTTTTTAACAACTTTCCGTCCCAGATGGAAAAGAGATGGTTAAGCAATTTTGCCTGTGACATTTAGTGTACAGATAAGAGGATACATGCTACTACTTATTTACACTCTATTGAACTGACCAATGACGTTGACCGAGTAGTGTCTAGCATCTCTCCCAGCAGGGCTCCTGGCCTCACAAGTATATACACCCACACTGGCAGTTGTCACCTGAGTCAGCACCAGTAACTGCTCATCAACCACCACTACTTCCTCTAAACACCAAACGTTAACATTCAACAGGACAGTTTTAAGTAAGATTAGAGAAGCCAATACTACAATTCTATGAATCTTAATTTTACCTCTTTGATTCAATTAACTAAAAATTGACAGTGGTCATATTGTGAAAGGGAACTCCAAAAGAATAAAAAGGTAAAGTTATTCTTAATTATCAAGGGACAATAGTTCTCTACCACTCAACCTTGATCTTTACCTAGCGTTACAGCATAGTCACTTTAGCAGCTTACCGGAATGTCAAAGTCAAAGCTTTAGTTCACATAACATTTACATAACATCCAGCAATGCTAGTGAAACAGGTGAAAATGTCAATTGGCCCATAATATAATAATTTGTGGGTGGGAAACCTGTCAAAAGCTATATCAGGGTTTCCGCTGAATCCTGAAAATAAAACTGATGGTTTTTCAAGGTTTTCAGTCTGAAAGGCAAATTTTTAAGATAAAAAAACTTAATTTGGTACTTATGATTGTTACTCTTGCCATTTTTTTCTAAAGTTATACTTACTTCAGTGGCCTGTTTTTTGTCCTGTTTCACTCCCACAACAACTTCTAATCACCAAAGGTTTTATGTAAAAATTCACAACTTTATTACGTTTTTTTCAGAATTGATTCATTTTACAGTTTTGAAATTTTCATGGTCGAGTGGACATACTGTAAGTTATGCAAGATTGTTTCAAGGCTACTCACCGTTTTGGTAGGAAGACGCCAGAGGGATGTTGTTCAGCAGCCAGCTAACCGAGGGGGTTGGCATGCCTGAAGCTGTGCAAGGGATCGTGTAATCATCTCCTTCTTTCAGAGATATGTTGGTACTACTTGTGTCTGTTATTTTTGGAGGCTCTACAACAAAGTGTTTGACAGTACAATACAGCCTAATTTATTCAGACTAACTGGTACTGGATATTAATTCAGATAATTGGAAATCTTAACCATCCAGACATTGTGGGTAAAATTGAAAATAATCAGAAAGAAACTGAAAAATGCAATCATTATTTTTAATTGAACTTACTGTAACAATATTGTAGTATTTCAGATGTTTCATAACTTCTTTCAGTTTAAAAGAAACCTTTTTACTTTTAATAAAAATAAATCATCAAGTGGACACGATAGTGTACTATTAAAATTTATCAAGTATGTAAGACAACCACTTATAAAACAAATTAGAAGAAAATAATTATTGCCCAATTTCAGTTTTACCCTCTTTATCGAAGATTTATGAAAGGGTCATGTATAATAGATCAATAGATCATTTAGAGAACGGACAGTTGGCCCCTGTCTGTCTGTCACAGCGTGGATTCAATTCCCACCTGAGTGTTCTCTGTTGCGGTGCAATGCTAGTCATTGAATCATTCCAAGCGCAAGGGCCACAATCACCTGCTGAGGATCACTGAAGAGAAAATGGCTCTCAAATCCAGTGAGGCGGCGAGTAGCACTTTTTGAGCTTAGGGAGGCGCTAGATCCCCGCGCTTAGAGGAGTGGTTCTATGACTGGTAATGCACCGTACCAGAGAGAGCGGTTTTGCTGAAATTTTGCTTACAGGGACAGGGGCAACCCATACTGTTAAGTTCTTATAGAAAAAGGCAACTTACATGGGTTCAAAGTTTTTAAATAATCTACCAGATCAAAATATATAACCATTTATTTTAAAGAAATAAGATAATTTAAATAGTTGCTGTTTGTAAACAAACCGCCATCTTGGATTCTGTTGGAACGGACTGTACTAAGCCGTGTGAGGGGAAAAGTGGTGGGGAGCTACGTCACAGCTGTTTATACTCCCCTCTTCGGGATTCATCCTAATTGGCACGGTCTGTATTTTGTTATAGCTAGAGCTTTTACTCTAACATCTGGTTGCATAGTACAGCTTTAACTTTTAAGTGTCTCTAATCTTTTGAGGGTACTGTAAGACCATATCCCATTAAACTGAGATTCAATACAAATTGTCAAATTCTTATCCAATTAGAATCCTAAAAGTTAATCTAACAGTACAATGTACAAATTAATACTAACTTACCAAAAAACTCTGCCTGATACACTTTTTGAGATAGTCCAGCAAAGTTTTCTGCATGACAAAGATAAAATCCAGACAGGTGTTGGGTTGCATTTTTTATAACCAATGAGTCACCTTCAACTCTAGACAAAACATCATAAGCTTTTATACCTTATAAATGTATTTACTTATTTAAATTTTTGCAAACAAGCAAAACTCATTGTTCGATATTCACACATAATTTTGCACTGCAACATAAACCTTGACTTTTGTTTATTAAATTGCAATTTTACAAAGGTCTCAAGTCTCAACTAGACACATTATTTTCCTAACAAAAATGAAAGACCCAAGAGAAATTTATAGACACTTTAAATTTAAATACAAGCACCTGTTAAAATTATTTAAATTCTATAATTCTTATGCTAATTAGTTATTTTGGATAACTGGGGTTTACAAAAGAAATAACTACAGTACATTTTCTCATTTCTGGATTCCATAATTCCATTGGCTTGCAAGTTCTACTCTATCTAGAAGTGAACTGAAGAAATCTATTGAAAGACTTACACTAAAAATTGAAAACTTATCATCACCATTTCTATAGCTATCTTAATAGTACAGTTTTCATAATAATTAATAGTTTTCACAAAACTAACTTGAGCCTTGAGTCGAAGTCGTCGGATATGATATTGGACTCCTTAAACCACGTCACGACAGGAGGAGGAACTCCTTCTACTTGACAAAGAAGTCGAGTTTCAGACGTGTTGGCAACAAGCCTGACTGTCTCTTGCCTGTTGTTGTGAATCTGAGCTGGAACTACAGAAAAGCTGTTTTGAATTACTTTAGCCCAATACCGTATTACATTGTGCTTCTGCAACTTCATTTAGGTAGCAAATGAATTATTTAATGAGTGTGACTCAAACATATTGAGGCTTTCCAATGAATATTGAATAGTAGATGGTCTTTTTATGAAGGATGCAAATCTGCCAACTTACTGGAGGATCTATACCAAAAGCGTGGTCTTGTTTTTTAGGTGATCAATGAATTTGCATTGTGTGCATTCTGAATATGTAATCTGTTTCAAGTGTTAACATTAACTGTCTTGTATTTCTTTAGATGGATTGCATTATTTTTTTTACCTATGCAGCTGTCTTTATAGTTTATTTTATGTCTGGTAAGCAATTTTTATATAACTTGACAATAAATTTAAATTTAATTTACCAAATTATTACTTTGGTTTGATTAAGGCATCTACTATCTAACAAATCATCACAATTGGATTTATTACTACAAAATATTCTTATTCATACATAGAAATTTGTAAAAAACACTTTAGAGTACTACAGTTATCAAGTACTGTTTTTGAGGATTTTGTCTTTATGTAAATAAAACATAAAATAAAAGCAAACCCTATTTCTTTTTGTCTCAAAATTTTTGATAATTAAATGAAAGATTGAATATTTACCTAAAACTGTGAGGCTTAAGGTTTGCTTGTCAGAACCAGCTTGGTTTTCTGCAACACAAGTATAGTTGCCTGCATCGTTTCTTTCAGCCACAAGTCTGTAAAAACCAAACGTTGAACATTATTTTCAGTAATCTAAAACATGATAATTGTTTCCAATTATAAAATAACTAGCTGTTTACCCATGCTTTGTTACGGATACAATATGTTACAGTATCCTGTATCATGACTGTGAAGTTACCTTTATCCTAGAACTCTTGGAGAAAAAGATCATAAAACCTTTGTGGGCTCTTAAGTTTTAATTTGGCTTTTTGTAAAACTTTTGTTTAGCATTAAAGTCCTTTGTTATTGTTATAAAATGTGGACAGCTCCACATTAAATGCCTCTTTCAGTGTTTCCCCCTCCTAAAGAGGGGCTCTCCCATAAAATTAGCTAAATTTTTATGGGAAATGTTGTGTTGAGTCATTTTCATCCTTAAACCAAAGGTCAAAATACACCGATTTTATAACAACACACTAGTTCAAAGCAGAACCTACAGAACCTGGTAATAGAAAACCTTGTGCAGAAATAAGTTGTAGAGTATTACGTTGCCCATTTTATTTTCTAATTTTTAAATTCACCATTTTCCAAATACTCTTGAAAAGTTCTTTTACATTGTAAGATGTAACCTGTAGACTTTGGATGGACACCCAAGAACTTAATCACCGGTAAAATATCAACAAATGTTCATCACATACGCAAACCGAGAATTTCAGTTAAACCACCCTTAAAGTTGAAACTTGTTTAAGAACGTTTCTTAGAGGGTGGACGCTTCATTGGATGTCTAGTAGTCATTGGATGTGGTGTAGTGGACTAGTGGGCGGACCTTTATGTCACCTCAAGGCCGCGATATTTAACTAGTTTGCGAACTTATTGAACAGACCTTGTATAGAATTATAGATGTTGTACTATTATATGTATACTGTATAGTTACAAAAAACTCAACTTATTGGCTGGTTATCAGTTCATGTATAAACTCAAAAAATATAAATGCTTCAAATGACAGTAGAGAGTCGATTATCCGAAACAATTGATGTCTAGGGGTATTCGGATAACTGATTTTTTGGATAATCGGTCATTGACGGAAAAAATGAAGTACAATGATATAAACGGGATTAAATAACATTCAAATTTATTTATCAATACAATATGTAACAACACAACACCACACAATAAGAATATAGAAAGAAAATCTCTTTAAAAAAAGTCCAAAATGGATTCGATTTAATGTTTTTGGTTTCTTTCTGCCTTCCGGTTGACCAACATTTCGGATGACCGGGCTTCGGATAATCGACGCTCTACTAAATACAAAATCTCTATTTAAAAGAATTTTTCCTAAATTACTAATTATGATAAGGCATAGTGATGCACAATTTCCAAAAACAAACTAATAGAGGGTTAAAAATTCTGATAAAGTTATGAATGAGGGTTTGAAATTGATCAGGTATGTTTGAATTTGAACTAAATGCGGTTTCTTAGAGCTAGACCAGTGTTATGAATAGTGAAGTTACTGGATGCACCTGAGATATGGGCCGGTGGTGGGGACTGGTGTTGAGTCCTTTAGCCAGAAGATGGTGGCCGGGGGTTCTGCATCTGCCTCACAGCTGACTGACAGGGGTTGTCCCTCCAGCACACTCATCTCGTGTTCCCACTGGCTGATGATTGGCTTTACTGTCAAGTGTCAAATAAAATCTGGTCAAGCGATTCCATAACATGAAATTGGGAGCTTGGTGACTGGTGACTACTGTACAAAGCTTCTCAGTTCTCACTCATAAGTTTTTAAAAGACCTTAGGTATATATTATGTACATGTTACATACAGTATAAGATATATATTTTATTTAAGCTGTTTTCATATAAACATAATTATGTTTTAAACTATTTGGATTATTTATGTTTTTTGTAAAAGCATTTTTCCATTTATTATTATTAGTAAATCAGTTTTTCATATACTACTGAAAAGTATTTATTTATTTTTAACAATTGTTTCAATAG
Organism: Matsumurasca onukii; assembly: GCA_018831715.1. Lineage (NCBI taxonomy): Eukaryota > Metazoa > Arthropoda > Insecta > Hemiptera > Cicadellidae > Matsumurasca > Matsumurasca onukii. Next base: position 52,011,152 of record CM032059.1, on the reverse strand, counting down.
TTTAATGCATAACCAACTTTTTCAACATTACTGATTCAATCTTCATTACTTCCATTTTACTTATTTGCTTCACTATTCTTTCTTCTGATTTACTTTTCAATTTGCATTACTTAAATTTCAATGATTTACTTTACTAATCTTTCTCCTGAGTTACTGTTCGGTTTTTCTTCTGATTTACTGCTCCGTTCTTTCTTATAATTTATTGTTCTATTTTAATTTGCAATGTATTCATATTCAACTGTCAATAATTTGTTCTTGTTTTGAATTTTCATCTCAAAATCTATGATGAGTGAAACTAATTACGATTTAGAATTTCTCAAGTATTACAGAGACAACTGTTTACAGCAAATTGATTTACTGTTCAACAAAGCAACTCTTATTTACATCCACCTTGATCAAAACGAAATTACTGAATTCAAAGTTTGATTTGAAAGGTTTGCTGATCACTACAACAGTTTCAACATCCATCAAAATGATCTAGCTAAAACCTATCTATCAATCAAAGAATTAAAAGAACTAGAACCCTTCAAAACTAAATCAAGAAATAAATGACAAATATTACAAAATAATTGCCATCAAAGAATCTTTCTTCCAATCTAATGTAGAAGTCAAACCTGATTTAGATTCGAGAGCTACTATTCACGCCTAATTACCCAAAATAAATTTACCTTGTGCTTGTTTTGATGGTGCACTAAAAGATGGCCCAATTTCAAAGACCTTTTCACATCTCTTATCCATTCCAATCTTTTTACCTACAATCGAGAAATTTCCTTATCTACTTTCTTGTACAAAAGGTGAACAAATTCACTAGTTAGATCTTTATCCATATCATCTGATAATTATGACATTGTTTGGAATCAACTTCTTGATATATTCGACAACAAACGTTTGCTAGCTACACATTACATTGAAGAAATCTTCAATTTAGCCAATGTTACTGTTGAGGCTCCTAAACCACTCAGGAACCTTCTTGACTCACTTACAGAAAACACTTATGCATTGAAATTTATAAACATTTCTGGAAATCTCTTCAAGTTATTCTAAAAAATATTGATTGACTAAGCAGACAATTATTTGAACGCAAATTTGCAGTAACTGAATTCCCCTCACTTGACGATTTTCTAAACTGTCTCAAGGAACATTGCAAATGTTTGGATGCTGCCCAACCGCAAAACCTTTTCAAACCAAACTTTACTTCTAAACCGACTGAGACAAATAGTTCTCAATACTTAAAGAAACCTTATCAATCCACTCAATCATTCAATTTAAAGTATTTCTAACTAATACTGAGACATCAACTTGTTTATACTGTTCAAACAATCATCCAATCTACTACTGTCCCGACTTTTCCAACCTTACTGTCAGTGGGAATAGAGAATTCGTCAAATCAAAGCAAGCCTGCTTAAATTGTTTAAGTTCTTCACACATGCTTCTCAAATGCAGTTCTGTTCATCAATGTAGGAAATGTTCAAAATGCCACCACACAAGTTTGCATGATGACTCTTTTGTTCCAAAAGATTCAAAAACCTTGTGAAAGCCTTCAGAAAAACAATCAACTCCACCTACTGAATTAAAACCATCTAAAGCGGATCAGCAAAATACCGTTATCGGAATGGACATTTCTTCGCAGACAGATCCAAATACTACACTTCTCGGTTCAGTTATTTTGGAAGTCCACGATGGTAACCATGGCTTTCAGACTGTACGCGCCTTAATTGATCCCGGATGTCAGGGGTCTTTCATTACAGACTCATGTGTACAAAAACGTAATCTTCCTCGGAGTAAATTTCATCAACCGATCATGGGACTTTCACAAACTGTTGTTTTTGGGGCTATGGGGTTAGTATCTTGTAATTTAATTTTAAACCATGCAATACAACTTCAAATCACGTCCGCAATGCCAACTATCAAACGTAGCCTGACAATCAAATAATTTTTCAAAGACTTGCCCTAGGCTGATACCTACTTTGACACTCAAGGAACAATCAAATTTCTTATCGGAGCAGATTTAATTCCCACGTATTCGATGGCGACAGTTAGATTTCCTCCGCGGATATCCAACACCCTTTCATAGTATATTCGGCTGGGTACTAATTGGCCAAACAACTTCAATTGAACACATCACCCCAAACTTTCTCTGCTAACTTAACTATTTCTGACTAAAATTCTTTGAATGCAGCATAAAACGTTTTTGGGAATTAGAAGAGATTGCCCCTTTAAAACCGCTAACCTGCAGTCCAGAAGATGAACTTTGCGAACAATCATTTTTTGCACTCACTCAAGAAATCCATCTGGCCGATATGAAATCAAGTTGCCTTGCAAGGACAAATTGCCAATTTTAGGAAATTCTACAAATCAAGCAAAACAATGTCTTCATCTTTAGAAAAAAGATTTGTACATAACCAGGATTTAAAAACCAGTTACATTGATTTTCTAGATCAATATGAGACTTTGGGTCACATGTCTCGTCTTGCATGAAATTCACCACCTCCTGAATACATTATTCCCCATCAATGTATCCCCTATCTGATACCTCAAAAGTAAGAGTTGTATCCAATGCTCCGCTAAAACAACTATGAAAATTCATTAAGTTGTTTCACATTGACCGCCAGAAGAGTGATCTTTTGCTATAATAGCGCTACCTGTTAGTAGTCCGATTTCCATAAAATGATAAAATTCTAAGTACATTTTATCTTCATGATATGTAATGAAACTTGCAGTAAAAGAACATGTAAGCCTGAGGCCAAAGGCCAAAGCAAGGCTGTGAGCGGAGCGAATAAGAGTAGGAAATTGCAAGGAATTCGATTCACTCATGCCAGCGGCGCTTTAACGCTTAGCTTTGTGTCGGCCTGGTTTATTTTTTAGATAAATGTTTTTTACTTTACCTACATGTAATTTTCAAAAGTGAATATACTAATATTTCCTTTAAAACATCAGATAAAAACCATTTAATATTTCAAACAATTGATGAATTAAACACTTTCTGAAACTGACTTGAGCTATTGTAACTATATGAGATACGGCAAATGTCACTGTCAAGTGAAAAAATTGATCTTATCATATATTAATCAGGATTTGATATCGACTACACAGTCGCAGACTCACTCATGATGTCAAGGTGTACTGGCAGCACAGCTGAGCCTGCTATGTTGGTGGCTGAACACAGGTACATACCAGCATCTGCTGGCACCAGGTGCTCCAGCACAACTGATCCGTCCTCCTCCACTCTTCTGCAACATAACAATAACAATTTATTAAGTCAGTGCACAAAAAAAAATTGTTTTTGTTGACTTTTTATGAAAATGGATATGATACAAAATTGGTGAAATGGAAGGTGAATTACAATATAAGAATGTATAATGGACTTAAGCCACTGGTAAAGACTATTCAGAGGACTAAAGAATATTGTCTAGGTATTTCCTGAAATAATCTTATCTTTCTTTATTTTAGTGATATAATTCTAAATAGCTACATTTATTTTGCAATTACTATTTTTTACTTTGTTCCATATTTTAGATTAAATAAGCTAGCTGGATCTGCAATAAACTCTGCTACAGAGTAAGGAGCCTTAATCAACAAATACTCCTTAAATTTCTTTTTAAACAAACCCAATTCTGGTAATAAACATTTGATCTCGTTGGGGAGCTTGTTTAGAAATTTCACACCAGCCTGCATCGGTAATCATAAATTTGTAACCTATGGCTATCTTGACAAAATATAGAATTTGAGCAAGTGGTATAAGAATGAATATCTTGGCCCTGCACTAAATCACATTTTGAAACACAATATAGTACAGTTTCAAAGGTATAAAATGACGCCAATGTAAAAATTTTAAGGTTCTTAAAATAATCTCTACACAACGTTCTTGAAGAAAGATTACAAATAACTCGAATTGCAGATTTTTAGAGGATAAATTTTTGGACATGTTTATGCACAGTGCAAGGTAGATGAGGATATATTTTGTTACTTATACTCCTTTTATTACTTTTGTTCCATCTCTTTGGAAAGTACAGCCCCTCCCCTAATGCTCAAGCCTCCTAGCCTGGTCACAAGTCTGGCACACCCCTCCAACCCCTTGGTGTCTTTCACTGCATGAACCCAACCATGGTACTGCTTTCCTCTTCTTATGTACTTAATTAATGAAGAAATGTATTACTTTAATAGTTTATTACAAGCAATATGTCAGGATTCAGATCACATATTACTGACCTAGGTAAAGGTGAGCCAAGCCTGGACCACACAATTGTAGGTTTCGGGTCCCCGGAAGCAGGACACTGCAAGGTTATCTCTTCTCCGGCAATCCCAACTAGTTTTGAAGTAGAAAGAGGATCGATTCTTGGAACAACTAAACAATCAAATCCATTATAGAACTATATATGTATATAATCATAGCAATCAATGTAAAGTGTAAAGTACTGTACTCAGTAAACTAACTACTAACTATTCAGTAAACCACAAGACCTTTCATGCATATGCAAATTAAATGTACAAACTCAACAGAAGGAGACAGTAAGTATTAAAAGAATTAATTTATTAAGGTAAAATGTCCAAATGTTAATTTTAAGAGATGCAATTGATTTAAATACTAGAATTATGGCTTACTATGGGTCACTGTTTAATTTAATGCAGTATAATCCTAAGAAATAGTTCTACCAATGCTAATTTAATTTTTTTTTATTACAATATTTTAACTACACCCTCATTGTACATACTAATAATAAAACTCTTTATTACTATATTTATATATTAATAAAGAGCAATATTATATTAATACATTTTTCTTTATTATCATACATTTTCATGTGTGTAACAAAACATAAGGGCTAACATCGTGTGTTCTTAAGCTCCTTTTTTGTTATATCGTTTTATTTTCCTATCTTTAACTTTACAAAATTTTTCGGTTGAATATAATGTATTTATGGTTAATAACTTTTTCAATACTCTTCGAAATAAATGAGGTTGGTTTGATTTGGTGTGGTAAATTGTTTCAAAGTTAAGTTCCCACTTCATTTGGATGAGATTCAAATAATTTTGTATTATGTTGAGAGTTACTGTAGTTGAGGTGGTATCTGGTGTTATGGTTGTGAATATAAAAAAATAAACTTAATTTATACTTAAATTTTGAAACAAACTTCAAATTCTAGCAAATATATAGAAGGGAGTGTTAAAATATTTAATTTGTTAAATAAAGGTTTGCATGATTCTCTGGAACGTATTCCTCCAATTTTTTCGAATAGCTTGTTTTTGAAGACAAAATATTCTTTGAAATTCTTACTTGAAACAGCCTCTCCAAATGTTGATTCCATAAGATAGATGAGGATGGATGAGCCCAAAATAGGCTTTTTGAAGAACATACATTGGATAATGTCTCGCCAAATATCTCAATGCATAAATTTTAGAAGACAATTTTGATGATACATGTGTACTTTCCATGTGATTCTATTATCTATGTAAGGCCCCAGGAATTTTTTTGTAGTTCACTTCTAAAAGGTCCTCCCAATAAAAAGTTAGTTTTCTCTTCTTTTTCAATGGAAGATAATGAAAAATGTATATGGCTAGGTTTATTATTATTACAGTGGAATTTCGATTATCCCTCCCCCAAGCACAAGATTTCTTTTTTGGGGGAGTAATTCCATAATTTATTGTAACTATTTGTAGCATAAAATCAATGGAATAAACTATTTTCATTCATTTTTATTCATTCATTCATTCATCCGAGTCTCGGTTAACCGAGCTAGTAGATAGAAGAAAAAAATTAACATTATGCTATTACTAATTTATGATTTATACGGTATGAATATACTTGTCATTGCTTATCAAGCACAAGTGATTGCAATGCTATCTGACAGCTACTAAATCGACCAAATCAAGCTACGTATACAGGACTCATACTGTACACACTTGCCACCTGCATCTAGCGAGTATTGTCTCTATCGGCGGCTGCTACGTCAAGCCAACACTTAATGAAGGTTTCATTAACAAAAGTGCAAGTGGGGGTCCAAATCTGGTTGAAAAACTTTGACATTGTAACAAATACTTTTAGACACATTTTTTTCTTTTGTCACTTTTCCTGGTAGTAGCACTTAACTTCCGTATTATCCGAGATTTTTCGTATCCGAGGTGGTCTTGGTCCCAATTACCTTGGTTAATCGAGATTCTACTGTAGTTTTAAGGTTCTAAGGTTTATTAGTTTTAAGGTTTTAATGTCCTAAAAACGATTGAATACAATAGCTTAGGTCTTCAAAAGCTTGAATTTCTAATTGGGTTATCTGCATGATTAGCTTAACCCTCAAATAAAGTTTCACTGCAATAGTTTTGGCCGATTTCGATTTATAAGTGGTTTAAAATGCCTAAAAAATTTTCAGAGTCTATTTTGGTTTCTTGCCACTTATTCTGTGGATGTTGTATGGATATGAAATATAAGTCTTTGTTAAAGACACACTGCGTGAAGAGCTTAACCCTTAAACAAAGTTTCACCGCCACAGTTACAGCCAATTTTGACTTATAAGCAATCCGAATTGCCTAAAAATTGTGTTCAGAGCCCACTTTGGTCCCTTGCCATTTATTTTGTGGATGTTGCATTGATACAAAACGTAGATAAACAGTTAAATATACACTGTGTAACGGGCTAAATCTTTAAACAAAGTTTCACCGCCATAGCTTAAGCTGATTTTGAGTTATAAGCGGTCCAATATGCCTTAAAAAAGTTACAGACAGACAGGAATTTGTTTGACGCTAGTTTCGGTTTTTGCAAAATATATCAAAACCAAACAATTAAAATTGATGGATTCATTGCAATGTAAAAATAAAAGTCTTATTTTATTTATATAGAAAAATTAAAGTCATCTTACCAGTACCTTGATTTACCAATATTATTTATAATAATAGCAATTAACGTAAATTTTCATTACCTGAAACAAACAGGTTTAAAATTTGAGAAACAGATCCCACTTCATTGTCTGCCACACACTTGTACGATCCCTGAGAGGTCTTGTTAGCTGGAAACCTGTAAAGTTTATCATTCAACACTAAAACACGGTGATTAGAAGAGAACATTGTTGGGGTATAAAACGGTATGTAAAGTCAAATTCAAAGTTTAGCCCAATTTTAATGTTTTTAGTGTTGTTTTCTTGAATTTTCATGAACAACAAAGAAACTCTGTGCAAATGTATTAAAATGAAATACTGTAACCTTTTTTCCTAATAATTTACTGTATTTCAGTTGAAAAACAAAACTCTTTGAACTTAAACTATATATTACAATGTGAGGGTTCTCACCGGATGACGGCAGAGTGGTAGGGCAGCAAGGTCTGCTGGTGGTACCAGGAGATGTTGGCTGGAGGATTGGACACGACCACACACTCCAGACGAGCGTAATGACCCTCACTCACTGTCACATTCTGCTTCCACTCTTTAATCTTAGGTGGAACTGTAAATTGTGAAAACAACTTTACTTAGTTTTCATCCAATATGACTTTTGTACAACTGTATTTTACATGTTATTTACGAGGGTCATCCACAAAGTAACCGCCGATCAGGCGTGACACAAGAAGTAGTGGGGGTAGCACCGCCATTTTTACATCAGTGTGTGCAGCAGCTCAGTATGCTTTGAACTGTACAAGAGTGAGTATCTTACAATCGCACGTTCTTCTGTCATAACTTAAAATTATGAGTGCCACGATAGAAAATCCTGCCAAGTGTGAAGTGCGAGGCGTAACAAGATTTCTGTGAATGAAACATTACTCAGCAGCTGAAATTCACGGTGAATTGTGTACGGTGTACGGCCCAAACATTATGAGTGAAGGTGTAGTCCAACAGTGAGTTCGTCTTTTTAAAAATGGAAGAACGAATGTTCACGATGAAGAAAGGAGCGGTAGGCCATCTCTTGTCAGTTTGACTAATGAATAGGCCCATCATCACTGTGTTGTTTAAGTTTTAAACCAAAGTAAAGCACATTTTCCATGAACTTTATAATTCCTAAAATATTGTTATCAATCATTTTCTTTTTTAAATTCTACCAAATTAAAAACACATTTATTAATAAGTAAGAACCAAGTATTTGATTTTAAGACGATTTTTTGTGCTGTAAGTGAAACCTGAGTTAGGGTTCAAAGTTACTTCTATAGATATTACATAAACACTCAATGAATTAACAGAAATATTATAACCCTTGCTAAACTATTCCATCAAACCAGATGTTTCACACAAATGTGGCAGGAGTGAAAACTGATAGGTATATTGTACTTTACTGAAAATTACAGGCCTACCTTTTAAAAATAACTCTCCTTGATCAGAAACATATGTCCTGGTGTTGGGAAGTGTAATACCATTCTTTGACCAGATAGTTTGAGGAACTGGAATACCAACTGCTGCACACAAAAGGCTTCCTGAGCCACCTATGGGCACTGACAAATCTGGAAACAAATGAATCAAGAATGCTTTTATTGTCACATAATACAATTGTTTACACTTTACATTGTTGGTGACAAGGTCAAAACTTAACCTAAGAGGCTAAGACTAACCTATTATAATATTATCTAGGAAACATGGTTTGGAAGTATGTCCGGAACAATCTTTTTCGATTGTTATACAATATTTAAATAGTACATAATTTACTTAACTATCATATAGGACATGGATAAAAAATTAATATATTTAAATTTAAAAACTTATTAGTTACAAATATTATAGTTAAAAAGTCAACAATAGACAAAAATAATATAGTATATGACAGAGATAAAAAATTAATATAATATTAAGAACTTGTTAGTTAAACATATTACAGTTTAAAACTGTAGTAACATTACTTCAGTCAGTGAACATTACTGATTTTTACATTGTAGTAAAAAATGCATTAAGACTATAAAAGGGATGCTCATTGAATTGATTCATAATTCAAAAGTTGGAAAACCTGTGGTAAAAGGGACATTGTTGTTGTAAGAGGGCTCTGTATGGTAGAAAAACATTTACTATACCATTAAAATTAAACTCCACCAATAAAGGCTGAGTTTTTAATTTTGATGGGTTTAACTAAAAGTTCAGGATCAAGCATTAAAGTATTTTAGATGTTTGAAATGTTGTAATTAAGGGTGTACCTAGATGTATTCTACTTACTTGCTGGGAGATGAACCACTTTCGGTGGAAAGCCTACTTGTAGTTCTACCGAATCTTTGGCAGAGCCCACTTTGTTCTTGGCCATACATGTGTACCGACCTGTGTCATCTGTCCTCACATGCTCAACAGCCAAATCCCCATTACTTGAGATCTGAAACCAACAGGCCAGCAACAAGCATTAGTATTTTGTAGGCTATGACTTTTAAAGAAATTCAAGTGGGAGACTTCACCTTAAATTTCCTCTCAGTTTTATCACTTATAATTTTATATTTTCTCTGTTGACAAATTCTGCAACAATCTTCCAAACATTATGGTCTTGATTATGTAGTAAGGTTGAAATTTTTGTTGGTAGTTGAACATTCAGATTTGTTAGTGTGTTGTAGAGAGAAATTTGGTATTTTTCATACAGTTTGCAGGCAAATATTAAAAGATCGGGAGATGCAGATTCTTCTTCAGAACATTCACAACGCTATAATATGATCTGTAGGTTAGAAATTATTTAAATCTATGTTTGAATTTCTTGATTTGTCTTCTTGCTTGATGGCAAATGGAATTTTGTTGTACAATTTTAACATAATGTAATAGTTTGTTTTTTAAAAAAGCTTGTAATAAAGTTTGGCACTTGTAAATTTTAAGAATTTCTTAAATTATGTTGATCTGTCAAATGTTTAACAATTTTGAATTTTTCTTGATTTTTTATAAACAACACCGCACATTCCAGGATATATATTGAGAGAAATACTAAAGTTTTAACACTTTTAAAATATTATTTGCAGCTTTCTCTCTTCTTCAGATTAAATATTTTCCTCACAGCTTTTTTTTGTAAAATAAAAAGGTATTTTGTCTGGACATTTTCATGGCCCCATATTGGAGTCCCATAGTTTAAATGTGTTTATACTTTATATATGTGTGTAGTAGATATTAAGTTTTATTTGTAAAGAGTTGTATGATGATAAAGAATGAAGTATAAATATCCCAGTTGAAACCATTTTAACTATTTTGTCAATATGACTTGCAAATTTCAAATTTTGATCAAAGGTTATGCCTAAAAAATAAAATGTACAGTAGAGTCTCAGTTATCCGACCTTCCGAGTTATCCGAATTCATTTATCACGAGTTTTCGCGGAAGGCTGTTGCGTGAAACAGCCCCTTTCATCACACCCGACTGTATGCAGCAGATTTCCGCACGATGCAGTCCCATTCCTACCCGACTGTACGCATTATATTCACGCGCTAGGTGACAGGTCGGTGACTGCACTTTCCTACCCGACTGTACGCATAGTTTTAGTACGCTACATGTATTTTAAAAGATTCTTATGTGTTAATAAAATTACTTTAACACATTTTCAATGTCGTTTTTACCGATTTCCGTGTTATCCGACCTTGCCAAGGCCAGTTTAGGTCGGATAATTGAGACTCTACTTCTTTTGCTAAAGATTAAGTTATATTAAACTCTCAACACTAAAAAGCAAAGTAAAACAGTCCGAGCAGGTATGTATCATCATACGCATATGGGTCAAGAAAGTCACTCTAAATAATTTGTATAAATATTTCACCTGACACTTCACAGTACCCAATAGGCATTATAAGTGTTTTTAGGGAAACCAAAAATAATGGGACACTATTGTCAAGATTGACCTAATTTGTTGACATGCCACAAACAAAATAAAATATACTCTGCGACCCAGCCCCCAATACCTTCATGTATCTAATTTGACCATGGAGACGATGTTAGTCTATACAATTAATACACTGGGATGAGTAATTTATCGACGTTTGTTTGAACATATGATGTCCTGGCTATTACAACTCCATTGTTACGGGATAACCAACAAAACTATATCATCAGATTGACATCATACTTTATTTATTTAAATATTGATAATCTAACCCGACACCTATCAGTTTCTTGACTAACCACTACTACTTGCTGCAACCAAGAGCCAATACGCGACCTCTTCTACACATCGTATTGCCTGAGTGTGCGCATTGCCGGTGGACATGCAGCTAAAAGGGACTACATACGAGATCTGTCCAATAAGTTCGCGAACTGGCGGCCTTGAGGCGATGTAAAGCTCTCCCCACTACATCGCGTGAATACTAGACATCTAAGGAAGGTTGTTTTTAATTTTACTTATTCTTCTCATAAACCCAAAAGTTAAAAATCAAACTTTGATTAACCTCCAAGTTAAAAATATAAACAATATATAATTTTAAATATTTATTTTACCAATAACAGCTGAACGGTAACTATTGTCTTTAATAAACCTCTAAATTCATACTTATGAAACCTTATACAATTCAAACTAGATCCCAGAGTAAAGTTTCGAGTCCTTCAATGGCAGAAAAAATAACATATGCAGATATCACCAAAACTAAATCTCATTTAAAGGCTAGTCAAATTAGACAAAAAAAGGGCAGTTAGAGGAAAGTTTAGGCACAGTCCTAATTCTTTTTGATCTTTATGTTTTCGAGGTCTCTGAACACGAATTTGAGGTTTGCTGACAGATATTTTGGTCGAACATTGTTTTTTGCAAAACAGTGAAAATTTTGTATTTTTTAGTCTTTGGCCTAAATCTCAGTAATTATGCATTTTATCGAAAAATGTGCCCTATATTAAATTAAAGGTAAGAAGATTTACCACTAGTTTTATATTTGACACTTTTCTCCGGCCAATATTTACTAGAGCACATGGAAAACCCTGCAGAATTTTCACTATTGAAAATACGCCATACTTTGCTTTTTATCCGCTTTCATGGAAACAAGCCGTGTTACAATAATTTTGACTATTTATAAGCAATTTTTACAGGTTAGACATGAAACTTTTATTTTATACTTATATAGGTGCCTATAAGTCAGTTGACCGACATGCATTCAATGCAATGCATGACTGTTAACTGACTTATGGGCCACCTGTAGTTATATCGAGGATCAAATCGAGAACAAACGACGTAGTAGTATAAAACAATGTCAGATTAGTTTTGTTCAATACAATTTTTATTTGGAAAACATTGAACTCAATAAAATACACTTAAAAATACTCTGTCTAGCACAAGCTTTACCTATATATGACTTTAATGGTAGAGAATAATTAGAAAAAAATAGAGCCCTTTCTTTGAAGGTGGACCAGAGATGGGAAATACTTATGAAAAGAATAAATATTATGGAAATAGTTGCATACTAAGAAATTATAACATATTGGGAATGTGGTGGTATTTATATAAGTAAGAGAAAATGTAAAAGCAATTGTTGGAATATTCAGGTAATTGAGTATTTAAGTATTTTCACATAGCCTTTGCAGGGTGTTAACCATATGTAATTCAGGGAAAACCGGGAATTATACCTAACATTTTCAATATACGGTTAAATACGATGGACGCTTGTTTTTCTGAGCAGGACACCCTGTTTTGAGTACCCTGGTGTTCCTCGCTTTCTTAAAGGCCTTGCCACACCGACATCCGTCCCTGGCGGACGCTAAGTTTAAAAATCGCCTCTGTGTTAACAAGTGGGACCGGTCACACTGGCATCCGCTGCTCGCTGGTAGCGGTAGTGTCCGCCAGTACCCTCGCTGAGATATTTTACCGCTACCTTCTGGTAGCGACTGGCAAGATGCGAGACAGTACCAAGGTCAGTACCAACTCATCCCTTGTCGCTGGCGCGTACTTTTGGTGTGGACTGGCTCGCTGTAAACGTCCGGTAGTCCTCGGCGGTAGCGACGGATGTCGGTGTGGTAAGGCAAGACCCCTTCACCGCTTCTAAGTTTCCACCGATGAAGAGGTCTTAGCAGCATAGGAAGAAGGAGGAACACGAGGGTACTCAAAACAGGGTGTCCAGCGCTCAGGAAAAACAACGCTCCTGTATGACAATGACAAAATTCTCAAGAGATTATTTCTATCATTGACATATTTACTATTTTAATATACTGCTTATGTATGTATGAAATAACTGATCTTACATGTATAAAAGCAATTTAATAATATATATATACTAATAATTGTACTAAGTTGAACAAATATTATAATTGTACAAATTCATTAATTTGTTCTAATTATTATCTACCAATTAAGTCAAATATAGGTAAAGCGCGTGCTAGACAGAGTATTTTAAGTGTATTTTATTGAGTTCAATGTTTTCCAAATAAAATTGTATTGAGTAGACAAAACTAATCTGACATTGTTTTATACCTACGCCGCTTTGTTCTCGATTTGATCCCACGATAGATATAGGAAGCCATAAGTCAGTTAACAGTCATGCATTGCATTGAATGCATGTCGGTCAACTGACTTATGGCCACCCTGTATATTATAGTATTATAGTATAAAATAAAAGTTTCATGTCTAACCTGTAAAATTGCTTATAAATAGTCAAAATTATTGTAACACGGCTTGTTTCCATGAAAGCCAGATAAAAAAGCAAAAGTATGCGTATTTCAATAATTAAATCTGCAGGGTTTTCCATGTGCTCTAGCATGTGAATATTGGCCGGAGAAAGTGTCAAATATAAAACTTGTGGTAAATCTTTTACCTTTAATTTAATAGGCACATTTTTCGATAAAATGCATATTTACTGAGAATAAGGCCAAAGACTAAAACAAGTACAAAATTTTCACTGTTTTTGCCAAAAACAATGTTCGGCCAAAATATCTGTCAGCAAACCTCAAATTCACTTCTTTTACACTTTAAAACATAGAGATCAAAAAAGAATTAGGACTGTGCCTAAACTTTCCTCTAACATAAGTATAATTTGACTAGCCTATTAATAGAAAGCAGATCTAAGCTGAACTTTACTCAAGGATATGTTAAACCATATAACAAAACACTAGTATCAAATCAGGCACACAACTCATCAAAGTTCAAAGATATTCTACAAATAAGACGCAGACAACATTAAATGCAGACGAACTTTGGTTGAATGATATACATATTGAATCCCATTTCAAGAGTCTTTCAAACTATATTTCCAAATTTCGAGATGACATATTACTCTCTGGACCAACTTTAAGCCAATTATTTAAACAAAGCTCAAACCATGACATTTTAACCACTTTAACAAACTTATCCTTTGACAAAATAAAAGTAGCATTCTTTTGTATCAACAATCATTTTGAATCTAATAGTTCTCTCAATGTAAATAGGAGAGGATCTCATTGGAGTTTACTAGTTTTTGACAGAGAGCGTCAAACATTTTTCCACTATGACAGCATAGTAGGGTCAAACTCCAAACAAGCTCAAATGCTCGCAGATAAAATAAATCCATTCTGCCATTTCTTGGAAAAGGAAACAATACAGCAAGTAGATAGCTTTTCCTGTGGACTACATGTTCTGTAAACACAAAATGCATGATTGATGATTTGATAAGTAGAGAATACTTTGAAAGCAAAACACTCAAACAGGCTGATTCAATCAACATAGAACCGAATACCAATCTATCTGATAAAGAAGGTTTTATTGAAATTGATAGTACATTATTTAATAGTATACCTACTAGTAAACATCAAGATAGGTCAATACTCAAGACAAAAGGTGAAAGTACCAAACGTAGCGATTAACAAGCCACAAACTAATGACAAGAAGAATTTTTCACGCATCAACTCTGTTCAAACTCATAGTAATATTGAAACGACCACTATTCTCCAATACCTTGTTCCAACAGATTCTCCCCAATAGAACTACATGATGAAGAAGAAGAAGGGAATAAAACAGGACTAGGGAAAGAATTAGATATCATGGAGATCAACCTTACAAGTCAAGTAAAAAAGCAATTTAAGTCGGGCAAAAATAAAAAACATAACAGGCTAAACAAAGAAATACCTAACAACGAAATAAATGCACAAATACCTAAATGCCCAAAGGAATTTAGTATAGAGGTACTTAACAATAAAAAAGAACAAAATATAAAAATAACTCAGTCCAAAGTTATAAAAAAAGATTTGATTTATATCCTATCAGACAGCCATGGAAGAGGTATTAGCCAACGTTTGAATCATGTTATACCTAGCAGCTTTAGCGTTACTTCTATGTTTAAACCTCTTGCTAATATTTCCAACGTAATAAACAATCCAGAAATTGTAGTTGAACGCATGACTAAAGATGATCATTTAATAATGATTGGTGGAACCAATGATTTACATGACATTAATTGTGAATCAACGGTTTTACAGAAAGTTAGAGATTTACTACTAAAGACCGAATCGACAAATGTCATCATTTGTAGTATTCCACTTAGATACAACCTTCCCATTCTTAATGATACTGTCAGACGGATAAATAACAAACTACAAGCATTGACACACGAATTTCACCATTCAGCATTTTTGTCTTTACACAGTTTTCAACGAACTGATTTTACTTCTCACGGGTTACATCTCAACCACAGAGGCAAATCGAAACTAACAAACTTACTTAAAGAACAAATTACAGGAATACATGAAATACAAGTTCTTGTGACAAACAGAAATTTACAATCAAGTAAAACTATTCCACCCAACAAAGCTCTAAATAGTCGGAATTTTTTAGAATTGAATGTGACACGAAGAAGAAACTTCTGACAAATACTTTAGAAAATACAAATTTAAAGCAGATAAAAACTTCAAATGATTATAAAGTAAATGGAGATAAAACTATATCTACTAACTTAAAGATTATTCATCAAAATATAGATGGTTTATTGAGTAAACTTGAAGGATTGGAGGTCTTGTTACTAGCAGAATCTCCAGAAGTCTTATGTCTGACTGAGCATCACTTGAAAGAAACAGCTTTTAAAGAAATCAAGTTAGTAGGTTATAAATGTGAGTCATATTATTGTAGAACCCATTTAAAGAAGGAGGTGTTTGCCTTTTGTTAAGAACAACATAGAAGTAACTAAACTCGATGTATCTGCTTATTGTAATGAAAGGAATATAGAACTAGCAGCATTGGTCTTAAAAACCATATCAGAAAACATAACTATCCTTGGTGTGTACAGACCCCCATCAAACACAGATATATTCTTTGAAAACATAACAAATTGTATCACTAATATATTTAATAACAATTTCAATAAAAGAGTAATAGTCTTAGGTGATTTCAATATTAACTTGGCTGTAAAAGGTGTAAGCCAGGATATATTTCTTAACACAATGTCGAGTTTTGGTCTAAAACAACAAATAAATGAGTTTACTCGAGAAGTAAGAGGCTCTAGAACGATTATTGATCATTTATATACTAATATACCTCCTCAAGAATTTCAGAGCGATATTTTACTAACAGCTCTTTCTGATCACCATGGTCAGATAGCCTTGCTGAAAACCACTGAAGATATATCTCGGCCGATGTATATGCAAAAAAGAATATTTAACCACAAACATATTTTAGAATTTAAACATGCACTACAGAATGAATACTGGGCTTCAGTATTTGAAGCAGAAACAAGCATGGATATCAAATATAATACATTCCACAACATATTTCAAACTCATTTTAATAATGCTTTTCCCATTAAGAAAGTAAAAATAAAAACTAAAAGTTATTTTAATATAAAACTTTCGAACAAAACCTTAGAACTTAGAAAAATCCTTAAGCAAAGATACATCAATTCAAAGAATTTTTGCTCCACACATCCGCTGAAAAAACAATATAAAGACACTAAAAAACAATACCAACAACTTATTAGACATGAAAAATCCAATTTCGTTCAAACAAGACTAAGTAATTCAAGAAACCATACAAAAGATATTTGGAACCTAGTCAATAATCATAGGAATAAAAAGCAGATTCAGCATGATATTGTAAGCTCGTTTAGGGAAACATCAAAAAACAGTGTAGAGCCACAGGATATTGCCAATAACTTCAATCAATATTATGTTAAAGTAGGGGATAGCAAAAACCAGCAAAAGAACACTTCCTCTTTAACACATAAAACTACCACAAATACTGAAGTAAGTATCAAAAATCAATATTTTTTCAAGAATTAGAAATTATAAAAATTATAAAAAGCCTAAAATCTTCTAGTGCAAGTGGATTTGATGAAATATCAACAACTCTGTTAAAATCAATAAACTTTGAAATAGCTTATCCTTTAACTCATTTAATAAATTTTTCTATTGAACACGGAACATTTCCTACATTACTAAAAAACTCAACAATAAAACCTATATTCAAATCGGGCCAAAAATTTGAAGAAAAGAATTATAGACCTATTGCCATATTATCATCAATAAGTAAAGTCTTTGAAAAAGTTATATTAAACAATCTCTCGTCTTTTCTAGAAATGAACAATATATTACCCAATAACCAGTTTGGATTTAGGAAACATTTATCAACAGTACAAGCGATGTTTGAACTTACAAATAACATTATTTCTTCTTTGGATCAAAATAAAAGAGCATTGGCTTTATTCTTTGATTTGCAAAAGGCCTTTGACATGGTTCCTCATGAAAATCTACTAAGAAAACTCAACATTATAGGTATTAGAGGATTAGCCCTAAACTGGTTTCAATCATATCTAACAGAAAGAACTCAAAAGGTAGAGCTAATGTTTAAAAATTACAAAACTGGCACTATGGAGAAGATTATATCCTCAGGGCTTCAAACAAAAAAAGGAGTGCCACAAGGTTCCAATTTGGGCCCAATTCTTTTCATAACATACATGTATGATTTAAAGATTCTTGAATCAAAGTCAAGTATATTCCTATTTGCTGATGACACAGCAATGACAATGTCACATGACGATCAGAAAACGCTTGAAGAACAAATATGTAAAGAAGGAAATATGTTAATCAATTGGTTTTCAAATAATGGATTCAAAATTAATTCGTCAAAAACTAAATATTTAAATTTTTCTATTAACAAAAACAACTTAAAAAATCAGATTAAAATAAATATTCAAAAAGAAGATTTAACAGAAAGTAAAAATGTCACCTATTTAGGATTAATTATTGATGAACATATGAACTACAAAGATCATGTGGAATATATATCAAAAAATTATCAAAATCATTATTTCTAATTAAAAGACTATCTAAATTTTGTTCCAAGGAAATCTTGTTGAATGTCTACCACTCGTTATTTATTTCAAATTTAAAATATGCTATACCCATTTGGGGAAGAACTTCCAATTTAAAAACCTTATTTATTCTGCAGAAAGCAGCAATTAGAGCAATTTTTAATCTAAAAGCTAGAGAATCTTGTAAAGAAATATTTAAACAAAATAAATTATTAACCGTTCCAGACATATATATTTTGAAACATTAAAATTTGCCAAAGAAAATCCACAATATTTTACATTTGAAACCTCAAAATTAAAAATTATAATATCAGACCAAAAATCTATTAGAAAATATATTTCATAACAAAACTTTTACGAAAAACATTCAAAATTCAACGCAATCAAACTAATTAACAAGTTACCTCAAGATATAAAATTTGAAGTCAACCTTAAGAAATTCCAAAAGAAGTTAAAAATTATCTGATTGCTAAGACTCATTACTCCACTAATGATTATTTGGAAGACAACGAAGACTGTTAGTTTCTACTTTTAAGATTAAGATTCTACTTTGTAATTGCTTATACAATTTTATTGTCTGCAGCAATAAATATTTATTTTATTTATTTATTCTTTGTGATTTTATTGATCTTCATTTTTTGATGAACAGCAAAAACAAATCAAATATAAACTGACACTGGCAGCTTGAAAGGCACTGCTTGACTTTCAAACAAGTACTGATTACTTCCTCAGATGTCTAGTATTCACGTGATGTAGTGGGCAGAGCTTTACGTCGCCTCAAGGCCGCCATATTGAACCAGTTCACGAACTTATTGGACAGACCTCGTAGTTGCACCGGTGCTCGGCAGAGTATCTTTGAGTATAAAAAAATAACAACTGCTTCATTTAATGCTGTTTTGGCGTGGAGCAGCAAAGGGAGACAAAAAAGGCTTGAGAGTCATAAAGATTCCCTTCCCCGTCTGGAGAACACTGCTGCCTGCTATGACAATGGCACTGTAGCAGGGATACTGCAAGTAGCACGCTCTATAGTCATTCTCAAAATGGAAACTATCGCAGTATTCGAGAGTTGACTGGATAAATGGTGGGTCTTAAAGACTAACGTTTTGAGAGGGAAGTAAGGTTGAGTCCTTGAACCAGTAGAGCTGAGGACTCGGGTGACCGGATGCTTGACAGCGCAGAGTGACAGAGTCTCCTTGCTTGACCAGCACTGAGCTGCGCTCTGCCACTACCCGGGGACGCTCCAGCCTCATCACCACAGCCAAACCTGTATCTACAAACACAAAACAACAGCGGTAAGTAACTCCATTGTTGTGGAGCCAGTAGAGTTGATGACTCGGGTGAACTGGTGGTAACTGGTAGCTACTATAAAGCTAGTCATTTATGAAATTGCTTGGCTAAATAAAAGGTTGATTTGGTTTAGATTTACTCTCTATATTAATTAAAATAATTTGAAAAGGTTTGTTCACACAGGGCTACTTGTAATATTATTAAAGAACAAAAGACAATAAAGTACCCTTTTATCATCTTTTATTACCCACACTTATAATATAATTAAAATAACTATTTAAAAAATATCTAAAGTACCCTAAATTATTCTTTAATAACACGACTTATGACCAGTCTCAGGCTGATTATTGACGGACAAGATCATTACCAAACCTATATAAAGGACTGACTTTTTGTAAAATTTGGCTAGGCATTTCATTTAAGTTTGAAGATGTAATGTTCTTAAAAGTAGGTTTAAATTTTCTAAGTACCTGTTCCAGCAAGGTTTCCAGCTTCACAAGTGTAGACACCCTCATCCCCGAGCTTCATATCTTGCAAATGTAAAGTCCAGCGAGTGTTATCGTTACTCTCGTTCACATCCTTAAATTGAAAAATACCATTAGTTCAGTTGTTTACGTAAATTATTTAACACTTGGTATAAATTGTATATAAATAATAAAAAATGGGTAATTGTACTTTAAATCAAACCTATGGTTGAAGTAATACACTTGGAATGTTATTAGATGAAATTAAGCAAGAGATGAGCTCTTAGTGGCGTTGAGCTCTAAGATCGCAAAAAGGAAGGAGGTTACTGAATGATACCTGAAGAGGGGTGTGGTTCTTCCTCCATGTAATGGATGGATACGGAGTGCCAGTCAGCACATTACAGTGTATGTCGAAGCTAGCCCCATCCATGAACTCAAGATGAGAGGGGGACACTTGAACTCTGGGCTTTTCTTGAAGAGACAGATACACCCTGCCTGAAGACTGGCCATCTGCATACATAGCAACGCTAAATTTTAGTTAATTAAAACAAGTTAGTGCCTAAAATAGTTTTTTTTTGGGGGGGAGAGGAATTTTTCAGGTTAGCAAAAGAGATTTTTAGGCAGAAAGGGATGTTTAAAAATAATTTTTTGCTGATCTGGTAATTTTGGGACATTTCCAAATCATCTACTTTTTCAGAATTTTACTCTGATTGTCTCGGCAATCCTTATTTAAGACTCCCCTAGTCACAAATCATATGCAAATAAAAATGTTTAAAAATAATTAAATTTTTACTTATTTAAAAAAAATTAAATGTGTTTCTCTCTCTTTTTTGAAATTGTTATGTCAACTATTACCTGAAATTATTAGAAAAGTGTAATAAATTGTAAATAATAATATCGTATCAAAGCTGTACCATACAGTCATGCTGTACCATACACATTATTTATAAACCTCATAAATGGAACAAAAGTTTTAAATTCGTACAGTAAATGTACTTTTTTATAAACTGTAAAAAGAACTTTTTCAACCCTTCCTTTTTAATTTGCGATTACTAAAACTGGCTTTAACCCCGCTCAAAAACTTCCCAAAATCAAGCAAGAAAAATTATTTTTGCCCAGTTCTTGCCCAAAAGGAAAAAACCAATCCCGTTCACCCCTTATAATTAATAATCAATCAGTGGTAGCAATGAATAAAAACTAGTACATTACTTACCCTTGTTTTGAGCAGTGCAGGCATACCATCCTTCAGTTGTCAAGTCTGGAGCGAGTATTTTCAGACTATTGTTTGATCTTGATATTGTGTAAAATGAAGATGGATTTATCGGCTCCAATAGTGTTTGATTGCTTGTTGCTAAAAATTATAACATTTTTTTATCTTTCAGTTTACAATTCTGTTTAATGCAACAAAATTCAAATAAATTAAAAATATATTTGTCTTTATAATGAAACAATAGAACTTTATTGTGAGGGAGATTTAAGAAAACTAATTCTGTTATATTTTTACAAAAATAGGTAGAAGATTTTCATTTTACAGGTCAACAGACCTCATTGGTCCAATTTTTTTCTTTGTAATGTATAAACTATGATTTGTGGTTTCAGGACCTATTTAAAGCAAATTACCTTCTTTGTAGCCTGAAGATCCTGATGAACTTAGAAGCTAGATGTGGCGCTAACTATTGTTTCGGTCTAATAAGACCATCTTCAGAGCACTATCACTATAACTGTTTATATACACTTAATTACATTGACCTCAGTGAGTATCCCATGTAAACAGTTATAGTGATAGTTTAGTTAAGTGATCGTGCTCTGAAGATGGTCTTAGACCGAAACGACAATCAGCACCACATCTAGCTTCTAAGTTCATCAGGATCTTCAGGCTACAAAGAAGGTACTTTGTAATGTATCAACATGAACAAAACACCAGTTTATTGGCATAAATTTAAGCAGTAAATTATTGGGCTTCAATCACAAGTGTAACAATTAGAAAGGATTTAAGCCTTTGCGGTCTCATTATATTTTTAAATTTTCGTAAAAAGCCTTCCGTATGGGTTTCCCCAGTCCCCTGTAAGCAAAATTTCAGCAAAACCCCTCTCTACATGGTGCATTACCAGTCATTGAACCACACCCTCTGCTGGGATTTAGCGCCTCCTAAGCTCAAAAGTGCCACTCGCCTCACTGGATTTGATGAGCCATTTTCTCTTCAGTGATCCTCAGCGGGTCATTGTGGCCCCGCACCGGCGTGATCCAACAACTAGCATTGCACCGTACCAGGCGCACCGGGTGGGATTGAACCGCGCTGTGACAGACAGGGGCCAGCTGTCCGTCACTATAACCACTAAACCACGGGCTGTTTGTCGTGGCGGTCAAACTCACACTTGAGTTGCCGAGGAGGGGAGGAGTGGTAGTTTCGCTCTTCTCTGCTAGGCGTTAGTGTTCGTAGCCTAAACTATCAGAGACGGTTTCAACCGTCTCTATACTGCACATCCAAGCGTTCAAAGGAAATAGTTTGTCGACCTATAGTCGACACGCGACCTCAAAGGGTTAACATACGATATCAATAACTACTAAGATTTTCTAAGCTTATTTAAAGAAAGAATGAGTTAATGTTTGTCTTACCTTGAAGTCCTTTGTTGGCTAGTCGAAACCAGCTGACAGTGTACAGTGTGTCACTGGTGACATTACAGAATAATTCAACAACCTCTCCAACTTTAGCAACCACTTCCTTTGGGGTAACAATATGTGGCGGTGGACCTGTAAAAATCGTAACTTGCAATATACACAACTCCCGATAAAAACTCAATACATGTCCACTAGTTATTTACTCCAAATAATTATAAAATGAAATACTTTGATACTTTTGATACTTTGATTTGAGACCTCACCAGAAAGCTTACACAATAAAGTAACTTTTTACGTTTCAGTTTAGTAATAAAATTCCTAACACCAAAAATTAATTTAATAAAGTAATAGCTCGAAATTGCTGGGAACTTTATTAGTTTTGTTTTGTTTATAGAATCACAGAATACCCAGAATTCTCCTAACATTAACAATAAAATTCAATTTACGTCCCCCTTTTACAAGCAGTTGTTAGGTACATATGTTATTTTCTAAATAAAAAGCATGTCTGTTAAAACAAACAAATTTTTAGTAAAAAGAAGAAACAGACTTTTTTGTCAATTCTGGAGAAAAACTACTCTGAACGTTTCGGGCTGTTAAAAACTCCATCTGTCTTCAGAGGACTACACTAATAAAAGAACTACATTTAATTACATATCTTAACTTAATATCTAACCTAAGACTTTACCAAACAAACAACTCAGGTTAGATCTTAAGTTAAGATATATAATTAAATGTAGTTCCTATATTAGTATAGTCCTCTGAAGATGGGTGGAGTTTTTAACAGCCTGAAACATTAGTAATAGTTTTTCTCTAGAAGTGGCAGGAAAAGTCCGTTTCTTCTTTTTACTAAATTGCTACTATTATGAACATTAAAAAAAATTATTATAAAATATTTGTAGCATAAATTAATTAAATAAAAAAACAATACAGAGGAAATATGTAGGCCTAATGTGTTGGTCTGACTGACCTGTGACAGTGAGTTTTGTGTCTCTGAGAACACTGCGTGGGTTGTTGGGGATCTGAACCTGGCAGACATATCGGCCAGAGTCACTTTGTCTCACCGCAGGGATCTGCAGAGTCACCTCTGCAGTCTGACTGCAACCAAACAGGTTAGGCGTACACAATACTACAACCAACAAAATTACAACACAAGAAAAATCTTAGTTACAGTTAACGCCAACTAGCATGAAGCGCGACTTGCACATGCACGTGGATCACTCTTCTCTCTCTATTCTGCCAAGTATAGTCGGTGTCTAGCAAACCTGCTGTGACTGTCACAACAAATAAACATAACTTAACCTCCTCATCTAGTTTTAATACTTATTGCAAAAGAATCTTTTAAAAATAATAAAATAGAATCAACTCAAATGAGTTTGAATTATCAAAATAAATTTAACAAACTTTAACTACATTAAAGCTGTAAGTGACTTAATTATATTTTATTGTGTTCTTAGAAAGAAGGACGGAAGGTACACGGATTCACAGGTTCTTGGCTCGTGTGTAGGCGATTTGATTAACGAACAGAGATTCACCCAGAGGTAACCTCCATGATGCGACTTCTGGAAGGTTTTAAAGGGCTCATTTATCGAGGGGTATCGCGAATATTTTTACAGGATCAATATTGGTATCTAGAAATTTTGGTATCGGCCCATACCTATTAGATAATAATGTTAATAATAAATTAAGCCGATACTTGTAATAATATATTTACATACAACCAAACTGTTAGTAAAAAGGGGCTTACTTGAAATGAAGTTTCTTGCTTTTGGCAGCACCATCTTTGTACCAGCGAACTGTGAAAGGCACTAAAGATTCAACTTGACAGACTAACGCAAAGGACTGACCAGCTCTCTCTGTATGTGAGGAAGCCATTGTTACTGTCGGTAACTCTGAAACATACTAATCAGTTTAGCAAGACTTCTAGAAGAGTTAGCTGAGAGTAACACACTACCAGTGGCGGATCCAGGAATTACTGAAGGGGGGCTGCACACTGGGGAATCTGGGGGGTATGGAATACCCACTAGGCCAGGGGGGCGGTCCGGAGGCTCTACCCCAGAAAAATTTTAAAATACTAGGCCCATAAGGGCATTTTTAAGCAATTTTTAAATTGATAATTCACCAAATAGATTGTTCATTTAGTGAGTCTAAATTCCTAAAAGAGAGAAAAATTGCTTGTGAGAACAAATAAAACACACAATCTTCAGTCAGCGATGAAGAGGACAAGTATCAAGTAAAGTATCAAGTAAGTAATGTACAATTATTCAGTTTTGTTGTTACCTGGAGGTTGAGCACTGATGGCAGTAGCAGTAATTCTCTTGACAGGGAAAGCATCCATTCCATAACCACTCACCTGTAAATTTTACTTAATTTCAGACAAACTTAATTATTGGGCCAAGAGGTATATCTATTAGTATTAATCAAACATTATAAGATAGTTACTCAAATAAATAACTATTGTATAAAACCATTGATTACAAGTTGACAGTTTATACACAATTAATCATACCATTATTATTCTGTAAGTCTTCCTCATTTTTCTCGGGAGTTGTTCTCTTGATTTTTAAGGCAGTCAAGAATGAGACTGGTTGTTTTATCACAGCTACAAAATGCACACCGGCCTATTTCCTTAGTTGTGGTTACCATCCTTGTATTTAAGGGGAAAAGCCTTCCATCAGGTAATTCACAAGTGACATAATATATATGTTTTAACAGCCAAAGAATTTGTGTTTTAATTTTAAAAACTATTGCATAAATAACATATTCATATAGCCAGTAAAATACTTATCTGTAGAAAAAGATATTTACACTGAGATAGAAGAACTCGTCGGGAGGAACGAACGGACCTCCCGTGTAGAGACCAGGCTGTCCATGTACAGGGCACAAGGTGATGAAATCTGCTATAGATCCATTTAAGTGAACCAGTTCCAGCTTCGTCAAGTTGTACAGGTTACCTGGCTCTGTTGCTCTGATCAAAACTGAATTCTGTCCAGCTGCAACATTAACCAGTCTGTCCAGTACTTTTAGGTACTTTATTTCTTGTAATTTTTAACTAAGAGCATTTTTTTTTTAGCGGTATCAATCCTTTTCATGAGTCAGATTTATAGAAAACATTTAATACTGAAAATAAAAAGATTGATCCCTTATTGTTCTTTCTGCAGCAGAATCATTTTCTACAGGCTATGGCTTTTTTTATTTTACATTATTCTAGATAAAGCATTGTCTTAATCTTTGTAACTTTGGCACAGCTTCTCCGATACATTCTGGTTTTACAACTTTAGCCTATAGACATTAACATACAGTAGTCAAGATTATGAAAATGATTTTACCATGTAAATTGAATAAGTTCACTAAAACTCTTGAGAGTTGGCAATTAATAAAAACCTAAAAAGCTCTTATAAAACCAATTCTTCTTGAAAGTTTGAACAATTAGCCATCAGTTGACTTGTAATAAAGTTGGACAATATTTAATTATTTTCAAACCCAGAAAATTGGATAATTTTTTACCGCTTCTACTTTTTATAGATTGTTATAAAATGAACCCTAGTGACGTGGGGTTGTGATGAGTTACATTTCAAAGGTCGGTGGTAGGTTTCTGCCATGTTGGTGGTGGGGATGACTGAGAAGCCGTGGAGGAAGTCTGAGCTGCTGAGTCCAGTGGAGCGCACAGTGTGAGGTGAGTCACTGCCCACCTGCAGCGTCCACACGCCAGGTGGTGGTTCCTACGAAATACATTGTTTGGGTTAAAGCAATTGACCACGTCTAAATAAAGCACTTTGAGCATACCAGTAATTAGTCAAATGGAGATATCTTAGTGCTTAATGTTTAAAATTTTGGTTTGGATATTGAAAAAAGCGGCTATTTATTAAGGTTTTGCAGCTTCTTCAGCCAAAAAATGTCCTATAAGCTATTTAGAATAACCCTGTCCATTTGAACTTTTGTTTATATACTGCAACTATATGCACTCTTGCCCTCGGTACTATCCGGATGGGTTTTTGACTATTTAGCGGAACCATCAACACAAAAGACAATGTTTCATTGCTGAAAATGCAACCTATGAGATTTAAAGTAGTTTGTGTGGATTTTAAGTAATTACGTGTAGTACATTAGAACTTCCCCTAACAAAATCCTAGTAACTGGAACGGTCAAAAGCTAATCCACAAAAGACAATTTTCGGTACTCTGCTTTCGTGAGTTGTTTTCGCACATCTAACCAAATTTCAAGACAAAATAAGGAGTAAGTAGAAAGTGGCGTGTTAAGGGGGTTGAAAGGACAGAAGGTACCTGACTCTCTAGTTCACACCACAATACTACGTGTCACATGTTGTTTTACTCTGTGAAATTTTGGTTATCCAAAATGAATTTAATAAGTGTATGAAAATAACTTAATAAACTTAACTTCCACTCGCTTTACTTCGGTTAAGAGGGTTTCTACTGCATTTCATGTTTTGAGGTTCAGTAGAGTTCAATAATCTGATCCATTCAGGACTATTGATACTTTGAATTTTGAAAAACTTTGATTATACAGCAAAAGTTATAAACAAAAGTGTTGAACATATTATTTTTTAATTCATAACTACAGTGGCGCAGGAAGAGTCACCTGGTCTGTTTGTAATAACTGTGTGACACAGGTCCTGCTGACATTGATACTGAGAAAAATGTAGATAGGACACCCGGCTGACTTGTATAATGCATGCCGCAAGTGAATTTCAAACACTCCACTTTATGTCCGACACTAACTAATTTACTGTAACGATTGAAATTAACAATGCACAGTACTATACAATTATTCTTTCTTTTTTTCTGTGCGCATTTGGTTTAATAGAATCTTGGATTATTGAGGCTCAAACTATCAAGTTATACTGTACAATTACGGATTCATATTATTTGCAACTTTTTTCAATGGTCTGCATAATTTCTAAATGATCCATTTTTTTAATAATCGATACTGTATTGGATCTCAGTTAATCTGCATAAAAGGTTCCCCTCTAATAAAGTTTAAAAAATTGTTGTAACCATCTTTTATTTGTTTTGACAGGTACACATCATTTGATAACCAATAACTTGCATCACATACAATTTACCTGCACAATATACCCAACTTTATAGCACTTAAAATTTACCTACACAATATACCCAACTTTTTTGTAACCGATCTCTATCTCTAAACAAATTAAAATTAATGATTTAAACATACCTTAACATTAACAACTTTCACATTTTGCAAATCAAGTAAAGGGGTAAGTTGAGGGGGATGTACAGTTTTCCCTCTAGGGTCCACCACTCCAATTGATGGGTTCGTGCCTGAAACGGAGACTGTGAATTCTTTGAGTGACTGATCAATTTCAAGAGGTAGCTCGGAACCATTTCTAGCTGAAGGTCGTTCAACTGACAGCAAATTGACTTTACGAGATTGCAGCGAGACTCGCACAAAGCTCAGCACCTAAACACAATGAAAAGAATAAGTTTATAGTCGGTCAAGAAGACTCCCATTGAAAAAACATGGGCAGAAGAGAGGACTTGTACCTCTTAAGTAAAATAAACATTGAATTGTTTAAATCATAACATAACCACAAGAGGAGCAAATAACTTAGTACAGTACTTTTAATGTGGACCCTGACAAAAATTGCATGTGTAACATAGGTTTCAAAGAGTAGTATGCTAAAAATAAAACAAGTTGCCTAACGAAACCAAAAAAACTTGCAGAGCATCATGTTTTAACGAAGAGTCAATTAATAATAATAAGTCCACTTTGCATTATTACCGAAACACTGAGAATTTTTAAAATTTTTAGGATATCACAAGAAAAACTAAAGAATTTTTAGAGTTTCCTTTACAGTACGATTGGATGGTCCTAGAGCCTGGCACAATGATTTCTACAAAGTCAATTGGCCTAGCCTTACATTTCATTCGAAACAAATTTACATTCCATTCACCACTCTTAAATTTTATATTTCGCTTTAGGCGTAACTAAACTAAAATACAATTTTTGTATTTGTTCTAATTGGATAATTTTAGTTATAAAAAATTAAAAGCTAGAAACGCAAAAAACATTTAATCAAAATTCAAACGTCAAAACACTGGAACCAGAACATAACAAACAAAACAGTCAACAAAGTTATATATAAGCAACAGATGCGCCAACACCATCTATCACAGTCTTATTGGAAGTGAGGTTACTTTATGAGAATGAGACTATAGCAAAACATACAAAAAACTTAACTCGGCATGACAGGCTCAAGTGATCAGCTGAAATTAACCTCTATAATATTTCAAAATTTTAAACAGATTTGTTGATGAGTAGAAATTTTAATCTTATTAGAAAACCAACGGTAAAAATAAAAAATAAAAATACAGTTTATTTTATAAAACCAGGCCGACACGCAGCTAAGCGCTAAAGTACCGCAGACATGAGTGAATCGAATTTTCTTTGCAATTTGTTACTCTAATCCGCTCAACTCGCAACTTCGCTTCGATCTACGGTTTCAGTTATATATTTTGTATGTTCTATAACAACGAGTGTTACTAGGCAGTAGGCTGTTCGCTACACTCACAGCCTCGCTTCGGCCTTTGGCAGACTTACGACTTTTTATACTGAAAGTTACACTACATGTCTAGATACCATGAAGGGAAAACAAATTTTAAATTTCAGTAAAATCTGATAACTCTATCCATTGTTATAGAAAGAAAATTACTTTTTGCCCGCCATTTTTGATGGATTTTCATAGTGTTTGGTACATCTATGTATAGTAAAATAATAAGTATTAATTTTATTACAAACTAGCTGTGTACCCGAGCTTAGCGACGGATAAAATGTTACAGTATTTTGACTTTAAAGTATTTCCGTACAAAGGCAGGCTGTAGCTCGGGTATTGGCATCAAACTACCAATTCTCATACCTGTTCCTTCATTTTGAAAGTGGATACAAAATATAGCTAAAGACACACTGCGTAATGGGTTAAATACTTAAACAAGTTTAAACAAATAATGTTTAAAAACCTTTGGGGAATGTTTTTATAGGATTCTGAAATTTGATTTGACGTACGTACTTTGTGTCACACAACCCCCACCCGAGATCCTGGGGGGAGGGCCCTCCCAAATTCTTTAAATACAAACTTCCCTTATAGCCTCTCAAAACAAAGGGTCCTTCAACACAAGTTCAACGACGCAAAGAAACATTTTTATCTCGACTCGTTTTTTAAAGATAGCACAAAATCAGGTTTAAAATGTCACATTTCACATATGATTTCTTTTTAATGACAACATTTTCTTCAAAATACGGGTAACATCACAACCCTTCAACGTAATCCCATTGAGTATTTTGAAGGAAATGTTGTCATTCAAATAAAATTGTACGGTAGGTGAAATCTGGCATTTTAAATCTGAGTTTGTGTTGTTTGAATTTGGAGCCCCAATCTTTTAAATACAAACCCCCCTTTTGGTCCCTCAAAACAAATAAGGGCCCTTCAGGCTTCAACTCAAGTTCAACGCAAAGAAACATTTTTTTATGTATGTATGTATTAAAAAATTTGGGGGGCCCTCCCTCCCGGATTTTGGGTGGGTTGGGGGACGCAAAGTATGTGAAAACAAACTTCAGAATCCTATAAAACATTCCCCAAAAGGTTTTAACAAAATATATTTCCTTTTTCAAAAGTTATATGGTGCAAAGTGGGGGGAGACATTTAAATCTCAACCTGTATACATATGTATGTAAAGTGTTGAAAAAAAAGCTCAACACATGTTCTGGGAGTCAGGATCGGTGCTCAATTCATGGTCCTGGACCTGGATCTTACCATGCAGACTGCACGAATAAATCATTTTTCCAAAGGAAATTCTATAACAAACGTTCAAAAACCAACCTCGTCAACGTCAGTCTTGTTTAGATGGTAGACTTGGCCAGAACTGGTGGCTGCTATTTGATGATAGACCTGGTACCCATCATGAGTTTGATCACCACAGTCACCAGTCATCACAAATACCACCTGAAACATTGTTAAGTTATAAAAGTAATATATTAGTTGATTCCAATTGGAGTTCAGTCATTGATTCTAAATATTTAAAGTACGCCTACCATTAAACCATGTTTTGCACCATTCATGGTTTGCAATAATGTTCAATTGCATTGCTCATCAGTCATCCCACTCATTCTTCATCCTTACGGGTACGCCGTCTCAGTCACTCAGTGTCGTGGCAACACCTGACGCAAGGGACTGTGCGAGAGGTCAAAATACGCCGACACTTTTAAAGCTAAAATTAAGTATTTACACTCATCATATATATAGCCAAGGAAATTATCCAAACGGGGAGCAACAAGTGAAGCCAAATCGGTTGATGCCTGGAAAGCATCCAAAGAAAACATTTCCGCCTAATGCGAGTACGATCCGTACACAAACTTCTATTCAAATATCTTTCCATTTCGTATATAATTAATAGAGTTGACAGAGAATTTTGAAACTTTACATTATCAATCACAAGTGATTATACATTTTCTTTTTTGCCCCGGTAAGGAAAAATGGTTTCCAGTTACGAATGGATTGGTTGAGTGTTGGTTTGGTTTGCCGACTTCTCCAGACACCTTGTAGACACATAGTTTCTTAGTTCAAGTTTTGACACAGATAATTTAAGATGTTCAATATTTTATACAACGGGAATAAGGATGCGACACCCCCATCGATGATCACTGCACTTGAGTAGATCCTTCAAGTCTAGGGCGCGCTATTCTGCTGGCGTTTTAAGATCAAATCTTGATCGACCAATTGTTGAATACCATAAGAAAGAAAAACTGCCATTTTTTATCAGTTAGTGATTGTTTTACCTGCGATTGTTTCCGCTGAATCAGAGGCAACACTTCATTGATTAGGTGATAGTCTTTGGCCCTCGCGTCGGTGAAAACGTAGATGTACGAGTTTGGCCGGCTGAGTTGCAGCGCTTGCAGAACTGCCCCCACTGACGCCTCGGGGCAGTCTCCTCCGCCGTAGATCTCGATTTCATTCAGCCTTTGTAAAAGTAGATTGTGATCCGTTGTGACAGTCACTGGTCCTATCGCTGTCACATAAAACGACTCGAATGAAGCGTGTGATACACTAATTTAATGCCAAATTTAGTGTGGTGTAGTGATAAACTTATTTCGTTTGTTTTAAGTTGAACCCCTTTGGGGTTTGAGTTGAGTTGGGTTGAGTAGGATAATATAGAAGGCTATAAGGTAAATCCGGTATAACAAAAGTGAAAAGTCAACATTATAATACCAACAATGGTTAGGTAGGGCTCGGTAAAAAGGAAAAGGATGAGGTCACAGACAATAGAAACTCAAACTCTACAATATAAAATTTGATTCTCTTACATATTGTAAAAACAATTAATACGTTGTACCTTCATATCCATTACATATCACACACTCGTATTTCTAGTCTTTAAGTGAAATAATACACGATCACTAAGGTCGCCAAGCAAAAACCGAAACCTAATTTGATCTAAAACGCGTTTTGAGTAACCGTATTTTCAAAATTATTGTTCCATGTCCCCAGTAGTCGCCCGCCCTAATCAGGCCTCCTCTGTCATTTTACCCACGAGCCGCCACTGCTGAAAGCTAACCAAAACAAATTACAGATTTGTGCCTGTTCTCGCAGATGCGAGTCATCTTCGACAGGATTGACAGACGTCTCTTAATTTCGTGGGACTACCAACCGGAAAATGCCACCAGGAGAAGCTTCGGAAAGGTGCTTCGCGTAGAATTGTGGATGGAATGTGAAGTGTGAACATGGACTTACGGGCCAGCTATACTTTACCTAATAGCTTATAACCATAGAATTATTAATAAGTTTCGTTAAATTTCAGTATAAAGTATAATTATATATTATAAAATAAATAGTTAACTAACAAATATACTAACGCCTTGTTATTTGAAACTCTTAAAACAGTACTTTTGTATAAGGGGTATTTCTACCACAGCTAAGGATTGCGTCTCTAGTGACGCTTCAACCTCCGACCTCGCAAGTGAGGGAAGGGATGCCATTAGATTTTAGGCGAATTTGCCCTCTTCATAGATACTGTACCGACCGTTCAGTGGTATTATTATGGCTATAGTCAAATAATAAATAGTTAGAAAAGAAAAGGCGAAACGTGCGGTCTAGACATTTTAATTGCATTATAACGTTGACAACTAGACTAAAAAGAAGATAACCTTACTATTAAGATGCCTATAGTGACGTTTTTAAATAAACATTTAAATAAAAAATGCATAGACAAAAAAAGGAAATGGTCCGGAAATTTTCGTTGCATTAAAACAAAAATAGTGGCTAAAGTTCCTTTTATTTTAGTCTGGTTGGTAACGTTTTAATGCAACAAACATTTCTAGACTGTTTTGCTTTGCTTTTCTCTCAATTGTTTATTTAAAGTTATTTTACATAAGCTATTAGGCACCTCCCAAAGTAAAAAGTATCAAAGTACACGTACTTCAAGAATAAAGATCATGGCTAACATAAGTGAGATTATATGCAGATTGCATACATTTATGCAAATTCAAACGCAGCTATCTGACAATGTCAATGAAACTATCTTATCAGTTGTATCACATCCGGTTATCAGCACATACATGCGTTTAATTAATCTTAATTTGATGTCATACTCGTACAACCATGTTTGTTATTTTTTTAATTTGACTACAGTTCCACGCCATCTTGGTCCAGCTGAACGGATTTTGTTCTTGTTTGGTACACATGTTGACGGTATTGTAAGAGTGTTAACATAATTAAAGGTCAATGAAGTAAGTTTCATCGATATCTGATTATAAATGCAGTTTTAAAGCATGAACCCCCATTTTTGGGGCGCTACGCTATTTTGCTGAGACCTAGAAACTTATAAAAGGAAATTTTCATGCCAAATTCTTGCAAAGAACTTCTGACAAAGAAATGTTGTTTGTGGAGTATGGTGGTATTAAGAGCTCTGTCTCCCATGGGAAGTCACTAAAAAGCTACTTGACCTAATTTCAAGAGGAATACAAACTATTCTGTATCACACAAGTAATGCTCAGATTGCGTAAAACTCACCCATTAAAAAACAGTTTTCAGCATTTTTAAAATGTGCAGAGAGAAATGGGCTTTAGAAATGCAGCAATCGACCTAAATGTGCCCATACGCTGACTGCTGACGAGTGTGATATCTGAGCGGTACGGGCTTGAACTATAATAATCCTATGGGGAGATCTTGTTCTGTATAGTTATAAGTATATGGAACTAAGTCTAAGTCAACCTTCAGTTACCGTCAAAACTTACCCGGATCGTGGAAAGGTACAAGAACGTAGTTATATATTGGTTTGTCGGGTCTCTCCAGCATGGTCTCCATGATCTTGGCAGCGCCGTGACGTACTTGCACCAGGTCATCCCACATGGAACCTGTGGTATCGAACACGAAGGCCAGAGTGGCTGAGCCCTCTGCATCCTTGGGCCCGGGCTCCTGGTCACTCTGGTAGTCATCCCTCAACAGTGCGTCCAGCACACGCTCCTCCTCTTCACGTCTGCTCTTTCCCACTACTCTCACTTTCTGCGATCTGGATGGTTCGGATTCGTCTTTCCAACCCGTCCGGAACACAATACTTCTATTACCGCTTACATCAAACTGGTCTATATATTTTGCCACTGTTGTACTATTATTTTGTACCGACGAGTTTTTGTCATATCCGGTTATTTTATCCCATATATCTTCGTCTTTCAAACTTGTTAACAAGTCTACCGATATATTCCGCTCTTCAACTACACTTCCGACAAGAGGATCGTCACTCTGCACTCCGGTTGTTTCACTTTTTGACTCACTCACACCGAGAAATTTCAATAATCGGTCGATCGCTTGATGGATGGCACTACCAGTATCATGTTGATCATAACTGTCGTCACTATAGTAGTCCACGTTGTCTGTCGCTGTCACCTCCCCTAACACTAGGTACACACACACGCAAGTTAGAGTGGTCACACTCACACACGCACTACTCGGCCTCATATCTCACACTCGGCCCTCTCACTGCGGCCTCTCACACTGCCCCTTCTTATCACCAGCTGATAAAACCAACACTATCTTTCTACTTCCTCGTGGCACCGAAACAAACTGTAAATCTAATCAACATGTAACAACATACTCGTATGTTGAACATGTTTACTAAAAACATCGCCGACACGTAGCCACAAGCGCTACTGAGAATCTTAGCGAATTTCCAATAAAACAGAACAAGTTTTCATTTGTAAATTTTAAATTAGACGAAGTTTTATACCCTATCCTCACAGTCACCACTTACATTTGTAATGTGACTATACAGTAACGCTAGGTAAAGGTCGAGGTTAAATGGTAGAGGACTTTGTAGTCCTAACTTCGCCTTGTTAAACAATACAAACGCTACTGTTTTTACTTTCTGTATCCAAGGTAACTTAGGCTAGTAAATTAGGCCCAGCCAGTGCTCTGAATGTCAAAGCGCAGAAATTTTGATTAAATAATTAAACAGGACCTCCTTTAAAACGGTTAGCTCTAGAGTAATGGGAGTTGTTTTGATCGATTGAGAGAGTTAAATTCTACTATACTTGGTGAGCTTTGTGTTCTTTCATGGTATATATATAATATAAAGGTATATATAAAGTCGATAGACTCGAAAGTCTTGCGGGTACGGCAGCGTTTAAATTAAGTGTGCGAGATTTTAGTTTTGCTACAATACTTTAGCATCAAAATTGACTCGTGTAAATATCGCTCCGATGCAACTACTCGTGTTCAGAAATGACGTTGCTACTGCCTACTTTCCCTACAATGTAGCGTGTTAAAGTTGATAATTGTATCATTTCAGGGATTTCTAGTATCAACAACGATACTACGTATGCTTTAGTCAAGTTAGAGATATTTCTATTGTGAAATGTGAATACTAATTTCCGAGACTAACTTTTAGAGGCAGCGTTCCTTGGTGTTATTATTACATTTTTTTTACTCTGACCCAGGAGGCGATTCGTTGCTTCTTCTACACTAGACTCTACAGTCCTCATCAAGGCTCCCACGTCCTACTCACTTCGAGGGCAGTTGAAGATACAATTCCAGCACGTTGGTATGTAAATAAAGTACAAGTATAATGGTTCGAATCCTCTTTCTAAAAGAATGAATAAGCACTTTATCACAATTCATTGAAGGATAACTTCTACCATATGATAATTACCATAACTATCTTATCAAGTTATCATAGTGTACATCCTTTCACTGACCTTGAGTCATAGTAGAATATAATAGAATATCTTTATTTCTCTAAATTGATATATAAAGTACATAGAGAACGTTCACATTATTTTTATAAATACTTTAACAATCAGTAGACATGTATATAAAATAAAAATATCTAAAATATATAAAAACGTATACAAACAAAAATAAATAAATAAAAATAATAAATAAATAG
Source organism: Matsumurasca onukii (assembly GCA_018831715.1). Taxonomy (NCBI): domain Eukaryota; kingdom Metazoa; phylum Arthropoda; class Insecta; order Hemiptera; family Cicadellidae; genus Matsumurasca; species Matsumurasca onukii. The sequence continues at coordinate 51,975,275 of CM032059.1, read as the reverse complement.
AAACTACTAAAATTAAAAATAGAAAAAAATATAACAATGGCTAACAATATAACGATTCAATACTTTAACAATGATTATTTATGTACATTACATTAAAAAAATAAAACATGTTTCATGTTTACTTTTTATTATTTAATAAACTGTTTAAAATTGAATTGACAAGTCTAAACTAATATAAGGTAAAACTCAAAACTACTATAATAAGTAACGGAGGAGAGAAAATAACAATAGAAAAACAATACTTGAAGTTTGACTAAAACTACTGAAAAACATTATTTACTTTAAAAAAATCACTTAATGAATAAAAAGATTTTGTTTGTTACATACTGTTTGGTCCTGGATACAAATTATTACTTTGATTTACTGTATTTCTATATTTTAGTTTCAAAAATCTGTTTTTATTACTTTACATGTTAAATACTTAAGTGATTTCCGAGATGTTGACGTTGAGTGAAATGGGATTGGAATAAAATTTCTCCTGGTGTGGTTTAAGTTTTCTGTTCTGTTAATGTAACTAACCTTATTTCTGAAATAAAATAGTGTTATACTTCTTTGTCATTAGTATACAAGTTTCAACAGGCTAGTCAACTAAGAAAATAAAAGGGCAGTTAGAGGAAAGTTTATGTACAGTCCTAAAATTCCTTTTTATCTACAGTATAATTATGTTTTTGAGGTCGCTGAACACGAATTTGAGGTTTGCTGACAGATATTTTGGCCGGAACATGGTTTTATTTAGCAAACACAGTGAACATCTAGTCACCAAGTAAGTATAAGTAGGTAAGTATGCAATTTAGCGAAAACCCCCCTGTACTAAATGAAAGATGATAAAATTCCCCGCAAGTTTTATATTTAACATTTTTTCTACGACCAATATTTACGCTGCTAGAGTACTGTACATTGAAAATAGGCAGAATTTCCAACCATCGAAAATACGCTAAATCTTGTTTCTTGTAACACGGCTTTCATTCAAGCAACTACTTGCAACGATTTGCTAAAAGCTCAACAACTCTTTTTCAGACAAGTAACGTGCCCTCACCAGCTCTTTACTCTCTCAATTCAAGCAAGCGCGTCCACCTGGTAAAATTCCATTGAAGCAAGCCACCATTGTTTTGATCGGCATCACAACCTATGCTTATTGTTTAGCATGGCCGGTGAGATGCGATATAAAAGCACACAAGGTTTATACACTTTAATAACACGTATTACTTAATATTTAAACTTTGACAGATGGTCGGTTGCTAAATCTATATAGTTATTTGAAATTGAGAATGGAAAAAATATTCATTCTTAAGCAGTGTTGTATATACATATGAACATTTAATATAGTGCACAGCCACACATAAATAATGCAGCGTTCCAAAAGCTCTGACATCATGAACCGGACAAAGAACTGAACCGGGACACAAGCTGCATCACTCGACTTCCGTAACTTGTCAAATAAGTTGACTTCTCTTGTGTCACGTTTCTTAAAAGTATTATAAAATACTGTAAAAAGCAATACTAAATAAGCAAGGCCTATGGGTTTTCAAATGTTTAGTTCTGCAAGAATCAGAAAAAGTACATTGCCTTGGAAAGTAGGTCGAGGGCTAACTGCGAGGGCTGCTGTTTATATTTCTGACCCAGGGTTGAAAATGCAAGAATTTAAGGGCAAATCAGTTTTGTTATTTTTAAATATAATCTCCTTGAAGATTGGTGTACTTTTGCAAGTGTTGAAACAAATTTTCAATGGACTTTTTCCACTCCGAACTAGGTACTTTCAAAACATGGGTTTTGAACGCAACAACTGCTTCTACAAATGTAGGAAACCATTTCCCACGCAGCTTGATGTTCGGGAACAAACAATAGCCATTAGGTGCCAAATCAGGGCTGTACGGCGGATGAGTCATAAATTCAATGCTTTACCCTGTCTAAACGGCATTGCTTCAGCCGGTCAGTGGCAACTCGCTCTGTCATGTTGAAGGATGATGCCTCTATTCTTTGACTTTTCTCAAAGGCTTCTGGCAAACAAATAGGGGTGTTTCATTTTAAAGTGACCGTACTGCGTTGCTCTAATGACACAGTCACCACATGACCGGTAATGCCGAAGAAACAGCCCACCATTTGTATTGATGCACTGCTTAGGCCTACGCGAACAACATTGGCTTGTTTTGAAAAACCCATACTGGATTGCTGTTTTGTTTCAGGATAATAAGATTATACCCATGCTTTATCACCTGTGCAGATATAATAAACTGACTTTGATGCACCTTGAGCGAATTTCTTAAATATTTTCTTGCATCAATCAACACGAGCTTCCTTATGAATATTTGTGAGGTTATGTGGTATCCAGCGTAAACAAACGTTTTTCACATGCAAAATCTTATTGATACTTGCCATACTAATGCCTGTAGATGCTTCAATCTCCTGATATGTCACATGACAATCTTGCTTTATCAGTTCATGCATCGATGTTTTCTGGCACAACAACCGAAGTTGGAGGACGACCTTCACGGGGTTCGTCCTGGAGTGATCATCGACCACGACCAAATTCGTTAAACTAGTTCTTAAGCAAGCTGTAGGAAGGCGCTTCATCACCATATAAGAAATTAATTTCACCTGTGCAATCTGGTCGTGTCAGTCCACGTCGAAAGTTATGAAAAATTATTGCACGGATTTTTCCACGAGTTAATTCAATTTTCATCAAACATCAAATTTTCAACCTGATATCAAAAACACCAACAACAATGAAATCATGATATATTTTGATTCAGATTACGTTTAAAACGTGATTTTTTTCACTAGAAACATCAGCTGGTGCCTAGCAACAGTCAGTGATACCAAGTCCATATAGCAGCCCTCGTACAGGGTGAAAGTGAGGTTCCAATGTTGAAAGAGGGCTCACATTTGGACTTTGGACTCATTCGAGAATCGCAAAGGTTTGCACGGTAATCAGACAAGTAAGCTCTGAACCAAGGTTCGAACCAGACTCTCAGAAAAGTCAGAAGAGGTTCTACAAGTCTCATAGCCAAAAGAGCCCAACAAGGCAAGTATGGGGCCTCCTTTTAGGCGATTAGATGGAAAATCTTAATTTCCTTTTTCATTGTATTGTGCCGATTCTCCTTCGCAAGTCCTGGTTAATATGCCGTGGGCTAAAACGAGTAGCATAGCTGGTGAATGTGGGGATCCAAAATAAGGGGAGGGGACGGGGACCTCGGAGGGGGCACAAATTTCGTCAAAGGCAGGGAAATTCAAGATTTTATCGATTGAGGAAATATCGTTTGAGATCATACGGCAGATTAATCAATTCACTTGTTACTGAGCTCCGCCGCCGTCCTTGAGACAGGGGGTTTGTACAATATTAAAACATAAGAATTTTAATATATGTTTTAAGTTTTTAAAGAATTAAACGCAAATATCTGTTGATTGGAATTAAATTGACTTCTAGGTTTTGTCGTGTATGTCACAGTTGTATTATCTGAATATTGAGCCCAAGGACATACTTAAGTATCTGTCGCCTCTTGGCAGCGAAGTTTGGCCCCTTCCCTTGTCAGTGCACTCCCTGGGGGTGGTCATAGTTTAGTGGTACAGTGTGTGCTTCGCACCAAATCAGACCGGGTTCGATTCCCGGGCCCGGTGATAACTTTTCACGATGGCTACTCCCCGTGGTTCGGAAGTCACATTACGCCATTGGCCCATTCCATTGGTCGTTGGGCTATTAATTACCCAATCCGGGGAACAGTCGGCCCTAGTTTGTAACAAGACTACACCTCATCGTCCATAGAAAACACCCATCACACTCACCCTTCATTCCATATTCACCTTAAAATACCCTCTAGGAGTGGTCAGTGTTTCAAAATAAAAAAAGTATCAAAGATTCAAAGATGTCACCCCTAGGCATGCGCCCTATATAGCAGTCCGCCTATTTGGAAATCTATCACTGATTGAGCCAAATTACCATTATTCACAAGTGAATGCAGAGAGTTTACATATAAAATAAACATTATAGGTCCCAAAATAAACTTCTCTATGGAATTCCATATTTCAGTTCAATGGCGAGGAGATAAAAAACATTCTACGTCTCTGCTTAGATTATATCAGTAAAACTTCACCCATTAAAGAGGTTAACTCTAACACAATAGTGTTATAATAGTTTTAAATTATCAATACAATTAAACCGGTGCACCACGACCAAAATCTACCCTCTTAAAACTGATTCCGTGCTACTTGCCACCGTGCTACTTGCCACCAACTTTGACGAGGGTTGACACGTCCCGATTCCAGGTAATTGGCAGACCGGCCAATAACCTCTTACGCATGTTTGCGCCTTGTTCGCAAATCGACACGGGATTAGCCGCGCGAGTGGAGGGTCACATTTCGCAAGTATCTGTGTATCTTCCGCAAGAAAAAATGTAATAAAACTGATCCGTAAAGAAAAATTGAGGGACACGAAGGAGCAAAAGGAAAATAAATAAGGTCTTATAATATCAAACTATTTAAATTTGAACTGATGCTTTCAATGGAGTGTTTTATTCGACAATATTTGTATCCGAACCAACATGCAAAGTTTAACCACTATCCTGAATGTTCGTGATATTAAATATTTAAAATCATATGTGTGTGTTTTTTGAAATACAGTACTTCAATTTCTCTTAGGTCTCGTTTCCGCAGACGTCAAAACTATTTTAGAATACAATTCGTTTGTATTTTATTTACACTATAAACTGACGCTGTGTTTGTACTTGTTTGTAATTAAATTACAATTATGTTTGTATAAACTATATTCCGTTTAGTGCACTACTATTTGAAATAGGTACTTAAATTTACTTTTGCACTTACAACGAAACTATGATATTTACAAAGTTTGGAATAAATCACTATGAAATACCAGGACCAAATATACATATGTATATTTGGTCCTGATGAAATACAAATTAATCTCTGGGTGAACAGTGAATGGAATGTTGACCATTGTACGACACCCCCGCCACGCAACGGGCAGGGATACCTGCGCTGAGACAGGTAGATGATTCCTAGAATCAACCCTTGGTGGCAAGTAGCACGGTGGCAAGTAGCACGACACCTTAAAACTAGCTCCAAGTGTGCGACTATTGTGTGCTGGGCTGTTGTCTATTATTCTCAGAACTAATTCCAACGTAGCCCCGCTGAGGTCATTCTCACTGTAATGTGTATCAGTCCCTCAACGTGGACTACTATATTTATAATTTTCCTCCTTGTAATAGTCAGCAACCCCAGCTTTAGTGTTGCTCGCAAATCCATGCGGTTATATTTCTGAAACTACAGACCTTAATCAGGACGTTCCAGAACTTTAATATATACAAAGTATCTCAAAACCCCTTTCCAATAAATTGTTCTTTGGGTAAAGACAAACAAGTTTTACCATATAAAATTGATCCAGAAATACTTTCAATTGAAATTCATTATTATTATCATTCATTAACGTGTTTTATAAATTCTCGACAATCCCTAGCTGGAGCTATCATCAGTGTATTTTAATGTGTTTAATGTGTACTACCACCTGAAGATGGGACCGTTGTCCCGAAACATGTAGTGTAACTCCACTCATTTGGAAACTGTTTGACGAGGTAATTTACCACTTATATAATATAATACTTTCAATGCCTTCTTTATTTGCTATTCGCCATTTTGTTTTCAGTTTTAATTGTTATTTTTGAAATGCGTAAAGCGATCAATTTAAAACGTTGCGTATCGCTTTATAATACTAATATCAAAATACAACAAATAATTTTTATTATCCGTGAGAAATAACAAAATAGCGGCTGTTTTAACTTTTTGCACTGCAACCGCTAGTAAACGGCAAACTCTACAAAATATAAAACAAGTATTGTTTTTTAGCACATTTGAACAGTACTGAGTTAGTGGAAAATAAGTTTTTGAAATAATGGATTTATAAGGAAATAGTTGCACAACACACTGATATTCTTTACTTGTGTACCTACGTTAAAATGTATATAGTCCATGAAAACTATGTTTTATGGCACTAATTTCTTTAGTTACATTAATTATTTATAATTATAAATGGGGTTTCACAAAATTAATATAGTATTGTTCAATTTGGCATTAAATTTGCTAATGTTTACTAATTTGCTGTTAGCAAAGTAATGTTAATTTGATAATACAACGGTAAAAAAATAACACGCGTAACGCATAGTTTTCTTTATAGTATCACTTGAACTCTCACATGAACTCGGGCGGATAATTTGCAGCAGTGTTTGGCCAATACTCTTGGTCAGTAATCCGGCCATTGTTCTTCGGGTGGCCCCAGACATCGACCTCTAGAAACTACCTGGGTTGGTAGTGGCGCACTTCCAGCCAGGGATTAGGCTGATATTTTTCTACCCTTACTTGAGGGTTATAAAACGGCGCACCTCCGGTGTACCCAATTAAACACCTTGAACAAATTTAAGAATATGCTGATTGTCTTTTTTTCTTAAGCTTCTATACACAATTGTTAGCCAATTAATTTACTCCCTTAGTTGTATATTTATTTTTCTGGATTCAAATAAACATTTGTAGCAAAACTTTTTGATTTTCAATAAAAGAAGATAGTCTTTTATACAATATTTTCTCCACCAGATTCCCAAATATCAGTACATATAAGCGAAATCAAGCAATAATTGGTCATGCCTAAGGAGCTTGTTTTTAAACCTGGAACCACTTTGCTTGGTTTTAGCATTGATGGAAGTGTACCCTCCTGAAATGGTATCAAATTTGTAAAAGGTGGTACAATATCTTTTTACCATTGTTTCAATAACCAAGCAGACATGTCATTAACATCAGCCGAGCTGTTTGCTAACATACATGTTTTATGGCATAAACCACTATTTCATCTCTAAAAGGATTTGTTCTTAAACATAGACTTCGTGCAAATAAGAGTGTTTTCACTCATGTTTGCAGAGTTTCTGGAAGCTCGTTTACTTATTCCTGTAGCAACGAGTAGAATTTGGCTCTGACACTATCAAAAAGACTTCTTCAGGACCAGTTGCCAGCTTCTTGGAAGTTTAATGCTGTCTTCTTTGTTGAAATTATTACCATTTTTAATTATTTCAATAGTTTCTTAGTTAACTCTCGGGTAATAAAGTAAATATTTTTCTCGATAACTTTATATTTGCTGAAAATTAATAAAATATGAAACTCATTCAAATAACAAATAAATACTGTATTCCTAGGTAGGATCTTAGACCAATTACTGTGATTTATACATATAACAAATTAATTACCCACTCTTTTTGGCAATGACCTCAGCACACTAGTTAATATGTTCGGGGTGCTCAAGAAAAAATCCAGTTGGACCACATAGTTGTAAATCAGATGACCACATCGTATTCAAAGGAACTGGTTGTAAATAAAACATGTAAACTTGTAACTACTCTATTTAAGCACTGTGTAGAGTCAAAGGAAAGACACCTCATAAAATTATGTTATTTGTATAATTGAGTTGCAAGGGGTTTCAGCCATGAAAGCGTTCTGGTTCAGGAGGTCCTTCTTCCGGGTGGTTGGCCGGGGAGATGCTCACAACGGCAGGCGCGTTGGCCAGTAGATTTCCTTGGTTATTGATTATGTTTTTCACCCAGTCCACAAAGCAAGTTACTTCCGTGTAGACACCTGGAAACTTGGGCCTTGCACAGCCGACACCCCAGCTGACAATGCCGCACAAGTAGTACCGCCCGTCCGGCTGCTTGCACACCAGTGGACCTCCTGAATCACCCTGGAAACAAGCATCATTAATCACTTACACAACAGAGAAATGTATATTGAACTGTGTGCATATAAATAATGTTATTAGTTTGTAAAACTGGTAGATTCAACTGATGAGTAAGCAAATAGCAAGAAATGGAAAATATCGAGCTACCCTTAAAAAACTTGAGTTGCTAGACTTTGCACAAATTTGAATTTCTTCTGATTATTAGTTATGCAAAGGGGTACAGTACAGGATATGTAAAATCTGGCGATTTAGGATTTAGGACATTTTGGTATTTCAATATCCTAGCACTAAATGTATCAGAAATATTTAGCGTGATTCACACTTGATACATACCCTACCTTTAGTGTGTTACTACTCAACATTGCTAATAAATCGTCAGAATAAGCTATGGACTGCCATTCTATAGGTACCTGGCAAGAGTCGAGTCCTCCTTGCTCGTAACCACTGCATAGTTGGCAGCCGTGGATGTACTTAGTGTACCCTGCCTTGCGATACAGACTGTGGCAGCGCTTGAGACTCAGGATAGGCAAGGTGAGGTGCTGCAAGACATGGGGCAACGCACCACTCTCACTCAGTCGTCCCCACCCTGTCACTATGCTGTCACCTACAAAAGTCTACGCATACTAATCATCTAGTACACAAGGTTACTTTATTGTTAACATTTGAAAATACTTGAGCTTTTTTAATTTTTTAAAAATAGTTTGTTGTAAAAGCTATAATAGATGATATTAAACACTATGCATACATTTTAATTTTTTATAGAGCAGGTTGTAAAGCATGTAAAAATTTAAAGATTTTGCAAGATTACCCATTTGTACAGAGTAATTTAGCTAATTAAACAAAAACACTTATTATTTTACCATTTTAAAACAAAGTAATATGATAACAAACAGGAAGCACTTACAACGTAGAACTTGTGACATTTACCTTTGAGAAATTTGTGGTGGGGGTCAGGGAGACAGATGGGCTGTATGTGTTTATAGTCTATCTTCAGAGGGTTAGTCAGCTGTAGCAGGGCAATGTCGTTAGTGAATGTTTCTCTCTTGTACTTGTTCACAACTATTCTAGCTATGCCTGACCTCTGCTCATTCCCTGCAAACAACCATATGTTTACTCCTGTGAATTGTACATTAAGAGCGTAACTGGTACATATTTATCATCTAGTATTAATGTCAAGCAGTAGGTGAACCCCCCTGATCTTGTCAAAAGGAATTTTAGGATACGTAATAAGAACCACCACTTTTGAAAATTTCAATATGGTCCAAAAGTTAAAGTTAGCCTACATTTTTATCTAATAACTAAAATAATACAACAACAAACATTTGATTTGTAAATTACTAGTATGACACTTTTTGAGAAGGTTTAAATGTTGAATGTAGCTTAGACTGATTGATTGATCGATTGAAAGATTTGAGAGCCAACCGCTGAACTCGTACAAACATTTCTAGACACATCATTGGTGCAAGATGTACTGGTCCAGATGTTTTTTCAAGTGGTAACCTAAAACTACCTTTTGTATGGTTGTGGTTTTTGATCTGTATTTGATTTATTCTTCATACATTTAATTTTAACGATTAACACTAGCATTTCCTTTAGTAGCTGCACATGGTGTCATTTGGGAGACACACAATCTAAAACCTTTTTTAGTGAGTAATTAATACATTTTTATTAATGTATAAAATGAGTTTTGTTTTAAAGGAACATTTTATTTAAATGTATTTGGAAATAGTCATATAACTTACATACATTATCTTTGAAAATTAAGTATTTCTATAAAAAGATAATTGCAAATCCAAAACGAATTTACACAGTAATAAATTTTAAGTATAAAGAAATTAGCCACTAGCCATGTTCTCTTCTACTTGAGCACAGCTGATGTTAGTGATAAGGCTATACCTTCCACAGTGTAGAGGTCATGGTCGCCAGCGACGATGGAGAGCATGGAGGGCTTGAGTTCCCAGATGCAGTGAGCGGCAGTGATGACCCAATGTCTGGTGAGTACTGCTCCTCCGCAGATGTGCCGAGCCCTGGGCCCAGATACCAGCTGCAGTGACACCTGCCAGGGGAATTCACCTACACGCATTTAAACACAACTTAATACACATCACTGACATTTCATGTTGTTTCAGCTGGCACATTAAAACCAAGGTAAAACTTTAAAAATCACCAGAAGACTTCAATACAGCTTAAAAGAGTTTTTGAAGTTGCGTATCACGAATGAATTTTCACAAAAGTAGGAATATACCTGGATCTGCATTTGCTCCCCCCACTATCCTCGTGTCTTGGCTTCCTCCTCGAACTCCACAGATCTCACTAAAACACAGCAGTATTTCAAGTTTAAGAAGTACAGTAGTTAGCATTTACAAACAACTATAATGGTAAATTGTTTGGCCTAATGGAATGGTGGTTTTGTTTCCATACACAATTTTAAAGTTTTGCTTTAGGAAGTATTGTGATATTTGGTATTTTTAAAAGTATATGCAACCAAAGATAGTGAACCTAATATTCTATGTAAATTTCAACTATCCTTTGTTCTTATACCTATATTTTATGTAACAATAAAATCTTAATTGAAATGGAAATTTACAAAATCCAAAAACTATAATAGTGCTTAGCACTTGGTACTTTAAAGTTGCTTGACTTTCCAAACACATAACACTAAACTGCAACTACAGTCAATTATTTGTTTTTAACAGAAAAAAAACATATTGAACATTATAGTTTAGGTTTACTGAAAGAATATTAAATAAACAGCTACACTTTATCGGACTGATATGTAATAGGTTGGTAGTTATTACCCTACCTAAAGCCTCAGTCTGTCGTAATAGAACATAAAACTGGAGCTAAAGGCCAAAGCATGGCTGTCAGTGGAGCAAATTAGAGTAACAAATTGCAAAGGAAATTCAATTCACTCATGCCAGCGGCTCTTTAGCAATTAGCACCTAGCTCCGTTAGCCTGGTTTTAGTTTTATCCTGATTTGAGGAAAGAACCATGCAACAATTACTGGTTAAGTTGAAGAGACGACTTTATAGTCCTAACTTTGCCACCAATAAAGACGTTTTTCTTTTCATTTTATCATTCACAACATATGTATATAATTTGAAAATAAAAAGACTGAATTGACAATCAAAAGTGTGTAATCCACAACATGTTTCGGCTATTAGAAAGCCATTTTCTAGTGGTGGAAGTAGAGGAACAAAAATAATAACACTTTGAATTTTGAATTTACAGCGTTAGTATTTTTTCTCTACTTGTACCACTAGAAAATGGCTTTCAAATAGCCGAAACATGTTGTGGATTACTCTTTTGATTGCCAATTCAGTCTTATTATTTTCAAATATAAAGAGCATTTATTTAAAAAATGTACACCTTCTTATTACATAAATAAGCTGCACAAGTGCAAAGGATGCTTTTAACACAACAAATTTAAATATAAGATTATGAGTTTTCTAAACTATTATACAGATGATTTCTTAAAATTTGGATGCTGGATCTGATTGCAATCGTTGAAATTTCAAATAAAACTTTCTTTTCTAATTTAAAGGTTGTCCAAATGTCACTTAAGAATTTAGGTATAGTCCTTCTTGAGCCAATTAGTAGTCCAAATGTTACAATGTTTTTAATTTTGTATTTTTCTTGAAAAAATTGTTTGGTTTGATCGTAAATTTTTTTTCTTCATGTACTTCCGATGGTTGGATTTGTTCTTTTCAAAACGGATCGTTGGATCAAAAATGTAGCCTAATTGGGTTTTTCTGTTGATTGCCAAGATGTCAGCTCGGCGAATAGATCCATGATCAGCTAAACCTTCAATTTCTTTGTAGACTTCATAAGCTTTTCTCTTTAAGGCATTTGCCATTAAAATGCTGATTTTATGATGTCTTTGGTTTCTCAAAAGGTCGCCGAATGAATATTTTCCAAGAATATGGGGTAGAGATTCAAAAGTGTATGTCTCAGTGTTCGCACAATGGCGACACTGGTTTTCATTCTTGGATCTGCCGTGGTTAGACCTTGTTGGTGCAACATCTCCAATTAATTTTAGCATACATATATACTTGTGCAATCAGTGGTCGTCATGAATAATATTCACAACATAACCGTACAGTTCCGTAATTTAACAATATAATTACTGATTACACTCTCTCTATTTTCATATATTATATGTAACAATAACATCTTAATTTAAAATGGAAATTTACAAAATCCTACAAATAATATTCATTTATCAGGTTATATTTCATTGAATTCATACCCGTTTTGAATCCGAAGGAACCAAAACCTTGACTAAACTCAAGTTAAGATTATTCTTTCAGCTAGTTAAATTCAAATGGCACTGTGTAAACCGTTCCAGTAAGTGTTTACCTGGACTGAGGTATGGAGTGTTGTTGAGCAGGGGTTGTGGCATCAGGGGTCGGGGTTGTGGGGGGGATAGAGAGGGTGGTTGCAACAGTGGGTGCAGAAGTTGTTGTTGTTGGCTCTTCAGGCTTGCTGACAGGGTTCTCTGACTGTGTAGTGGACTCTGTGGGCTTTGGTTTTGGCTGATGTGGCTGAACTAGTGTTATACTGCCGACATAATACATTGTTAACAGTTATTTTCTTGAATTTCTCTTTGTACAAGTAGAAAACATATTAAGATGTTAAACTATATTTTAACATTTTTTATTTCAAATGAGTGCTCTTTACAAAAGTGATTAAAAAAATTGCTCTCCACTCCGACTATATTTAATGCCGTGTTTAATGCTGTAAACAACTTAAACATCTTGTATATTAATTCATTAAAAACTTATTAAAGGTTTGAAGTATTTGATTTGTAATATTGAGTAAAGTTGTTCTGACAGTTTAATGACAAGTCAATTAACAACAACTAAAAGTTATTTATGTTGTACAGTTCAACAAAGTGATTCAGTTAAATGATTACAATAAATTTTAATTTAAGTGCTTAAGTTTATGTTGTATTGAGAAAGAAATAAAAAAAGAACAACCTAAATTTTAAGCTATTAAATTGACTTTCAAGAGTTTATATTTTTATTTACTTCCTATTTTGTAATGAAATACTAGTATCATAACGGCATAATACAGTAGAGCCTTGATAACTAAAATCTGATAGAGATTTTAGAAAGTTTGAGATAGCAATATTTTTAGTAAGTAAAATTTAAATTATCAAGTTAAACTTTAAAACATTTTGAGAAATCAAGGATTTTCCCTGGTGATTTCTATAGGTACATTGAAGTTTCATGGGTTCAATCTTAACTATTGGCATCTTTTTACTTGTTTCTACACAATTTAGTACAGACATAAACATAGCAGATGAAAAAAAAAAATAGATCCAAATTTAGTACATAGGTAAGACTTTGAATAATAGAGTTTAATTACCATGCAGAAACTTTGCGTTTTAGAAGTAAACATGGTTCTACGACATACTGTTGAAAAGCTTGTCAAATTCTGAGAAGCAATACGTAAACGCGGTGTTTTTAATCGAATTGATAATTTGACTACAGGGGGTTCCGTAGAAGCTAATGATTTACGCTTATAGCTCTAGTTTTGTAACGGAGCAACATATCAAAAAAATTGTTTTGGCAAAATGTTGAGAATTGTCTTCTGTTTAAAACTATGTACAATACAACCCACCTTCGCATTTAAAAATCTTGAGTTTTGACCTCGTGAGTTTCAGTATTGACACACCCTGTATACTGAGAATCTTGAAAATATTTTCCCTAAATTCTCCATGTACGATTTCCGGAGAAAAAAAGTTTGTTTCATCTTTCTAGCTCTGATAGTACTTCTGTAATCTGTTTAGGACACTTTATCGTGGCTACCCGGTATAATGTTGACACTATTCATTTGTAACAATATTGTCAACAAAATTAATGAAAGATATTTTGACTTGGCTTAACTATAGTCATCAGCATGGATGATCAACCGTATACATTTGTGTCAGATTTTATTTTTGCACGAACTTAATTCTGAATGAGAGAAGATAATACATACTTACAGTTGAGGATGGAAGGAAGGAAGTGGAGGTTGTTGTGGAGGCAACAAGCTCCCCAGGTCCACTTGGCTCAAGTTGTGCACCAAGAGGAAAGTGTAATCATCTAACGTAAGCGGTGGATCCCACGCCTTCCTCTTCCTTAGCTGTAAATCTTCTCCGCCTGAACACACCCATTCATTTCTGTATGAGCTAACCAAAGATCTAGAGTATAGATCCTTGGAGCTGCCTGGTAGTTTTACAAGTTACAATTACTGTCTACATTGCTGGTGCTTCAATCTGTTAAAATTATTTTTGCCTTCTGAATGGGTTTTAACTATTTGTAATGGTAGTTGACTAGTTGTTAGGTAGTTTAATAGTGTTTTGTTTTGTAGATTGTGTTAATGTGTTGATATGTGGTTACTCATGTTAAAATGTAAAGACAATTCAAATGGTAGCCCAATCTGACCTTTGTATCAACACTGTTTTGGAGTGGTTGAGCATTCCCCTAAATTTTGTTTGTTGTGAATTACTGTGTTAAATAACTGGGGTTAGTTACTTCCTAAAAAATATTGACAGGGACAATTTAAAAAATAATTTCTAGATTACAAAAATATTGGAATTATGTTAAAAAATAAACATATTATTAAGTTTTGTTAAGATTTATGATACCTGGTTTACTGACATTACAATCAAATGGAAAATAACTTCAAGTTAATAGTTTGATATTTAAGCAAAATTATTACACATTAAAAATGGGTACACATTAAAGTAAAGACAAAGTTTCCAGAACAAATTTGTTAATTTACCAACTAAAATGGCAAAGTCAATGAATCTAAATTTACAAATTTATGCACAATAGTACAATAAATAATGTAAAATAGAAATCCAAACAATATTGTAACGTCCAAACTAAACAGAGATCTCTGAATTAAATAAATATTAAGATTAATTTTAAATTTGATTCCTCTCTTATTTCCAAGGGCAGTTTTTTAATAAAATCTCCCTGTATAAGTAGGGGTTTTCTTATAAAATGCAAGATTATGGCCTGTAGTTACAATATAACTGTTATGTCAGGTTTTGAGGATGATAAAGATCTAAAGCGGCTCAGATAGTCTCAATGATGATGATACCGCATCAACCCCACCATCGTTAGACATATCAGACCATCACCTGCGTGGTTCGGAAGTCACTTGCCGTTGGTCCTGTATTTCCATTGGTCATTGGGCTATTAATAATGACCCATTCGAAGGAAGAGTCTGCCTTAGTTTGAACAAGACTACACCTCATAACTCATTACTACCACTCATCACACTCACCCTTCACCACATATTTGCCTTAAAATACCCTCATGAGAGTGGTCGGCATCTCAAATAGTTATTAAGTGATAGTGATTATAATTATGTGTATCTGCATATCCTTTCTCAGTGTTTGTCTCTTTTACTAAACAAACCGTTTCAAAAATGTATTGTCCACGAACAGCTAAGAATATTCAGCTGTTGAAAATGTGCTTTTACAGGCTCATCAAACTTAAGATGTAACATAATCCTAATGGCTCTATTTTGTAATATCAGAAAATTATTTGAGTTAGCTTTAAAAGTGGCAGAATATAATGAAATACCATGGCATAAGTATAAACGAAAATAAGAAAAATGTATGTTCTTCAGTGTAAAGGGAATAAATATATTTTCTTTGTGACGAAAACAATTATTTTTAAGTTTACCCTAAGGTTTTAAGCTTTACTGTAATATGTTGGCAATAATTGCTAGGTTTCTTATAGGCTAAGTTAAGTTATACTCATATACATGTTATTTATTTAATATCCGAATAGCCTTGTACCGTGCAGTTGTTATGCTAACACATTTTTCCCATATCACTGGCAGCTCTAATAAACACCTTTCCTAACCTCCTTGACCTCTTGACCTTGTTTGACAGGTATTTTGTTAAACACAAATAACTTTAAACAATATAGGTTCCAAACAGATAATCAGCAAGTTGCACATTTTGAAAAAGACATTTAATTTTGAATTGTCTGCATCTTTAAAGGTTCTTCTTCATTAACAAAAGAAGTTTTTTATTCAAATGAGAAAAAATTTAATGAATGAGGGGATAGTTTAAACAAATATTTTGAAGGATATTGTTGAAAGATATACATGTTTGTCTTTATTATTCTTTTATCCAGCCTATACGCCACTTAAGACTTGGTGTTTACTAAAGTACTAAATTTTCAAAATTACAATACAAATTTAAGCTAATTTGGCAAATACACAACATTTTCATTATCATGTTGAGATATGTATAATGGCAAACCAATATAATTATTTTATGAAAAATATGATAAATGATGCAAGAAGAGAGTTAGAATAATTATTGTTTACATTTAATTAATTATATACAAAAATATTTCAAAATAACAAGAGTATGCATTTAAATTATTTAAAGTATTATTTTTGTGTTATGTATAAAAAATTAACCCAAAGGTTTAAAATACTCCCTTGAAATTACATAAAACTTTACCGTCTTGAGGTACCTTCTGAAGTTGTTCAGACTTAGATATAAGTAATTCAATAGATTGCATTACATTGAAAGAAATGCAAAATTGTTGAACTGAGGCCTGACTGACTTACTGATGGCACTGATAAGAACTGCGAGTGCGATGTAGATGTAGATATGGGGGGTCATGAGCGGAGCAGGCCGCAGCGTAACTCTCCAGACACAAACACCTTTCACTACTCACTCACCTAGGGCTAATGATAACTCAAGCACTCGCCTAACGACCCTCTCACCCTCACAGATTGTTTAGTCACTTGGTTTTACTTTATTACATCCTTATATTTTAGGGAAAATTTAATATGGTAAAATTATGTTGTTTTGTTTTACTTGTGAGACCTGATTATAACAACTTGGTTGGTGATGCTCACAATCAAATCAATTAAATGAGCAAAACATTATTTTTTAATTTTAATAATGTTTGTCATTTTCAATTGAACCATAATGTATTTCCGTATATATTTTTCTACATGATTTTTTAATATTATTGACTACTTTATCTATCTTAAATGCTATGAATTTTAGTGTGTGAGGTACAACAAACACAAATGTAGGGTTTTTTGAAACAGTTTAATTACTTTTTAATTACTCACACTATTTATCATGGATAAATTTGGATTCAAACTCATAAACTCCTACAGATTGCTGGCCCTTTTCATCGTAATCCACCCATTCATTCTCAGAAAGGTCAATATCACTAAAGCGGGTTCCACTTTCTGTAGCTTCAGCTACCCACCCTACCTGTAAATCAACATTTTGAAATATTACAGATATACAATTTTTAATAGTGAAATGGATTGGGGATTAATCTACCAAATTCAATATTTTTTAAATTTTCAAAAACACTGAAAAAAGAAATTGCAAGAACTCTCAGAAACAGATTTAAAAAAACATGTTTGTGCAGACACTTAATGCAAATTATAAAATTAGGGTACACCAGAACAATATTTGTATGTTTTTCAGTCGAAATTTGTAACAAGTATGGTTTATAAAATGTTGTTATTTTATATGTAATATATCATAAGACTATTTACAGAAGCAATAAAACTATTTTAAAAATTTGGCAAAACACTTTTCTGTCAAAAATAAAATTTACACTCTACACATGTGCAAAAAACACTATATTTCAACAAGAAACACTAACTTGACCTCTACAGGTAGAACAATTTAAAATTAAGACATAAAATTATGTCAATGAAATTAAAATTCAGAAATGAAACTATGTTACATGTTACTGATAATTTCTGAGATTAGAACATAAAACCACTGAGGTTATTTTTTTAAATAATAAACTCATTGATATACTTATAAGAGTATTAATTAATTAGGCCTATTATGGGTTGTGAAGGAACTACCACTGGCGTCTTCTGTAAACTGTATGTCAATGAACAAACATTATCACAGTATCCTATTTGACAGTGCACTTATTCAATGTTACCTGTTTTATTTTAACCTACAAAAATTATATTTATAATTTTGCAAATTATGGTTGTATCTGGGAAGAAATAATGATTTTTATTAATTGTTAAAAGTGGTCTGTACAAACAGATTGCAAGAGTATTTTGTATCCTTGTGTAGCAGAGGCCTTAAACTACAAACTGATGCAATGAAAATTTACATTTAATGTCCAACTAGGGCATTTAGATTTCTACTGTTATGCTAAAATATAATAAAACCTCTTGCATTACCTTGTCATGATCTGTGGATCATGACGTCTCTGCACGGTCTCACTGGAACATAGGTACGCGGCCAACACGACCAATCACAGACCGCCCAATACAAAGCAAAGTTCACATCAGCTGTCCCCTCCACGCATCGCGCCCGGTAAGGAAGGAGTGTGTGTTGTAGTGCCAAGAGCAGTGGGCGGTGTCAGTAAGGATACTTTCTCAACCCGCAGGATAAGTACTCCGTTATGCATTGTTAATTTTTAAGTAAGGGGCCTTAAGTCCCTAGCGAACATGTCACATCTCAAATTACGTTAACACCCGATATTTGCCAAGGTTTCTGTAAGTTAATTATAGTAAAATTATCCGTTACGACAAGCTCCAGCCGCTATTATGCACGTTTAGTAAAATATTAGAGTACCAGCTTTTCAATACTCGTTTCTTACTACATTGTAAATTAAAAGGTGTGCACAGATAATTAGATATTCATTTAATATAATTATAATGCACATAAAAGCTGGCTAGTCGATGTTTAGTGTTAAGGTTCAGGGGTTCAGCAATGCTTCCACTATTTTAAATGTCCATGTGTTTATTGGTAATCTGTATCATATTTTATAGTTCTGGCCCCAGGTCAGGATTTGGTACAACCTTTCTAGCCATCCGTTTGAGCTGTAGACAATAATTGGTAATGCCAAATTTCATTAGTCTATTGAGGTACACAAAGAATGGCTGACCTGATTTAAATGACTTAAACCAGGCTACTCTAACATTTTCACTGTGACGGGTGCATATGGCCATTTTGCATTCACATAAAAATAAATGCAATGTTTATGTTTTACCATGTTGTTTGCAGTAAACAAGTTAAGTAGGAGAGGTCAAAGTACAGCAATACAATACAATGTTCATGAACTTGCATCCAGGTCTCTCTCCAATGACAAAATCTATGCAAGTTAAAGAAAAATCCATGATTACGTTATCATGAAACTTCAGCATTGGTTACAAAATACTCATTGCATGTTTGGTTGACATCTATGGAAGATTGGGTAGTAAACTAAAATTGTAAAAAATTTGACGACTTATGGAGCTTGGGAATATGACTACTTAAGTCTTTTTTTGATTATTGGCAGCTGCCCTTACTTGGGGAGGATCGAGGGGTCAGAGTGAGACTCATACATGTATATCAGTCTTACGTTCACAGGACAAAACTTACCCCAGGAGAAAAGCCACAGGCTGTAGACCTCTGCAATCAAATTTTGCCAACGGTTTAAAACTCGAACATGATTCTGCATTGATATGTTTTATGGATGAGGTTACAATATCTGGAAAATATATATCTGCATGTATTTATTATTAGATGACTTATTTATGAACAAGAAGACATATCTCTAGAATCATTTACAACAACACATCATCTTCTACATTATATTGGATAACCCATGTGCTATGCCCCCATATACATATAGATAAGAAAGGATGAATAAGGCCTAAATATGGTATTTTGAGTACATGCAATTTACAGTGGGTAGCAAACTGTCCCAGAAGAAAAATCCCTGAAGATATTCTTGCACATATGTGATCAATATTTAGTATGTACAGACCATCTCAAATTGCTATCTAAGTACTAACTAAACCTAGCCAGCAAGGGGTTGCAATTTAAGAATGGTGCACACAAAAAAGATACAAATGGACATCATAGTACCATTCAAATTTAGCTATTAATCAGGTGAAAGTATAATTTATTTTATGTTCACATCATAGTTACGATTATTTAGAATACAAGAATACAAAGAATCTGTCAACAAAATAATCATAGAAAAGCTAACGAAAATCATACAGCATTATGGCTGCCAACAGTTAAAGTTATGATTTCTTTACAACAAACTTACCCAAGCTGTTTTCTCTTGAACAAAACTTGCATTTATAAACGAAATTGAATGTTCCTTTTCCACCTTTGCCTTCAAAACTTGATTGAGCATCTACTGTGTGCCAGTTTTGAGACTCCTCTCCACATCCAGAACATTTCACCTATAAAACCAAAACTACTTAAATGAATCCTAATTAATATATAAAAATTAGATGGTGTGTGTCTGTCTGCTCCTCAATTACGCAAATACCCCTGGACGCCGATATAGCTGGGGCGGTTTTCATGTATGGAAAGCTGGGAGGGGGTGTCAGCTGATTGTACAGTGGGGTTGACGGGAAACTATAAGAGTCTGGTTGTGCAGGAAAGACTGTCCAAAACTATTGATCCAAACACAGAGTGGCTACCAACAAATAATTCCGGGGGGCAAACCGGCTCTCGAGAAGTATTGCAAGAGTTTGTAAATAACGCAATGTTCTCATATTATCCATGAGCCTCATATTTTAATTCTAGTTGTGTTATTGGTACAAGGAATGTAAATGTATTTAGTCTTTGAACAATTATTTTATTGTGTAGACATATAGCGGAAAAAGGATACCTACTCATTGCCACTGGTGAGGAAAGGATGAATTCAACTTAAAGATTGATTTATGAACTCTCCTTCGCATGAAATTAATAAATGATTACATATTTTAAAGTTACTTTATACAGGCTATTTGTAATTAGGGTTTCTAAATTTTCTGGTAATTTGTTACATTTAACTATTCCTGTCTGAAAATTAATTGGTTCAACAATTCCAAGTGATGGCTTCGAAAATAAGTCTCGGGTGATGCCAGTTATGCAATTAAAGCGTTTGTTCAGATTTTATTTTGAGAAAAAGATTAACAGGATACCATAGTTTTAATACAGTAGACCGATAGAACGGACTAATGTGTGGCGGAGGTGGTCCGAAAATCCGACGATCGGGGATACCGATAAGCATACCTGCATTAGGATCGATAAAATGACTCAAGATGGTAATTTGAGGTCCAGATCGTTACTGACGTGTTTAGCTGAGCCACATACCTTAAAACCACTCACTCTTGTAGACAGTACTCACACTGAAGGTCTTACGATATAAAACACATTTAACGTTCGACAATGTATTTATTTCGTTCAAAATACTGTGTTTTCACAATTTATGTACAATTCATATTTACAGTAAAAAGGTTTCTAATTTTAATAAAATTCCTCCATACAATGAACACTCTCTTTGCTTTTTGTCCGCCATCGTAATCACACAATTTAACCCGACACTAACACAAGTTATCACACAGATATCACATCACGAATCAGCTAACGTAACTCACTGTTGTTTACATTTGTGATAGTGCAGGGCGGGAGGTGACTTCGCCGCGCGCAGTAGATAGCCTGACATTATCGATCCACTCCCTGCTCCAGTCTTAACGGTGTATCCTGACAACCCCAGCATCGATTGGCAAACTCAGTAGGCTCCTCGGTATTGTCAACGGACGTTAGTACTATATTGTCATTAAATATTGTTTAAATTACTAGTGTTTAACGTTGATGTTAAAATACTGTATGTAACAAAAAATGTTTTTCGATATTTAAATTTTTACTGAGGGTGGTCCGACTATCGAACCGTCGAAATAGGTCCGCTCGAAGATGAAGCGCCTACTACATATTAAACGCCAAACGAGTACTGTATAACGACACTTTCCCGTAATACTATTTGTTAGTAGAGGCACTGGGTAGATCATGGTTGTTATAAGCTAAGATTTGCAGAAAAAATTACTATGACAAATAAAATATGTCTGTTTGTATTATTTCCCACGATTCCCGAAGCTTATTGAGATTTGAATCGGACCAATTCCCTGCAGATTCATGAACGGAAGGGTGGCGCACGTGCTGCGACCTAGCGGCGGTCAGCCAGACTACTGGAGTGAGCTGTAGATGATTTCAGCTGTGCTAAAATTGAAGAACATGGATTTCCTTGAGGCCACTCCTACATTTGTGATCCGATTTTCTAAAAATAAATTTGATTTAAAAGTAAGTTACATTAAATTTTCTAGTGCCTATACCGGACAGATTTTTTGTTTTCGCAGTAGTTGAGCTGCAAAAATTCTTATTTTCTTAGTTATTAATAAAGGAAAATTTTTATCAAAAAGCTGGCCAGCGGAGGCACTGCGTAATACGTTTATCTTTCAAATGAGATATTAAACTTTTTAAACGTTGAAAAATAACCTACGCTTAATAGTAAAGACAAAAAATAATAATGTACGCTAAATAATAAGTGTCTCAAGTGTTTACATTGCTCTTATGGGAGTTAAATTCATGATGGCCACCAGGTACTACCCACACTTAAGTTTTTCAAAGATATGATATTGAATAACTTAGTATTATTGAACATATTGTGTAACTTGACAATGTCAACTGTTTTTTTTTCTCAAAGCTATGTATACAAATGTATTTGTGACAATAAATAACTTGCTACTGATTCATTATAGTCTAAGATCCTACATCCTACACAAATATTTCTAACCAGGATTGAACGAGTTCCGAGTTGCACCACTGCACTCTATAAGGAATGTATGGGCTAGCTTTTGATGGTCTTAACTACACTTATTCAAACCCCGTTAATCCGAAAATTTGCCTAATCCATACACTGTTAGGAGAAAAAATCTATTAAATTGTTGAGTTAGTAAAATAAATAAAACTGGGTTTTCAAGTTAAGTCATACTATAACATGTTTAATAACAAACCAGCTCACAATCGCATACTACTTGCAGGTATCATCCAAAAAAGGTTTGAACTAAACACACTGACAGTATGACACGGTGAGTCATCATTTGATTTTAGAATGGATGACTGTACTGTGTAGGCCTAGGCGCAAGGTTGGGGAATGAAAGGTCAGTGTCCTGCTGTTACGAGAGTAGGCCTTACTGCCACAGCCATCAGTGTACTGCCCGTCATATTTGCGTACGTTAATTCTGCACTGTTAATTATTGCAGAGTATGTACTACAGGACATGTATACATTATTTCTTACATTTAAATATAAAATACTACTCGCTCAAAGTCTACATATGACCTTATGAGGTCAATATATAATAAATGCACCAATAAATGCTAAAAATCCGTTAAATCTGAATTGTTGCTAATCCGAACTGGGTCCGGTCCCAATTAGTTCAGATTAGCAGGACTCTAGTGTATTAAAGTATAACCAATGGCTAGCAAAGCCTTGGTGAGAAAGGTATCATCATTGAAGATGTTGAGATTATTCTCCGCTTTCACTTTTTGCTTAGGAGCAAACAAAATCTGTTTTTGTAGTAGATTCGACTCCTGAAATCTGGGGTCCACACCTACCTGAAGAGATCCAGTAGATGGAAACAGCAGAGTACAGTGTATATTGCTTTCATGTAGTTCATGATCTTGACACTTGCACGTACTGGTTGTCCTTGAACACATACTATCACCAGGGCATCAAGTTATGGTTCAAACCATTTTTAATAGTTGATACAAACTATCTGCTAGTCTGCGAACTGTTTCGATCTATTGGATCTCTTCAGGCCTCAGATGAGTCTACAATAGCAACAGATTTTGTTTGCTCCTAAGCGGAAAGTGAAAGCAAAGAATAAACTCAACATCTTCTATTAAAATATATTCTTTACTGGGTTTGACTAGCCAATCTAATTTGTTTGTGGTTTTCTTTGACTGGGACTCATGGCGTGATCCTGTAATCCAGCTTCATGGAGGTCAGGTTTTGAGGATGATATAGGTCTAAAGCGGCTCAGATAGTCTTAGTGATCATCTGATGATACCCACATCAACTCCCACCATCGTTTAGACATATCAGACCATCACCTGCGTGGTTCAGAAGTCACGTTAAGCCAGTGGTCCTTTTATTTCCATTGGTCATTGGGCCAATTAATTAATGACCCATTCTAAGGAAGAGTCGGCCTTAGTTTGTAACAAGACTAAACCTCATAACTCATTACTACCACACTCATCCTTCACCACATATTTGCCTTAAAATACTCTCATTAGAGTGGTCGGCATCTCAAATAGTGATTAAGTGATTAAGCTTTAATAAAAAACAAATCCCATTCAAATGACAAATGAAGGTATAATTACATATACATGTGGGATATTGGATTACTACCTTTAAAGTCCAAGTAAAGTCTTCAGGTGTATAAAGTTCTGATATTTCTTCCAGATTACACTTGGCACACAAGGTGAAAAACTGAAACGAAAAAAGTCATTCATTTACTCATGGCCAAATATATACTGTCTTTGCCCTAATGAATAGATTTTGTCCATTGTAGTGCAATTAGTAAAATCTTAACCAGTGTATTACAACGGTTTGCTGTGGTCATACCAACAACACCCATCAGTGATTAAAACTGAATTAAAACTAACTACAGTTGAAACTTATTAGTTGGACTATTTGTGGTCAAAAGGGCGGTCAAACTATTTAAATGTTGAATTATCATTAATAAATAGGATTTCATGAACATCTTCCACATGCACTGTTCCATATCCCTCACGCCTGCACTATCAGTACACAGGTAGGCCTGTTTTAATGCAGCATCATGCCACGTTGGCGGTTGGCTCGCTAGTGTTGACAAAAACTTGTGTTAATTGGGATGCATATAAATCCATGCATTACGTCTATTGCTAAGGTAATATGTCTACTTATTGAGATTAAGTGACTCATTTATTTATACAAAATAATGTTTTACTCACCACCATGTTTGGACTGACAAAACAGGATGTTAATCTAACCTATAAAATAAAACCCATAATTATATCATTATAACTTGAAAGAGATATTTTACACCTTTGCTTATGCTTCACTAAGGGAAACCTTCGAACAAAACCACAGTGAATTATAGAAATTAGGATAGAGGAGACATACCACAAGAAAAGTGAAGCCACTCTGCGGCCAGTACAAGAGGTCGGTGAGGCAGCCGCTAGTCAGTACATGCCATAATACGCAGTAACTTTAAATATTACGTTGATGACTTTTCAGTTTGTATGGTTTTATTTTAACTCTTAACTTATGAAACAACAAGATTTAATCTTGAAGTATTTAAGCTTGAATATTGGATTGTTATAGAAAGAAATTTGAAATTAAGTAAAATGACATTTTAAATTTTTAATAGATTTAAAACGATTTGGTCACATTTTCTACTATAGCCCAGCAACATTATACAGTTAAGCCAAGCTACATTTGATAGCTGAGCCAAGCTACGGCAAGCTGAAGGAGCTTGAAATCTGCAGATTCAAAACAAGGGCTAGTCAAGATCTTTCACAAAAGATTTGCAGCCATAAAACGAACATGGACTTCACCAAATGGAGAAGAAGCAAATGGAAAGATAAGAGAAATTTTTCAAAGATTTCCTGAATGGTCATCCAGAGATTGAAGAAGCAGTACGAAGTGAAACCAAAGAACCAATTAAAAATGAAATAGTAAAGGATTAAAGAATAAGTAAACACTCTTTCCCTGCTCTTAAGCTAGAGCTGTTCAAACAATTAACTGGTGTAGTAAGCGTAACAAATTTTAGTCTGGCTGCAGAGTAACCGTTTTACTCCATTACTGAGTACTTTGAAGTTTACGAGACCATACTTGAAAGTCTAGGCCACGACCATGCACTGCAATCGTGTGAATACTGTACATTGTTTTTTTTAGTTATGGGACATGGCCAAACCTGTTGCATCAGCAGTAAAGATAAGGGTAATTAATCAACTAAGAAGGTGTTAAGTATACTTTAATTTGAGACACCAACCACTCTAAGAGAGTATTTCAAAGCCAGCTAAACATTCTGTAGAGGTCGAACCAAGCAGGAGAAGGACAAAGCAAAGGTCGTTTTGAAGGATGCAAATTTTAGCCCTTTACATTTGCCCAATTTAGACATCGGAGTAGACAGATTGGATGTGAAAAGCACTGTTCAGCAAGGGAGAAAGGAGCACACTAAATAGGGCTTAGTCTGTCCAATCCTGGGTAGTTGAATGAGTGTTGTGAATAAATTAATTTATTATCTTTGTGTTGGTCATCAAATTAATTCAATTAATTTATCCTAGGTTAAACTATTACCAGCAGCTACTATTCTCTTTTTGTTACCCATAACCACCTCGAAACAATTAACAATTAAATCATTTTCATTGAAATAGTATACAAAATAGTACCACAAAATTAGGGGTGGATTGAATGAAGTCACCAATTTATTATTTTTCAATTTTCATGAATCATATATGCATGTGCTTCGTCTTTTTTTCAGTTCAACACACATTGTCTGTTTATATTTATTGTGAAAATGGTGTTTACCGTGTATTAATAAAATAAAACATTCCAGTCTCCACTTTGCTTGCTCCCATTGAAATGAAGCCAATTTATCCAATGTATTTTATACCGGGTGGTCGAAAAGTAACTAGGTAATAATAATATGTTATACATTCTGTTCATTGTTATACATTTTGTGCTAAAGCTTATTGTGAGTGGTTGGGACGGCGTGGACAACACGAATGGCCTGCAAGAAGCCCAGGTCTAACGTTGTGTGATTTTTTTCCTATGGGGATTCTGTAATGAAGAGCACAAGTGCAAGCCCAAACAGTGGATAAATTAGAAAATCACATTCAGAAGATATTACAAGTTTTCCAATTGACTTCCTTCAGAAAAGTGTGGCTGTTTGGAGGATTTGGCGAACAACACCAGTGTCTATGTGGAAATTTAAAACTATCTAATTTTTCTTATGTACTTAAGCGTATGTGTACAGTATTTTAATAAGTTTAGTTTATGGTAGGAATTATTACAATTATTTTGTGACTACTAACTTTTCAACCACCCTGTAGTTAATCAAGCAGCTTCTTTATCCCATAGCCTCCAAAACTTAACTTCACTTCCTTTTCATTTATGATGAAAATAATGGCACAAAATCGACACAATTTGCCAGCATAAACTCAACGCAAGCAGTGTTACTAGCGGGGTTCGAAGTGCTACAAAATGTCAAAATCCCATCAAGACACTGGAAACAAACAGGGAAAAGGGAATGCTGAGATCTTTTGAGAAAAGACCGCTTAGGGGGCGCTCGCCTCCCTGCTCATGTCTGATCCGACATTTGGTTCGGAGGACGGACCACCTACACACTATCAGGTAAGCTCCTTTTTCAATTCAGGTTATCAAAGAAAGATCAAATAATATGGAGACAGCTAAAGGTGAATAGGACAAAGGGTGACTGAGATTTTTCTAGGAATGATGAGGTGTAGTCTTGTTACAAACTAGGGCCGACTGTCTCTCAGACTGGCCTATCAATTAAATAGTCCTACGTTTTTTTTAATGAACCAACGGCTTAGCTTAACTTAACCACGGAGAATGTCCATAGTGAACATTGATTTCTTTTTTCTCTAGCGCCGGACGTTGAAACCGGACCGATTTATTTCGTAGCACGCACTACACCACTGAGCTATGGCCACTACCATTATTACACCTTTATAGTGTAATAACAGTCAGGCTCAGCAATAATCAGTATTATTGATCATTAAGTAGAACATAAAATACTACAACTAAGAAATTCTTAATGCATCGTCAGCCTACACACCTTCGAAGTATCGTAATAATGTTTAATAATTGTTTGTAAAATCCTAAACAGCACTATCAAAAACAAATTCAACCAAACAAAATAACCACAAAAGTGACAAAACTATGGACCCAGCGCCACAGAGTAATTGATACTATCTCAACAATCACACTAAGCAGCTGTTACCACAGATAACAAAAGACAACGTATGGCAGTCCAAATCCGTAGCCACCCTCGCACCATTGATTTTAAATGTTGAAAGTCAATGTTCGCACGCAGTAGTCATAACTGTATTATTAGTCTATTAGTTAAAAAAGAGTTGTTTTATTAATTGCGAACTAAGTATTAACACTTGTAATGGCCATGTTAGATTGTTAGGTATAAAACATTGTTTACTATAAGAAATTGGCATAACCTATTAGCATTGACTTATACATTTAAAATCAATGCTATTAGTGTAGAAAGAGAATCTTAGAAGCTCCATTGACATTAAACTATACTGTACATTTAAAACCAATGGTAGCTCTGTCAGTGCTGTTCCATAGATGAACGTCACCCGTCATTATTCTAGTTATTACTCGTTATTTATTGTTTAATTTGAACAAACTTAAAGATGTTTTGAAGGTAATAAAGTTTGTAAAATAAATGACACTGTACAATTTCTTGTAAACTGCACAGTTTTAGGTGATTTAGTTTAAACTGCCACTATTTTGAAAATTTAAAAATATGCGTTTTAAAATGTTTATTTTTTCTTTAAGGGAACTTTACTATGTTCACAGCCATATCAAGTCTTAAAAGAATTGGACGAGAAATTTAGAAGCTAAAAAGAATTGACTGAAAAACACAAAATGGCAGCTGGCGGCCAAACAAAAAACATGTAATTTATTATCTTCCACTTGTTTTGACTCAAGGAACAACACCCTGAAGATTAGACTAGTAGTTTAGGGACACTCTGTACACATAATAATGTACTGTATACATATAAACATAATTATGCGTATAACGAAAAAATGCTAAAAATACGTTCGGATAGGATCAAATTAAAATCAACTCATCGTGTATTGGGGTTTGTTACTGTTTACACGAACTGGGCATGGTCATTTTTTTAACAACCTTTATTTTTACAATCTGTTATTTACATTTGATAACAATAAGTAAAAATTATAATGTATAATGAGATGAAAATTAAGAACTATCCAGTGATAGGCTCAACAAAATTATAACAAACAAAATGATATCAGTTGAACTAAAATCTGAAACTTGATCAAAGATATTGAAACGTTTAAGTCTATGGATGACTGTGCTGTTGTCCAGAAGGTTGATTGCCAGTTGGTTAGGATGAGAGTCCATTTATTTAAGTATTTTGAGGTTGAATGTAAAAATTCTTCAGTAATGTAAGGAATTTTGAGGTCTTCATGAATTGTTTTTTGTTTGATAAAACCATGGTGCTTGAGTAATTTTAGGCACTTTGATTGGAATCTTTGTATTATGGAGATATTTGATATACTGGAAGTTCCCCACAACTGTAAACCATAAGTCCAGATAGGTTTTAAAATAACTTTGTATATGAGTAATTTGTTGTTTAGAGAAAGTTTTATTTTTACCAATAAGCCAATATAGTTGGTTTAATTTTAAATTTAACTGTTGTCTTTTAGTCCAGATGTGAGTGATGGTCAATATAATACTATTAATATCCTGGAACCAACAATATGTATGGTTTCCTTGGCAAAGACTGTGGTCAAAGTTTTCAAAAATTACAAATTTTAACTCTTCTAAATATTTATATCTACAAAACTATTTTTGTTTAACTCATATGATTTAATTAGAGGTAATCATATTCACAATATTACGAGACTAGAAAATTTTCGATACAGATTAGAAAGCCACAGAACAAACGTTTCTAAAAAACTACTAAGCCAAATGGGAGTAAAGTTATATAACAAACTCCCAACAAATTTAAAAATATTCACAATTTGAACACTTTTTTAGACTAGGCTCAAACATTATTTAATTGAACATACGTTTTATAGTTTATGAATTTATGGGCAAATAAAAATCTTGATTTGTAGTATTATTGGTTTAGTAAGAGTATTAGTAGTTTTTGGTATTAATGTCAGACTTTGTCATACTGGTGGTGATTTTGCCTTTACTTTGCTTTTAGGTATTCGAGACGCCACTCAGATTACTGCGAGCCGTGGCTCAGGCTAATCTTGAGCTGAGCTGTGACGCTCTGAATACGGCCCTTAATCATTCATCTTCTTTTTTTTTGTTACACAATTTTATTGTAAACGATAGTAATTATAATTATAATAATTTGAAGATTACAAGAAATCGGGTTTAAAACATGTATACATTCTTGATGTTATTCCATTACTTTGTGGTAATCGTAACTATACAATACAAACGCATTTTGTACCATTTACCACATATTTTTTACATAGACATGTTTTTGAATATAAAACACATTTTATTATTACACATTTTTCTCCAAAATACTTTATGGGATTATGTTGTAATGGTTGTTTTCTTAAAGCTATGGTTTCCTAGAAAGCGGTGACCGCTACATTACGGCCGTAATATGACGGTGAGTTTGTTTTCACAATCAGATGAGAGTGGTTTCAGAAAACGGTGGACGTAAAGTTAGCGGTAAAAACTAGTTAAAGTTTTTCTCACCAGTGACAAATTTTGTTTTGTAAACAAAAGTCTAGCTTGTCCACTACTACATACGCAAATATACTTTGACAACTAATAAAACAATATGTACAAAGTTATTTTTGTCTACATCTGTTTAAATATTGTGTTAAGAAATACACCTATGGTTTCCTAGAAACAAGTTCACCGCTATATTACGGCCGTAATGTTAGCGGTGAACGGAAAACGGTGACGGTGGAATTAACACAATATTTAAACAGATGTAGACAAAACCACCTTTTGACATGTCGTTTTTACATACATTATTTAGTAATGGACAATCTAGACTTTTGTTTACAAAACAAATTTTGTCATCTGGCGGGAAAAACATTAACTAATTTTCACCGCTACTTTACGTCCACCGTTTTCTAGGAAACCGCTCTCATCTGATTGTTGAAAACAAAACTCACCGTCATACGGCCGTAATGTATGGTCACCGCTTTCTAAGAAACCATAGCTTTACGGCCACCGTCACAGTTACATTCACCGCTACAATAACGGCCGTTATATGGTGGATTTTTCTAGAAAACCATAGCTTAAAATCATTTTCAAGAAACATTTGTCATTAAAAAAATGTATGTGAAATGTGGCATTTTGAAGCTGATTTCTTGCAATCTTTAAACAGGTATTAAAAAAAAAAACGAGTCAAGGTAACAAATTTTTCTTTGCGTCGTTGGATTTGTATTAAAATTTACTTTTTTTGAAGTGCCATAAGGTTCTTGAATTTGAAGTACAGTACGTCAAAACAAACTTCAGAATCCTACAAAAACCTTTCCTAAAAGATTTAAAATTTGGATAAAAACAAAAGTTACGGGAGAGGGGGCATTTAAAACTCACTCCGTATAAAGTCATTGCCCAAACTCATTTTTGTTAGAACACAATTTGACCTAATCAAAGTTGAAATAAAAAAGAAGCGTCAGGGTCAGTCGGAAGCTAAGGCCAATCCTAGTAATAACTACGTAACTTTAATTTACCGCTGCTATTACATTTTTACATGTTCATATTATAGATACAGGATTTCAACTCATGTACGCCGCCGTTAAAGCAGATTAAGTTTTGTCATGGGCTTTTACTACGCAAGATCCTTTGTCAACGGTGGAATTGACCTATGTTTACACCGGTAGGCCTAGTTTAAGATAAACAACTGATACAATTCTAGTATTGTGACTTTTTTACACTATGTATTAAGACACTTTTTATCGTTGACACTCTGTATAGTGGGCAAAAATGACCGATTTTCATTAAGGAAATAAGGAGTAATAGGTGAAAACTGTATTAACCTACCTTAATCTAAGCTGATAAATGTAACCTAACCTTCACTAAATATAACTTAGGGTAATAAAAGCTACCCTAAACTAACGTATTCCAGCCTAATCTACCCTCAACTAATTTAACCTAACCTTGCATGGGAAAAGTCCCATCTTTAATAACATTTTTTTCAAAGTCACTAGATCTTATAGATGTCCTATAATCTAAAGCCTATAATCTAGAATTATATCGCAAGAACCTCGTTCACGATTTCGAAACCAAACCTTTTCTACGTTGATAACAAAGACCAAAACACAGAGAGAAGGAGACACAAGAGGGTGTCACGCGGCGGTGGGGGCTATATTATTCTGGAATAATACCTTTAAATTATATGGAGGTTTGAAGCCCTCATCTTTGCAATTGACAGTGCCCATTTCATGTAAACTATACTTGTATACTTGTAGTCCAGCAGGTAGCGTCGCCGCCGCTGTCGTCTTCAGGATAGGCTACAATTCTCTCAAGTGGTAGAACGCCTCATTCATTACATATTCTTTCAGTGTTTTCTTGAATTTTCCCTTATTCTCAATCTTCCTGATTTCCTGAGGTATCTTGTTGTATATTGATACACAGGAGTGGTAGGGTCCCTTCTGAGCCAAAGTTGTGTTAGGGTTTTCCACATGGAGTTTTCCTGCTCCTCTTGTATTGTGGATTGTGCGGTTTTGTACAAAAACATCAGTGATCTTTACTTTCAACGGCCATAAACGATTTGATTATGTTACTCTTCTTTGCTCATGTATAACAATCTTCTTGTATCCTAATGGAACTTTTCCGATATTGGGGCCTTTATATATAAATTAATTGTACTGTTAGTCACACTCTGTCCAACCAAGTCACTAAGGGATTGCATCTAAAAGGTAAACAAGTTTTGTCTTGTTTAACGAGGCTAAGTTAGGACTACAGAGTCCTCTCTTCCACTCAACCTCAATTTTTACCTAGCATCTCTGCATAATAACTTAACAAACTGCAAGTGATGAAGTGGTATCAAACCCGCCATCGGACTGATGAGTAATGAGCTCCAAAGTCACACGATACCAAACTGCCACGAATTTGCTAAACAAACACGCACCACTAAAAACATAAGTTTATAGTAGAGCTGATTGATCAATACTGTACTTTAAAATATTCAAACAAGTCATTGATATTTTCATAACTGTAATACTAAAGCTGAAAGAAGACAATTGAACAAGGTAGCAGCTATCTGAAATGTTATTAAAGTAATGGTGAACTCCAAAAACATTGACTGAATAAATCAAGATTGATGAAATGTTGACTAAATTTAGGGCAAGTGTGGCTTCCGTAAGCTCTGTATGTATATGCCCAAGAAACCACATACATTTTGAGTCAAGGTTATGTGTCTTGCAGGTGTTCTTTGCAGGTACATGATGTTTACATATACATTGGACAGAACGGCAATACAGACACATGTCTGGAGTACATAACGCTGCAGATGTACTCAAGTGTATATCACACTCAAAAAGGATTAAAAGTTATTAAAAAACCATTTGACAAAATAAAGATTTAAAATTTATATTTTATTTAAATATGATTGCAATGTTTTATATGTGGATTTAAATAGATAGACAGATTTAAAAATTATTAGGCTGTTGCAAGACCCGATACATCTGTAGTATAACCAAACCTGTACCCTCGGTATGGCCGTACTACAAGGACGTAGCTCAAAGGGGATAAATAAACTAGTCGCTTGACTCAACAATTCCTATAATGTTGTTTCTCTCTCTACAAATGCATGAGTACAAATCAGTAATCTTAACAACTATCCAAACATCCTATCTCTAAATAGATTACGTAACGCGCTAACACTAGATTCTTATCCACTAAACATGTATATACTGCCTAATACCTTAAGCCCTAAATTGCCGAGGAGAGGAGAGAACACCTACAAAGATTATGTTCAAAAACCTCGTACACCGGAAAAGGTATCGTCTCTTACAGCTCGGCCCAACTAACCCCACGAGTAATATTTAAAAGCATACCGATTGAAGATACTACCGGAAGAATTCAAATACTTGCGACCGAAACAGTATTTCAAAAATATTCCCAAAATTAAATCTGAAACAGTAACCCAAAACAAATTACCAAAACAAATTCCCGAAACAAATTACCGAAAAAAAAGAATTAACCTTTACCCAGAAATCCAACAAAAGCTCTTAAGAAAGAAAGTCTCACCTTCACAACAGAATCCCCCTCTGATGCACTGTCCTGCATCCAGCAGCCAAAATGGCTCTCAAACTCTCTGACCACGGCAATACAGTTAGAATTAATTTCCATTTTTAACAAAATAAAAATGAACATTAATATCTTACACATCTATTGATTAACAACCATTTAGCCAAAACTTTAATAGATATTTATTTATATAGAGATCTGAAAGACTGGGTGGTTCTACTAATATTTTAAAGCGCAGAGCTTAGTAAAGATGTTAACCCTAAGAGTTGTAAAATAGTCAATTATAAAACATGCATTAATTATTGGTTTCAGCCTTTTAACTACAAACCAAACTGTTGTACATAGCATTGAGCAAATGTACTAATAAGGGCTGTGTGTACATCAGGAAAAAATGGCACAGGAACAAGGAGTTTAATTCATATAGAGGGACTCTTTTTGGCCACCCAGAAAACAACAAAACAAAAAAACAAAACCCAAAGAGTAGCCTATACTGCATGGAGTAGCCTCATATGGAAGAACAAAGGAAGAGAAAACTGACAGAAGATCTTCCTAATATTATTTATAAAAAAATTATAATATTCATTTGGGATTTGATTTTATTTCAGATGTGTTCAAAGACAAAACACTTCACTTTTCAACCAAACTCATAACAAATCTAGTCTGCTTTTTTACAACTCAAGAAACTGTTTCAAAACATCAAACTATAACCTGTCACGCTGGCCAGGCAGGAGAAATGCAGTTGATACTTCTGGAAGTCTCTCCCAAGACTACTTTGCTCTCAGTAGACTGTGGAAACCTGTCGTATTTACAATTTCTGTAAGTAAATAAATGGGTTAAATTTTTTTACCTTTAATCTAGTCTGTATTCCTCCAATATTTTGAAGATCCCTTTAAGAGGATCATATGGCTATTTTCATATTGCTTTGGTGTTAACTTTTGGTTATAATTGGAGAGCCAGTGCAATTTTAGATGTAACTTGTGCAATTTAATATGTAGCTTGGTGTATCCTGCATAGTAATAAAATACACAAATAAAAAAACATCAAGTTCCTTCTTACTTGATTATAATTTTTGGTTGTCTTGGTTTAAGGTTAAATTAATTTACAATCCATGTACATATACCCAAAAATAACGGCAATTTCATTTAAAAAAACCATATTTTACTATCCTTTTTACTAATTTACATGTAGACCTGTAGTATTCTCCATTTAGTTAATGAATTTTTTCATTCGATGCTCTCATAATTTAAAGCACCACTAATACCCCTTAGTCTGAATAGCTGCTCGCTCCATCCTTGTTTGCCTTTTCACTCCTTAATTTTTGTCATAACGGTGATCTTGTATGTAATTTTTTACAAATAATAAATGATTTCCGGTGTCAAATCTGTAGACAAAAATGTTTTGGACCAAACCGGGACAGTAAGTATAAAAATACTCATTACTGCAAAGAATAGCAATTCAAATGAGTAAATAACAATTCAGAAACTCAAATTTTTTGTTACTTTTGAGTTTATTTTGATTGTTTCTAAAGTGGGACAAGAAGTGAATAATAATTAAATAATAGAGAATTTGAAGAAAAAAGTTTGAAACGGATTTGAACCAGGTCTCTCATTTTGCCATGTATATGCTCACCACTACACTGCCTGTTATTTATGCCTTCAAATTTAGTACTTAAATCTGAATGTTTATCTGAAACATGTGACTATTATCAACAAGCTAGAAATATTACAAGCAGAATTTAAATACTACGTCATATGAATTCTCATTTAATTTCTGTTTGTAATATTTCCAGCTTGTTGATTTAAAGTCACTTTTTGACAGTCACATTTTTCGGATAAACATTTAGATTTAAGTACTAAATTTCAAGGCATAAATAGTTAGGCCGGATGGTGTAGTGGTGCGCATAATCGCTGTAGTTAGACCCAGGTTCAAATCCTGGGTCAGTCTAAACTTTTTTTCTTCAATTTAGTTTAGTAATAAATTAGCTATTTAGCGTTTCTAAAAATTAAGATGAATAATAATTAAACTCGCACTACAGCACTAATCCGAAGTTTTCAAAATCCTGACAACACTTCCGCCACAGTAGTCCGCTCAAGTGGAGGTCTACTGCATATAGATTTTGTAATGAATATTAGTTGTGGAGAAATTCACTGAAGTTGAAATGGAATCATTCTTTGGAAATATCGATTATGTTTTATATTCCTTTTAGGTCAGTGGAGTGAGCCTGGCTGGTGCAGCGCTTTGGCAGTATGAAAACGTCAGGTTGCAGGCTTCTTTGGCCAAGAGATGGTGGGATAACTCTCATACCAAAGTATGTAAGTGTATCTCTATATCTTTGTGAATCATGTAGTCTATATTAGAATGAATTTCATTCCTACCAACAAATACATTCCTACCCTGAAATTGATTGCTTATTTATTTCAGGGACAGTTTCGCAACATGTGAACAGCTGGTGGCAGAAACTGAGTTCTCTGGACAAGGTGTTTGCTCGATCTGTGCTCTGAATGTGGCAGTGTTCCTGGCCTGGGCGGTTCGCAGGTGGCATCCAATCATGACCAAGTACTTCACCTCTGGACTCGCTTCAGGTTTGTACTGGAATGTGAATAATAATAATAATATGTTAGGAAAGTATAAATGTGGTTGATTAGTGATCAATCATTGTAGACATGATTTGAGTGGCGGGAAACAACAAAAACCTGGTGCCATCTCTGTGCACATGCCACATTGTGCCTTTAAAGGTTTGCATTTATCGAGGAGGGAGTGTAACATGATTTTCTGAAACTCTCATGATAATTATATTCACACATACATTTTACATGGAAATTTGCAATCATGCAATTCTAATATGAATTACAATATGAACTTGAAAGTAAGTCGCATGCACATGCAAGATGTTCCTATACATTTCAGCTGAATATGTGGTAACAAAACGGTTCTTATTAAAATAATTATTGTACACTTACCACGCAGCCATTGGCCTCCCTGCCACTGTTTCTTTGTTGCTCTTTATTTTAAAATTAATTACCATACGGATAGCACGTAGCCATAGGCACCCTGCCACCGTAACTGGTTAATTATTTGAGTTACTTACTTATAAAAAAATATAATAACTATTTCTTCCAAACGTTTACACATTTAACAGTTAAATTGTTAATACTAGGTTCCTAGATTACTAGGAACCGTAAATGTAAAATTAGGTGCACACCAATGATTATCCTTGGTAAAAAAAGGTTGGTGTTAAGTGTTAAAACATAGGTTGGGGCGATAACACATTTCAAGTTTCATTGAAACAGGACTACTCGCTCTGCTGTTATAGCAAAAATAAATGTTTTGGCAGAAACTTTTAAACGACTCAATGGATTTTGGTGTATTGATGGATATTGTTATTTATTTCAAATTGCATCAAAATCCTATGAAATTTACTGCTTTAAGGGCAGTAAACCCTCTTTTTTTGGTAAAACTACAGACCCTACCCCCCCAAAAAGGGGCTTGTGGTAATCTAATTTTTCTGGCTAACGAAATTTACTGAGATATTTTAAAACAAATTAAATATCTAATAATAAAACCTTTAACGCACCTTGTAAATTCTAGTCTGTCAGTGGAATTTTTCCAGAAAAGCTTAAGATAGCAAAAGTTAAACCCCTTTTAAGTATGGTAACAGAAAAGATATTGCTTGTTACAGACCAATATCTTTGCTCCCGACGTTTTTAAAAGTTACAAAAAAGTAGTTTACAAACAGGTTTTAGCTTTTTTTGAGTCAAATTAACTATTAGAACCTGAACAGCATGGCTTTCGTTCAGGAAGATCAGTAATTACTGCTGGGGTAGAATTCATTCAAACAATTCTTAATAAAATAGATGAAGGAGAAAAAGTTGTTGGAGTTTTTTTAGATATAACTAAGGCTTTTGACTATGTAACACACACAAGTTTAATCAAAGTACTTCAGTCGTTAAATCTGGAAAAAAGAACTTAATTGATTTACTTCTTATTTGCACAAATGGCACCAGTATGTTGAAAATTCACGATCAAACATAACAAGCAAATATAGTTACAGTTATAATACACAATCTTTGCAATAGACAATTAAATATGGATTCCCTCATGGGTCTATCTAGGGTCCACTGCTGTTCCTTTGTTATTTGAGGGTATACCGTGCACTATACAGGAAGGTACAGGATCTTTAAGCTGCTGTCTGTACGCTGATGACACTAGTATCCTTTTTTCAGATAAAAATATTGAATCCGTTGGAGTTAATTCTTATTTTAATAATCTTGCATTAGTTAAACAAGTATTAGATAAAAAAATATGCTGATAAATTCAATGAAAACCAACTTCATTGAATTTTCAACACAGCAATGTAGGAATCAAAAATATTTGAATATCAGGATTGACAATGAAGAATTAAAACAAACTGAGTGTATTAAACTTTTAGGTTTACATGTAGATGAGAATTCGACTTGGAATACACATATCAAAATAGTTCTAAAAAAATGTCATCTGGTCTTTATGCTTTGAAAACTAGGTCTCAATGTTGTAGCATTGATACACTAAAAACAATTTATTATGCACTAATTCATTCACACATAGCATATGGTATCATCATATATGGTGTGACAGCAAAGACAAATCTGAATAGAATCTTAATATTACAAAAGAAAGCCATTCGAGTAATAGCTGATCTGAAATCATCTAGAGACTCAGTCAGGGATCAATTTAAACAGCTAAGTATTTGGACTTTATGCTTTTGAAACTATTAATTTGCCAAACATAATGAACCAAGCAACACTAACTTTCACTCTTATAATACTAGACACCATCAAAAGAATCACAGATGTAATGGATTTTCCGCTGGGAGAAAATAACACCAGCGAAAATCACACTACTGCTCGAAAGATCTCAGTCGAGCCGGGTCGTTCCAGGGTTTCAGGTCAAACTGGGTGTTTGACACTATTGGTTTGGTTTTATTTTGAGGGACTCAGGCTAATAGAGGTCAGGCCCCTCAAACTCTCATCACCGTCCCTCGGAATTATTGTTGGGTCAGCGGCGAATTTGGAATAAACACTAATTTATCGTTTGGTAGGTAGCCGCAATTTCCTACCTCTGCAGCTGAATTTAGAAAAGTGAAAGAATTTAAATATTTAGACGCTGCAGACACACGCTATAACGGGCTGAGAGTCGTGGAGTTTATCCAGAATTTACAGTAAGGCACAACTAGTTCCTAGAGGCCATCTCTCTGGAGGCTGTAGGAGCCCAAGTTACTTAGGTGGTAATAGAGTTATCTGCGATAAACCAAAAGTCGGGTTTTCCCCGATAAACTCAATCCTACCCTAAACTAGGCTCTCCCGTAATTATAGCGTGTAGTAAGGCCGAGAGACAATTAAAAATGATACTAAGAAAGTAAGGTCTTAGTTCGGGTCTCTACAGAAGGCCTGACAGGTTCTAACAAAGATGAGAAAAATTCAATATTATCAACTGCAAACAGGGCAGAAGACGTCAAAATATTATAGAACCTGTCTAATAAAACACAGTACAGTACCTGTAGGCTGTGGGGTATCATACGTGTCCACGTCGTCAGGCCATACGCGTGCCACGCCTTGTACGGGTCACTGCGGTGCCCGCAGCAGAGCGCGAGTTTGAAACGCAAGAGGAGTCGAGGTCGGTGAAGAACTGTTGTGTCGGTCTCCCTTCGTTCGGGAAAAGGAACAGAATCGGTCGAATAAACTACTCTGGCAGCTGAGCGTTTCTGCTGTCATACCGACTGTCATGGCGGCGACCAGTGTTTGTAAACAGACATCGCCGACCACTTGTTGCTCTGGCCAAGTATGAGAGCTTTTAAGGTGTTAATGTCATTATATTCCGTGAATATGACGACAATAAGGTAGGCCAGTGTCGTGAGGTGCCTGCAGTGGTTGTCAATGCAGTACAACAGTGTCAGTGCATTACATGCCAAATCTAGGCTGAGGTGGTAGTTTGTGGGCTAGGCTTAGTCGTTTCCAAGGTGTCCAAGGCATCTACTCACAGGATTACTACTAATACTTCTCCCAAGGCGGGAGGACGTAAGTAGCACAGTAATCAGGGTAATCCTTAGTTAGTGAGAGATAGCTAGAGCTAGGCTAGGGCTGGGCTAAATGTGTTAGTCCTAGGTCTGCTGGGTCCAAGCAGTAGTCATACTATGTAAGGTTTGCCAAACATAGAGCCTGCTCTACCTTAATTGGGCTTAGGCATGTCTAAAGCTAGTCAGAGGTCGCCTCAATCTAGGCCTTAAATTTTGACCTCTCGATGAAATAGGAGCATTACACAGATTAGACTCTTTCACACAAAAAAAAAAACAGCTATACAGGTCAAGTTCTCATAAAATATATTCCAAATGCAATTTTAAAAAATGAATCTTTTACAAAAATTCTCCCTAGATTTAAAGAAATATTTATTTAATATGCCTAAATATTTGTTAGAAGAATTGAATTGTCAACAAAGTCTAGTTTAACGTGTAAATATTCATGATTGTGTAATACAGTATCTTAAGTAAATTTTTGATGTATTATTGTGTAATGTATATTTCAGGAATTGCATATTTTGTAACTTTAAATTTAATATGGAAATACATTCAAATATTGTTACCATAGTAGACACTATTTACATGTACCAAATATTTTTAGATATATAAATAAAGATTTTTGATTGATTAATTTATTTACAAAAGAAATATTTGCATCAAATTTCATAAATATCTGACAAAAATTTAGACTTTTAGAGAGTAAACACTAATATTTATGTATATCAAAACTGCAACTATGGACAAATGCTCAAAACGTGTCCTGAGGATCAGGATTGGTATACAATCGGACAGCATGAATATCTCATTTGTCCAAAGGAACTTCGATGATAATAATATATAGTTGAAACAAATGTGTGAAGAGGGTTTTAACTTTTAAATGTTATTTTTTACGTGCTTCTATCTTATTTCAGATACATTATGCTGGCCTATGCTACTTTCAACATTTAGCCATTACAGCATTCTTCATCTGGCTGCAAATATGTTTGTTCTGCACAGCTTTACGGAAAGTAAGTACCGTAATTTGTAGGAAATAATGCAGTTTGAAATGGAAGGATGTTGTCGCTAAGTTTTTAAGCCAAGGTTTGCAGTATTTCTCTTAGTTTAAACGAAACTGGTCAAAATTTACTTTGGCCACTAACTTAAATTAACCCCTAACTCCTGAGTGAACCTCTTAAGATTGTTGTGATAGTTAATCATAACGTGAGTTCTTGATTTGTTCTCTGCCCATTAGTTTTTAATATCACTGCGCAAGTGTTGTAAACACATCCAGGATATGTTTGGTCATTGTTTGAACTGGTTTGTGTTGTGTAGAAGCTGTGAGTGCGCTGGGCAAAGAACAGTTCCTTGGAGTCTACCTATCAGCTGGAGTAGTCTCTTCATTAGCGAGTTACCTGTTTAAAGCTCTTACAAAATCTCCAACGAGTTCACTGGGAGCTGTAAGTTTTGCTACTTATCACCTTTATTATTCATCGTTTTCACCTTGTATTATTGTGTTTATTAAGCATCGTTTAAAAAAATAAAAACTTTATTACAGAGTTGACAAATTTTGAAAAAACAAGTCTTCACAATGTTGATGATTCTTTGACATAATATAATGTACTGTCAAATTGTGTACAATGAAATTTCTTTTTTGATATAAAAGTTAAAAAAAAAACCCTATTATTATTTGGAAAGACTCAAATAACTCGCTCTTTATTATTGACTAACTTTAGTCAACAAATTGCTAAGCATCCATACAATAATTTAACTGTCCATTTAAACTCTCATACCTTATATAATTACTTAGTTTTCATATTTTTTTACATTTTGATCTAAACCATACGATTGTACATCGAAAACAAAATACATTTGTAAAAACGGCTGTAGAAAGCGGTCATTGCTTTTCTTGAAAACCATAGCTTAAACTATGTTTATTCAAATAAACGTAATGCTGATAGCGCTTAAAACAGAAGGTTGGTGTAAATTCTTAATAATAATAGTTTTATCCATCAATATTATTTGCATCATGACAAAATGTATTGTTTCATCATTCGTCCCAAAAGATCTTTTAGATCCTCGCTACACCTAGGACATTAATCTTTAACTTGTGTCAAAAACCTTTAGAGTTTAGAACCTAGGGATGAAATAATACTATTTAGCTCCTGGAGCTGGGAACTTGAATAGAAAGTTCTTTTTACGCTGCTAGCTAGCCTATTTCAATATTGACTTTAGATATTTAAAAAAATATTTTTTAATACATTGTACATTTTTAGTGAATT
This sequence comes from Matsumurasca onukii, assembly GCA_018831715.1. Taxonomy (NCBI): domain Eukaryota; kingdom Metazoa; phylum Arthropoda; class Insecta; order Hemiptera; family Cicadellidae; genus Matsumurasca; species Matsumurasca onukii. The sequence continues at coordinate 51,933,442 of CM032059.1, read as the reverse complement.
GTTTTTTATTGGTGTAGCTTATATAGTGTGTTCTGGTGAATAAAAATGTTGCTGTGCTTTCAAAATGAATAGAAAGGAGAGCAAACTCACCTGGATAAACTAGAAACATAACCAAACACAAACTGTCAAACTTGTTCTCTTATGTATTTTAATTTATCCAGGTGAGCCTGCTCTCCTTTCTTTTCTTTTCAATATTATCCTGGCCTAGTGCCATATTTGCTAAATGTTGTTGTTGTGTTTAGTCTGGAGCAGTGATGTGTGTACTGGCCTATGTCTGCTTCAAGTATCCCAACTCACAGCTGGCCATCATCTTCCTGCCTCAGTTCCCCTTCACAGCTGAAACGGTCAGTAATTGCACAGCTTCTTCACTTTGCAAATGTGGAAACGTTTCTTTTCAACCAGAACTCAATTACAGAAGGATGTTCACCTGCTGTTAGTAACAACCAGTTAGAAGAAAATCTTTTTGTAGAGTGAAGAGAATAAAAACCAGAGAAGCAAGTGTTAGAATAACTAATAAGTTTAGTTTATTCAATAAAAACCGACCGGGTTAAATTAACCGACCCTTTTACAGGGTGGCGCAAAAAGAATGTTCACATTTAAGAGGAATATAACACCATAAATTGTTCATATAATTTTCATCTCGACAATTGTATTGAATTCTCCAAAGTACCCAATTTTAGAAAATACATGATTCAATAAAAAAATCGTATGAAAAGACCTTGAAAAGATTGCATTCTTCCACGGACATACACTTTAGATATTTCCTCAAAATTCTCCATCACTTTCGCCACAGTTTCTCCCTAATTTGCTGTTCAGTTATTTCTGCACGGATTGCCTCTCTCAATATCAACCAATTGCATCTAGTCAAAAGTATATGCTACAAGAACAAGCCCCAAAACTTAAATGATCTGAAAGAGGCAATTCGTGCAGACATAGTGGCAATGCAGGAAGAAACTCTGGCAAAAGTGATGGAGAATTATGAGGAAAGACTTCTAAAGTGCACGTTCGAGGAAGGATGCCAACTTTCAGAAATTATTTTCTGTACATAACTTTTTTATAGACTCATGTATATTTTCTAAAATTTGGGTACTTAAAAAAATAATAAAAAATCGTTGTAATAAAAATTATTTAAAAAATTGATGGTCTTTTATTTTTTTTTAATGTGACTATGCTTTTTTCGCTATTCTTTATAAGTCTTACATACAGGGATTTTTAGTTCTTAATTATTTGAAATATTTATTGTACATTAATAATTTTATATAAAAGGTTTGTTTTTTGGTGGTTTGATTCAGTTATGACCACAAGGTGCACATAGTATAAAATAAATAATGTAAAAACACGGTTGTTGTGTTACAGGGTATCAAAGCTATACTGTGCTTCGACACTCTAGGCTGTGTTCTAAGGTGGGGTTTCTTTGACCATCCAGCTCACTTAGGAGGCTCATTGTTTGGACTGTAAGTATCTAACCTAACGTAACTTGTTGTTGCTTAGAGAGATTTTGGGCCTGTACAAAATTACAAACTGAACAATAGAAGATAACAACGTTTACCACCTCTTCAACCCAACATGAAACTGATTTTCCACTGACTTTTTAATTGTCCTTTATTATTGAAATAATCTTTTTATTATTTAATATAAAACTAATTTATATTTGTTATAAATGATTATTTTGGACAATTTAAAATTAAATAAAAAGTAAAGTTACATCTTTTTGTTTAAATCTCTGAGAAATCAACTCATTTTTTACAGCCATGAGATCAAGTGAATCAAGTGCCTAATTTGTCCAGTGCGAGATCCAACAAAGTAAAAACATATTTTATAACAGGTTTTTGTAATTTAGTTTAACCCCTGATATCTGAATTCCGAACATAAATAATTTTGTTAATGTTGTTTATTATGTGTTTTTTCTAGGTTCTGGTTTCTTTACGGCTATCAATACCTATGGAAGAAAAGAGAGCCCCTCATATCAGTTTGGCACAAATGGAGGGGACCTGTGGAGTAACATAATTTGTTACATTGTTTAAATGATACATAATTCTATTTTGTATATAGTTTTGATTATTTTCCCCACAAAAGGTGTTTGCCTTGATTGAGCTTTGGTGAGACTCAATTGTGCAATGAATCTTAATTCAAGTTGTTATAGTTTATCCCTATCTAGATATCTAGACATGTAGTAGAACCTCTTAGTCATCATTAACTTTGCTCATACGAGTACAGAGCCATGTCCAGCCAACAATCAATGTCTCGAAATAACTTTGTAATGCTTTCAGAAGTGTTCAAATAGTTTATCTGTGGGTTATAAGAGACCATATTAAGAGTGCTCAGTATAGATGGCCTCTCCTTAGCTCACGCTTTGCCGCTAGGTCAAAACCGTGTACTAGCCTTGGTCCAAAACATTGTTTAAAATTTACGCGAGCCTTCGTAACAATACCTGTCAAAACTTCACATCATTTCTCCCTCCGGTCCAGCCCTTTAGTTAGGAATTAATGCCAAATCCAATACCATTGTGGCGATGAATCTTACTAAATGAGCAAAATCAGTTGACCTTTTATCATGTAACACTACAGTGCGGAATTACCTAACTAGTAATCGGATCAACAGTACAAGTGGTTGTGTGCTGTGGTTGTGTGGTTGTGGTTGTGTAACACTATTGTGTGCTAATAGTTGGTTGCATACTTACCAATTTTTTTGAAAGAAACCGTTAATATAAAATGTTATATGTAAAATTTCTGTATTCAAGTCATTTTGCAACCGCATAAATATTGTATGAATGGTCCAGTTAAATTTACAAACTAATTTAAACAAACATTAAACGAGGCCTCTCTGTCTTTCCTTATTGTAAGCTATTTAAATTCAACATCTGTATTTAATAGGTACGGTCAAAAAGTTCCCCGAATTTATTTCTAGAGACACCTGACTTCAGTCGTTGGTCAGAAATTTTTTGTCTGCAGCAGTTGGTACTACTCCAGAGGAAGGGGCAGGGCAGTCAACTTCAATGGCAGACTTATGTAGCGAGTTTCGGAGCCGACTGCGCCGCCGGGAGACAGCGCCATTGTCACATTTTGTTTGGCGCTGTCATGACAACAGCTGGTTCACACGTAATATTTTGTTATGTTTGTAAACAAACCTGATTTTTTAAAATGCTGTTAATTCTTATGTAGGACGAATTTGTTTTAATTTATTCCTGCAATGTCCTCTATTCAGTTGATAATTTTTCACGAAATGAAGAAATACGATTTCAAACTAACAATATAATATGATTTAATCAGTTTCCACATCAAGTTAGTGAGGTAAGAATAAGATTAACTTGATTTAATCTAGGCTAGTCATTATGGTTGATTTTTATTGTTGCAGGTGTACAGCAGTACTTTTTGTCTGTGGCTATAAGATTAATTTTTAGTGTTTAAATTTGTTTTAATCAAAGTTACCCTTTACTCAAACATATCTATTTTTATCCATAATTATCATGCAGCCATTATTTTTGTACTTATTCTTATTAATATTGTTGACATTGGGTAATATCTTTTTCAGTTGATAGTTGTTCCAAACTGGAATTAATAAGAACCCGCACAGTAATCCTTCAATAATTTATTAACAAAGAACATTACATTAACTAATCACAACAAATTAAATCAAAGCACAAATTCTGTAAAAGACTCCACTATTTTCTAAATAACTGCAAACATTAACCAAAAATCATAAAAATATTCAACACATGTTCTTTTTATACTTGAATTACATCTGTTTTTCTTCTGGCTAACAAAAGTCATGTGTGTATTTTTAAACTACAAAAACAAACTGTACTATAATAAATTCTAACACTTATACACATTTATAACATCCTCCCCACTTTGGAATTTTAATATTCAATATCAAAGTCAAAATTCCAAATAACCATTTTTACTGTTCAAAGATTTAACTTTTCGGGACACTTGATTTTTCTGCCTATTCTTGTTATCTTCAAGTTTTCATTTGGCATGTCTTTCTTGTTTTCAGCTGATTTTTCTTTGACGTCTTTTTTCTCTGCATTTTCAAGGTTTTCTTTCAAGTTTCCTCGTGATATTTCTCTGGAACTTACTTCAATTGGATAGAGTCGTTGGACTGGCCTTGTAAGTTCGCCCTTAGCAGTTTTCAACTTGGCTACCCTATGGACTCCATCCTTTCCAGGTATGGTTTCTAGGACAAGTGCAAGTGGCCAATTGATTCTTTTGGTATTATCATCACCAATGAGAACTATGTCGCCAGTCTTGACTGTTTCCTCCTGTTTTCCTTTCGCCCTGTGGACTAACATTGCTAAATACTCCTTCTTAAACCTTGATCTCAAATTTTCACGCAGCTTTTGGATGTACTTGACACGTTTGTTAAGTGTATTTGAATCAATAATGTCTAAATCTTGGACATCATTTCTTACAATCGGTTGCAAAAACATAGAAGCGTCAGGGGTTGTAGTGCATCGCCGTCATTAGCTCACGTAAGTTAAAGGCCTCGAGTTGATTGAGGATTCAAAATCACACAGTAGAGTCATTAACTCTTCATAATCAACTCTGGCCAATCCAAGGTTTCTTCTTAATAACTCCTTAACCATTCGCACAAGACGTTCCCATTCCTCCCCACCATGGGGCACTTGGGGTTAAACTTCCAAGCTATTTGATGTACTTCAAACATCTCTGTGATGGACTTCAATCCAACTGTTTCAGAAGATTGTTTGCTCCAACAAAGTTGGTTCCATTGTCTGTATAAATAAGTGAAATTCTGCCTCTCCTAGAAATAAATCCATAAAGCAGATATGAAAGATTCTGTGGACAGAGACATGACTAGTTCCAAGTGAACAGCGCGGTATACAGCGCAGGAATAAGACTACCCATGCGTCTCCATTTCTGAGGTATAGTGGACCAGCCATATCCTGTAGACTGAAGGCGTTGCACACTGATATCCTTTCTAAGGGCAGGGCGAAAGGTGCTGCTGCTTTTGAGTTGTATCTCTTGCACCTGGCTTTTCGACAAAGCGGCCATAAGGTTTTCCTTCCCTTTTGAATCAAAACTTTCTCTAATTATAACCATCATTGATTGAATTCCTGCATGTCGATGAATGATATGTTTTTCATAATAATCAAAGTAACTATTGGATGGCTGGAAGGTAGGAGGTGGAAACTTATACCCTTCTGGGTCATCGCTCAAAGTTAATCTAGTCTTCACTCTCAACAGTCCTTTGTCATCAACAAAACTGGCAAATTCTTCTGATAATTTGCCTTTTGTTCGCCTTCTTCTTGGACACAATGTATGACCTTTTCCTCAGCTTCTAGAATTTCATCAGTACTCAGTGGTCCGTTTTGATTCAGTATTGGACTTGAGTTGTAAATAAATCTTAAGATCCAAGCTACCATTCTTAATAGTTTTAAATAACTTGAAAAATACAATAATGAGTTTGAAAAGTTAAACTGGTTTTCTGTAGTTACAGCAGAGATAGTACTTTTCTTCTTTTCAGCATACGCATTTGCATCAGGTAGGTTAAGATGAGATACTGGCCACTGTGATTCATCCTTCCTAAGCCATGCTGGTCCTTCCCACCATCTTGATTCATACAGTGTCTTAGCTCCGCATCCTCTTGAAGGTAGATCAGCAGGATTGAGATCTCCAGAGATATGGTACCAGTCATCCTTATTTGTAATTTTGCATATTTCTTTACATCTATTTCCAACAAAAGTCCCCCAGTCTTCCTTCTCTTTGATCCATGTTAGAACGACTGATGAATCTGTCCAGAAATAGGTTTTACATGACAGTTTCAATGCTGTCTCAATGTGTGTGTACATACGAGCTCCTATGAGGGCAGCCAACAGTTCCAATCTTGGGATTGTTCCATTCTTTGGGGCAATCCTAGATTTAGCATATATCAGTTGGACACCTGCATTGTTATGAGTCATCGTCCTTAATGAAGACACAAGCCGCATAGGCTCGTTTACTTGAATCACAAAATGTGTGAATTGTGGTTGTTTCTGATGAAATTTCCCCCAAAGAGCATAATCTTCTAGGTATTCGGCTACTTTCCAACCAATGAATGTTTTCCACCCATCTTGAAAATGTGTCACCTATTTCATCAGGTAATATTTCGTCCCACGTTAGCTTTTTCATCCAAACCTCCTGCAACAGTAACTTAGGCAAAAGAGAAACAGAGCACGTGAACCCTACTACGTCAAATATTCGCTGGGCAACAGAGAGTAGAACACGTTTGGTAAGTTTCTTGTTTGGGATTGAAATGGACCTGATATCACAAAATAACTCATAATTTTCTCTATCCCACAACATACCTAGTAACGGTGCGACATGTTCCTGTGAAAATTTCTTATTTCCAATTTGACTATCATCAGAATAATTACTGGCCCACTCTGTTCAAATTGACCTAAAGCCATTAGCTCTGAGGACTCTGTAACAAATTTGGCTAGCTCT